>JAPDOI010000454.1:65000-533686 GCA_029168955.1 Aplectana chamaeleonis
TAAAATCACTTCGTAAGGAGACATGTGTAGGAGTTTTCGAAGCTTCGCGGTAAAATAAGGATACCAAACAGTTATTTTGTACGCTCTTCTGGAAAAAAACGAAATTCGCCAAAAACTATGTAGTACGGGCTCCGTTTCTCGAAATTCAAAGATTCACAGTACATACATACAATACGCTGCTATCCAAGGGGAAAAATGGGCGAAATGGTCAAAGTGGGCAACTAAAGGGTCTCTCGACCACAACTCGCCTCAAAGTGCTCCGTTTTCAATTTCGAAAACGCCGAAATGTACAGCATGTCGTGATCTAGTCAATCGTTTAAAAATATTCCGCGAAAATTGGGAGCAAAATTATTATTCAAGGCGAAATAAATTTTTATTTTGACCATGCTAGAGATCGCGTACGGATGCTTTTGATCGAATGGGCTTACGGATGCTTTTGATCGAATGGGCTCGTTATCTCGTGATAACATTATCAAATTCGTAACTAACTCCATCTTAAAAAAGCGTTTTCATTAGTGATTTCCAATTTTGTCTCATATAGTTAGATAGATTGTGGCACGGTGAACACTGTGGTCCTTTCTAAATTGAAAACGGAATTCCTGAATGTTTAGGTTCCTGGCAAAAGTAAAGATTTGGCATGGTCACAAAAATATACTCAGTTAAAAAGGGAAGATAAAGAAAATGAAAAGGTTTTGAAATATTTGAGAACGATTTGGCGTAGTATAATTTGTTTTTCGGGAAATGAAGTGAAATAGTTGAAAGTATGATTTGGCAGTCGAGTTTGAACCAACTATTGATAAGAGTTGTGCAGAACGAGAGATCGCCTTGTCTGTGCTTATCCGTAGAACATATCAAAGCGAAATCACGCGTGAAATGGGAAGCATCGAAACTTTTTCGAGAGCTGTAATGCGGCGGTTCTCACGTATTAGGTGAAGCAAAATCAACACGCGTGATTTCGCTTTGATATGTTCTACGGATAAGCACAGACAAGACGATCTCTCGTTCTGCACAACTCTTATCAATAGTTGGTTCAAACTCGACTGCCAAATCATACTTTCTACTATTTCACTTCATTTCCCGAAAAACAAATTATACTAGGCCAAACCGTTCTCAGGAATATTTCAAAACCTTTTTTCATTTTTTCTTTATCTTCCCTTTTTAACTGAGTATATTTTTGTGACCATGCCAAATCCTTACTTTTGCCAGGAACCTAAACTTTCAGGAATTTCATTTATTTTTCCTAAAGGTTTCCTTTCTAACATGATTTATGCCTGGTGGTGTTAGATGAAAGTAAACCCACTGATGTCCTGCCCCCCCCTTCTATGACGTCCTGCGCACTCCAACTGATAGCCTGCGCACTTTCTATGACGTCCTGCACACTCTCACTGATGTCCTGCACACTTTCTATGACATCCTGCACACTCCCACTAATGTCCTGCGCACATTCTGTTACATATTGCACACTCCCACTGATGTCCGGCGCACTTTCATTTGGGTCCCACACACTTTCTAGGGCGTTCTGCGCACACCAATTTGGGTCCCGCACACTTTCTACGGCGTCCGGCGCACTCCCACTTGGGTCCCGCACACTTTCTACGGCGTTCTGCGCACACCCATTTGGGTCCCGCACACTTTCTACGGCGTTCTGCGCACACCCGTTTGGGTCCCGCACACTCTCTATGGCATCCGGCGCACTCCCCACTTGGGTCCCCACACTTTCTACGGCGTTCTGCGCCCACCCATTTGGGTCCCGCACACTTTCTACGGCGTCCGGCGCACTCCCACGTGGGTCCCGCACACTTTCTACGGCGTCCGGCGCACTCTCATTTGGGTCCCGCACAGTTTCTACGGCGTCCGGCGCACTCTCATTTGGGTCCCGCACACTTTCTACGGCGTTCTGCGCACACCCATTTGGGTCCCGCACACTTTCTACGGCGTCCGGCGCACTCCCACTTGGGTCCCGCACACTTTCTACGGCGTTCTGCGCACACCCATTTGGGTCCCACACACTTTCTACGGCGTTCTGCGCACACCCGTTTGGGTCCCGCACACTCTCTATGGCATCCGGCGCACTCCCACTTGGGTCCCCACACTTTCTACGGCGTTCTGCGCCCACCCATTTGGGTCCCGCACACTTTCTACGGCGTCCGGCGCACTCCCACGTGGGTCCCGCACACTTTCTACGGCGTCCGGCGCACTCCCACTTGGGTCTCCACACTTTCTACGGCGTCCGGCGCACTCTCATTTGGGTCCCGCACACTTTCTACGGCGTTCTGCGCACACCCATTTGGGTCCCGCACACTTTCTACGGCGTTCGGCGCACTCCCACTTGGGTCCCGCACACTTTCTACGGCGTTCTGCGCACACCCATTTGGGTCCCACACACTTTCTACGGCGTTCTGCGCACACCCATTTGGGTCCCGCACAATTTCTACGGCGTCCGGCGCACTCCCACTTGGGTCCCGCACACTTTCTACGGCGTTCTGCGCACACCCATTTGGGTCCCACACACTTTCTACGGCGTTCTGCGCACACCCGTTTGGGTCCCGCACACTCTCTATGGCGTCCGGCGCACTCCCACTTGAGTCCCCACACTTTCTACGGCGTTCTGCGCACACCCATTTGGGTCCCACACACTTTCTACGGCGTTCTGCGCACACCCATTTGGGTCCCGCACACTTTCTACGGCGTCCGGCGCACTCCTACTTTGGTCACACACATGTTCTACGACGTCTTTCGCACTCCTGCTGGGGTCCCGCACAGTATCTACGGCGTTCTGTGGCGCACTTCTGAGTCACACCGTGCGGCGTTTCAAAAAAGTACTTCCGAGATCCCGCCGTATTGATTGAAGCGTTGCCCCGTCAAATCCTGAGCAAAAGCCTATCAGTAACGGTGTTTATTTCACTAGTTCATTTTTACGAATAAGCACACGTCGGTTGGTTTTTAATAACATGTTTACGTGTTTTTGTCTTTCTTTACCCTCAATTTTGAGGTTCCGCAAAAATTGAGCTACCAACTTCAAAATTTGACAGGAGCTAGGTGCAAACAAAACCAGCTTCCTGGTCAAAAATGAGCTCTCTAGCTCAACGATGAGTGTTCCAACAAGATCGTGAACGCCAACTGAAAAAAAAGGAGATGAACATTTTTTCGACCAAAATGACGTGGTTTTGACACTTTTTCTCGAATCTCAGGTAACCATTCCGGACCATTTTTTGAACAGTTATTCACCTTTCTAAACTGTATTAAATGCAAAAAGAACGGTCTTCCTACGTTTACTCTGGACCCTGATACTGAGATCAGGGGGTTGCGCGATGGCGAATCAAAGCCAAATCTGGTGAGCGCTTCGCGCTCACCACAATTCTTTGAGGCGAGTTGTGGTCGAACGACGCTTTAGTTGCCCACATTGCCCATTTCGCCCATTTTTCCCTTAGATAGCGGCTGTATTGTAGGTTACGGTGGATATATTGTGTTTTTAGATAATCTACTTCAATATTTCGAAAAGCAATGAATGGACGTCAATATCGCGTTCACCACTCCCAATTATCATTTGGAGGTGCCACTCTAAATAATCGCAATTTACTTGTCAAAGTGACCCCCAGTTTTCACTAATAAGAGATAATAATGAGATACTAGAAAATATTCTCAGAAAAATGAAAACAACTTACTTGTAACATAAAATACCGAAAACAAATTACTTGTAACTTATCTAAGCCTACGTAAGTTACTTCCGACCTATCTCAGGTCATTTAAACTACATGTAACATATCGACGGTAGAAGGTCTCCGATGTGTTGCATGTAACTTACTCGGCCAAGATAGTTCGTAAGCAACTTAAATCTGCCAAGAAGGCTTCTCCTAGGGGAGTATACGACACACTCCTGAGGTCAGCCTTAAGACAGGCGTCGCTGTCGGTTCAGTTTCCCAAGTTTGACGTTCTGACTCCCGCAATTGCAGAGAAGGCTCCGCAGAGCGTACTTCGCTTTGCGTGGCCCCTTGCGGAGGCGTTGTATGCGTCGCGTGTCGTACGCGTGGCGAAATAACCACCCACAGTGGGCATATACATAAGTGTGAGTTACATGTAGCATAAATGAAACTTACATGTAATATAAATTTAAGTTACATGCGATATAAATGTAAGTTATTTGAGACATTCAAGTAACTTACATTTATATTACAAGTAACTTGTTTTCATTTTTCTGAGTTGTCTTGTTTTGCAGGCTTAAAGGAACATAAAAAGCCTAAAAACTTTCTCATTCAGCGAAAGCAAAGCAAAACAATTTTAGAGAGTCTGGCCACACACTGGGATCCTGACAGGCATTTCCAGGCAACTAAGAATGTCCGTTTGTCTACCGAGATTATTTGCGCCATCTGAATAAAGCAGAATTAGGGTGCTCAGAATCTATAAGAGGTGCTGAGGACGAAGAAACAGAAACTTCTCTGTTCTCTGCTCGTACCCCCACATGAGAATTGCACCTTTCTTATCGAGCTTCAAGGTTTTTTATAACCCAAGTTGGTTCGAACCGTGCATAAATATTCCGCCGCTATTTCCGAGAGCGATGAAGAAGATCTCATGTTCATCGGCTATAAATTATTCGCTGCTGCCGCCCGCTGAATCGTCGTTTCTCTCTGAAAGGCGAATCCAAATATGAATGCATGTGACGCGATGCGAATATGTATCTGATATGATTATCTGTTAATCTCCCTTTCAACCACTCCAAATTCCAGAAAGAGAAAGTGATTAGCCAGTCAGGGTAGCAAATACCTTTCTTTCTCCACTAATCGAATCTCGTCACGAAAATGAATGGAGTTCAGATATCAGAAGAGGACCGAACCAGTCTTGCTGAATTGGTTTTTCCATCAATTTCTTCAGTCTAAAGCGATTAGTTAGAAATCACTAATGGCGGATGATCGGAAGATCTGCTTCACATCAATCCATCAACATTAGTCGATTAGTGCCTAAGTTAACCCCGCCAATCGGCAGTCTCATTAATCGGCCAAAAAAAACACTGATCGACTTCTACGCACACTATTAATCACTATTCATGATATATACCCAGTTCGTCCTCCTCTACATAGGGTCGTGAGTCAGGGGGAAGCACAAGCAAAACGTTTCACACGGGTCGAGGGACTCGTCGTGTACAGTGAAAGAATGCTGAATTGGTTAGCAGAAAACTTGAAACACAGACTTATGTCGAGCAAGAGAAAATTTCGGGCAACAACAAAATATGTGCATACCATAACGCTCAATGTGAACGAAAGCAACTCTAACGCACATTCGCCAAGCGCCGTGGAATCGGCCGTCATAATAGGTTTTATTTGAAGAATTTTGGTTATTTCATTGCGTTGCTTACACCGTAACGTCTTTTAAAAATAGAGCCATTTGTGATGAGCTTGTGACATTGTGAACACAAATTTTTAGACCGAGCGGAGGGGTAGCGGCTGTTATCGAGGATTGTTCTACGTAGGAGATGAAGTGCGATAGGCTCTATCCTCCGTGAAAACCGTAATTCTCACCACTCATGGCGCGGGCGGCGCGCGCGACGCTGCTCCCTCCTGGCTGTCTCTAACCTCTGCTCTACACCAGTACGCGTAGCAAATCATAAGAATTTCGCGGTTTAACGGCCTGTATGTCAGCCCCTATTCGACCGCGCTAGAAGAAGCCTCCCCCGTTTTAAGATGTTGCTAGTTACAACGCAAGGAACTATATTATTGAGAGAAAGGCCTAGGAGACAATAAGTATTAGATAATGGAAGGAAATCGATTTTGATTGGTGATTTTTAGAGAAAAACTTCGGGACGAATTTGCGTACCACGGCTGTTGATGATAATCATGCTGGGACCACTTGGTCCCGGCACGATTCACCCTTCTCCCAGCACGATTATCACGTGTCGCATGATGCAACAGCCGTAGTCCGCTAATACGTACCAGAATTTGGCTCCAAAAACGACAGTACGCTATGCTCAATACGGAGCAGAATAGCGAGAAACAGAGCTGCTCCCTCCTCCTCCCCATCGCTCACTCTCTCTCTCTCTTTTTTCCCCCTCGTTCCGCACACGCACGCAAAGTAACAATGTGAATTGAGAGCTGCAGTAGAGGGCATGCCAATTTTTTTACCAATAACGCTGGTCAAGTGACATGATACTCATAGTAATTCTAAGGAAATGGACAAAGTCATTCAAGATTCTTGTTCAGCTTTTCCGATTTTCTACCCTCGGCAGAGTATGTGCTATAAAAATTGTCATTACTAATTCAGCGTCTAAAGAAGTTTTAACCGTTCGGAAAACTTTTCAATATAATTCGCCAGCATTTTTCCAGTAAACGAACTACAGTAACCATGTTGAAACTCTTTGATTTTCGACAAAAGAAGTACGAATATAGAACGAGGTCGAGCGATATTCGCCACAAACCGCTTCTCTTAAGAGTTCATCTTGCTAATCACCTCATAACTGGGTCAGGCTGTACCGTTTCATCCACTTCCAATCCGACAAAGACTGACAGTGATTAATCACGGTAACGGGACCGCCGTCCATGGGACCTTGTAACTCATCCATCAGCCTCTTCTGAATGCTATCCCGGTCAGTGACAACCGCAATACGCATGTAGTAAAGGAGTGAAGACTTGGGCGTCCATTTCCTCCCCCCTCCCTCCCCGTGATTTCGAACAATCAGCTGGAAAGCCTTCAATAACGGAGGATAGAGGGAAATTTCCACTGAAGCGAAATATTTTTGAGCGTTTTCTTGTTTCCTTCTTTTGACCCTGCCTTAAAACCTTACGTTTTTTTTGTGAATGGACTGGCACACATGTCCTAAACGCATTTGGCATTTAACAGAATTCGAACTTGCTATCACTGATACTTCTCCCAATTTGAAGGAGTGTTCCGTTGTCTAATTGGCGTAATATGTATCGCTGTGAGGGTGCGAAATAATTGGCGACCACGAGATAGCGCGCTGAGAGGTTGTTGTTACCTTGAAATGATCCCGAAATATGTCGCCTGCTCGTCTGGAATGATTCACGGACGTCCGGGGATAGTCATATCATTGCCGTAAGGTCAACAACATCGCATCTCCCGACAAACACTTCAGTGAGAACATTTATTGAATTGACAGATATCGAAATAATATACACGTGAGAGTACAATCATTCATAAATAAATAAGTGGAGAAAAAGATCGAGGTGGTTTGACGAAGTCGTTCAGTCTCACCAATCCACAATGAATTATTTGCGAAGGCTTCTCTGAATAGAAAGAAAATTCCTTCTTTTCATGATTTAGACATCTGCAAATGGCCTGGTGGTCCGAAAAGGTCTTATGACCAGGGTAGGTCATCAAATCCAGAATAAGGAATGGCACCTCGACATTTGAAAAACCATGCTCTAATTATTGTACATACATACGTGTGTGACAGCACTGAAATTGTACGTGCTCGAAATTTTCTGAGTGCCCTGAGAATTTTTGAAAGGGGCGTTTTCAGAGCTCCGCAGGAAGGTGAGGGTACCCCTTAAGGTAATTTTTCAGGACGTTCAGGAAAACTTGCAAATTGGGGTCACTGAGGGCGCTGAATCCAAATCTGGGACCCGTTTGCCGCTAGTCTGATGGTTATTGTAGGTTGCAACAGGCATTATGCCTTTTAACTGGCGTGACCTACATACTTTTGTTATTCGAAAATCAACAAATGAATCTTAAATTCGTGCTCGGTGTCCCAACTAATAATACCCACAGAGTATTTTTGAACCAAATCTTAGACTTCGACCAAACTATCGTATATCCACCATAATCCAAGAAAATAGATGAACAGACAACAAGTTTATGATAAGCAGTCCAAAATACCTCCATAGATAAGTTTGAAGCAATTTCATCGCAGCATTCTAGAAATCGCGCAAAGTCGGGTTCGGTCAGCAAAATTTCACCAATGAATCAATTAGCCGAAATCTCTGGATAATCGACAGATTGACTTCAGATTTGAAACCAGCACCAACAAGAGCCCCTGGAAAATGTTAGGGCCAAATCCCGAACAACTTTGTTGAGAACCCTGAAAATCGCCTTTCGGGTACCACTTTGCTCTTCGCAAAGCTATGGATATGCCTGTTACAGAAAATGCCATGAAATCCTTGAAGCCACAGTCCAAGCTCAGGGGTAATTTTTAATATTATACTCCGGTCGCCGTGTATAGCAACCCTGCCAAGCGCGAAATCTCAATTCGCTCAAATAAGCGAGAAAAAGCAAGGGAAAAATCAACCCCGCCCCCCTGGAAGAAAAAAATGGGTAACGCCCACCGACAAGCTTCCGGTCTCAATAGGGAAGAGGAGCGCGATCGATTTTGTTCCAAAACTATGTTCTTCCATTTGTTTTCGGTCTGGCTTTATTTTGTGACCTGCTTCAAAACGAAGGCTGCGAATAACGAGAAAATACAGGCTAGGGACAACTCGTCCGCAAACTTCTCGCCGTTCAATTTTGCAACTTTTGAGGGGCCATAACTCCGTTTGTAGTGACTTCTGATCGATTCTGTAGACACCATTGTGATCAGCGTAAAATGTTCTTCAAGATAGGCAGGAAAACAAAATTTCGATTCTGAGGTTGGACTGTGCCTTTAAGGCATCTAGAAATTTTTCATACATCATGCAAATTGGGTGTAAAAAACCTTCCGCTGTGACCTGCCTGAGCACGCCTGTGGTCGTCTTGGTCAATACGCACGTAAAGTATTGCTCAAGGAGATTGAAAAGTCTCCCGCTGTGCCCAGCTTTAGCCCGCCGCAAATGAAGACGATGGTTACGCGACCATGCACTGGCTCAGAGAAACATATAATGAACAAATGCGAGTAGCAGTGTGGGTAGCATTGAAGTGTTATGACAAAATTCATTATCGGTTGACATACATACATCGGGCCGCAGCTGGCTCAGGACGGATCAGTCCAACTATGGGACTATGGAACTCTACATACTTAGAGGCAGCGTACGCGCAAAAAACCGTGTTCAATTTATTACAATTTTGCGCCGGTAAGCCTACCAGGTTGTGATATATCGCCAAGAAGCCACCTAAAACACTCAAACATGGGGGAAAACTCGTTCGAAAGCTTGGAGTATTCAGCTTTCCTTTTCCACGACTGTCTTGCGTACTAGACAAACGTCGGAAATTTGGACGCCTGATTTGGTTAAGCCCACAGAATTTTTTAAGTTGTATGAATCTTTTCGCCTTTCTGCTGTCGAAAAACCTTTAAAAACTAGAAGCTTTCAACACATATGATTAAAAACGAGGATCCTTCGAATTGAAGAATAAAAATTTTAAGATTTCCACGACCTGCCGGGACGCTTCTGCTCCTTGTGCTAGACGATCCACCGGGAAAACGCCTCTTTAGACCACGAAGCAGTTTTTAAGAGGCTATATTATTATGAATACGCAGCATTGAGGTCTCAAGCCTTGCCAAACCAAACGTGGTATTCTGCGCGGACGCTGCCTTTAAACACGGTCGGAACACCGAGCAAAACATGAAAACCTGACAACGGCGGCCTCCGATTTCCCTAGCATCCCACTGAGATGAAAAAAAATCCCATTTACGGGCCAATCACGCCTTTACTCAGTTGCTGTGGAGAATTAACAGTGAGAATACACCGATTTATCGATAGAAGCACGACCAAGTTTACACGTATATCGCATGAAAAACGAGAATTTGTATTATTTCCTGGTAAGGCTAGGGGGAATTGCAGAGTACCGCCCCAGTATTCCAAAAGCCAGTAATTAGCGTTTCCAGATTTGCAAATTCTGAATTCGTCTGCTTTTTTTTACGACTTCGAAGGTTAATCTCGCGATTTTTTTCGAAAGGCCTCTGCAGTGAGCTCCCATGTCTTTAAGTTTCATAGCAGAGGCACTGGAACGATTCCCGTCGGGATGATTGTTTTTTGGAAAGTTTCAATTTTCATAACTGTTGCATATCTCCTTATTGTCGCGAAGATATCAACCCGAGCCGTTCCAAAGCTGCATACAACACTCGCACTAATTTACACGAAAAGTAGGGTTAACAGAAAAATCGAGTGAACGAAAGCACCACCGACGCCCCGCTCACAGCTCAAACGGGACCAATCGACCTGGTACTTGGCCTACAACTTTACTATCTGATCCTCTTTCAAATAAGCACTGCGGCAGCCCAATCCGGAAAAACCAATTTTTCATCCCCTTCACATGTGCCAAGTCCATTCTCGCTTTAAACGGGACCAGGTTAAAGGCAGTGTTCACGAAGAAAAAGCTGCACGTTTCTGGCTAAAACGTAAGCTTTGGTTCCCTCTAAGAAGATTAAGAACGGAAAAGCGCCGAAAAACGACCGGTAAGTGGGTGAAAATCTCGCGAGCCAGCCAACCCATTGGGCCCCTCCGCCCACCTCCTATAACAGTTCCCCCAAATTCGTGGTTAAAAGAGCGATTGTTTCCGATCAAAAGCCCCGTTCTTCCCTTCATTCTCAACGTCTCTCTTTACTCAGGTCAGCTCGCACTCATCGGCTGCAAAAAACGGGAGTTACAAGCCTCGGACAACTCGTCAACAATGCTTCCCTTGCTGAATTTCGAGGGCCCATATCTCCGTTTCCAGGGGGTCTTATACAAATCCAGTAAATCATTGAAATCAGCATGGGACCGTTTTCAAGATAGGCGGAAAAAAACAGAGAAACGACTCTTATCGTGAACACTGCCTTTAAGAGATGTCTGTGCTCAAACTGAAGAGCTCTCGATGCTCATTCGAAATATGCCCCTAGCTCCCCGAACGGGTTACTTTCAGACGCGTTGGGAAGAAAAGTCGCAAAAGTCGCGATTTCGCGACTTTTGCGGCTTTCTTGAAAAAAATAGTGCGGGTATTGTAGTTACCTTGGATCTTTCGGTTACGGCTACATCTGCTCCAATATTCACTCCATTCTTGTCAACTCCGAACTGCGATCTCGGACCGCTCCTTGTTCCATTCACTAACACGTCAGCCTTATCTGAATACATAAAAACTAGTAGAGGGGGAGGGAGTGTCAGCTAGATGGATATTGAAGCTACTAACTGACAATGGATAGGCGATAGGTTACCGGGTTGAATGGTGTGAAACAAAAGCATCAGAGCCTCAAGCCCTTTCATAATTTGCCGACCGACGTCGGACGGCTCGTTATAGAATCTGAAATACTGTGCTTATCTGGGCCAAATTCCGGTCCGCAATTGCGTCTCGACACGCTTTGCGGCCGTACGCGCTCGAGTCGGTCGAGTTTCCAGCGCCAAAGCCGACTCCATATGCCATTTTATACAGTTTTCTTCGATTTTGTTTATTTTCCAGTTTCTAAAACCCACCTAGAGTCAGCAGATCGGCGGCTGCGGCGCTGGAAACTCTTCTGACTCGAAAGCGCGCGGCCGCAAAGCGTGTCGAGACGCAATTGCGGACCGGAATTTGGCCCAGATAAGCACAGCATTTATCTACCCTTTACTATCCACCTTATCTATCTTACAGTATTACACTGGATAACGAACGAGTCGTTCGATGTCGGTCAGCAAACAATAAAAGTAGCTTTAGACCTTTGACATAAAACTATGAACCTACTAGAGTAATATGAATCCGATATAGAAACTTTTGTTGTTTTTTGTTTTTTTGTTTTTTCATTTGAGATTTTCTAGTTCTGAAAGCACGATGACCATTTCAAGGCTTTTACAGAGCAATTTACTGCTCTGGGAGCGAAAGCCACTGCTTCGCATTCATGAGCGTACCATCGCACTTGAGCCCACTTTAGGTAGTGTATTCACAAAAGATTTCAGGAATTTCATACCAAACTGACAATATAATACTTTCTTCGAACAGCGGTGAGGTTGGCTGAGGCGATAGATTTAAACTCTGCACCCAACACTAGCCTTCTTCTATTAAACGAATCCGGCATCCTATCACCAGTCCCAAAAGTGAATCAACAAAGGAACTGACCTTTCACATCAAATTTTCCTTCGCCAACAACGAAATTAGTGTTCCTGTCAACTCCGTTACCACCAATGTTGATTCCTCTCTGGATATTGATTCCGACATTCCCATCCGACATCTTGTCCACGGAAATACTCCCGAACAGCAGCGGAATTGTGAAGGAGTGCACTAAATTCAAAAGAGGTTATTGTCGTTATAAGGCATGGTCACAGGGTTGCAGAATCAAATTTTAGGTGAGTGTGCGCAATTTTCTAGAAAATAGGCCTTACTCCAGGGAAATACGCTGTGATCGTTAATTAGCATTCGTAGTATCTCCCACCTAACATTGGCATGGATCCTGAAGAGACTTTGCGTTCCCCATAGGAGGTTGGCGCAAACTCGATGCACCTATGTTATAGCATATGACACCGAGTTTGCGCCAACCTTCAACAGTGAAAGCGAAGTCTCTTCCGGATCCATGCCGACGTTACAGGAAAATTAAGAAAAAGTCGATGACATTGAGAAAAATGGCTGTAAGTCCGCTTTGAGCTCAAAACTTCTATAGAAAACATTAGCCATGGTTGCTGGATTCATGTTTCCTATGTAAGCTCTTCGAACCCCAACGAAAAGATAAGATGACTTCATATGAATATCGGAGATAATCTAAACTATCAGTTAACCAAATAAAGAACTCACCACAAACCAGAATAGCGAAGAACAGGAGAAAATATTTCATACTGGGTGAGGTGGGTTAGTAGACGACAATAATCAGCCAAGACAATGGCGACGAATGACAATTATATTGACCCTTCCTCCTGATCACCACTCTAAGGCACCAAATCGACCTCATTGTGTGACTATATTGAGCAGTACGAAGGAAGACTTCTGTTGATTATGGCTCTGTAATAACAGTGCAATCCAATGCGATGAAGCCACCTCTCAAACTGAGGATTTTGCCTCTTCTCTGAGGATTCATGGCATGACACTAACGTCGTCGGCATCAGCGTCAGAAAAGCCGCGCATAAGTGGTTTGAGAGAATAATTTCGTTTACAAGGAGATCGCCTGTTCGGTTCGTCAGAGCAACCCATGTAGCCATGCTTTTCAGCCTTCCGGGTAACGATCCAATAACTTACGAGCATTGCAGTATGTCTATTATCCAAGTTAATCTGTCGTAATTTACTGGAATACAGAAGAAGGACACTGCTCTCGAGTTCAGCGCCCCGGATTACTCCAACGAGAAAAGTTCAGACAAACAAAATTATTTTGTTTATTTTTTTCACAGAGTTTGGGTCTGCGCTAAAATCTTCTTAATGATTTTCGGGAGCTGAAATGGAATAGGAAGCAAAAATGGTTCAAAGTGAAAAAAATGAAACTCAATAAATCATCAAAAAATAATATTATAATAAATATGACTACCTAAAAAATGCAAGCGCATAGCGAAATCACACTTTTTCTCTTGAAAAAAGTCCTTCCATTTTACCTGATTCAGACAAAGATTTCATCATTAGAAGAATTAAAAACCGTCGAACATGACCGTGATTATAAAACTTGGACGCCTAAATTCATTCAAAAAGCAGAAATAAGTTTTTAAAGTTTGGATTTTCAGTAAACTCAAGGACCTGCGCAATCCATTATTAACATAGTATCTAGACCTTTCCATCGAAAAAGGTCAGAAATAGCGTTCCATCATTTGACATGGCTTAATCAGAAGACCAGGAACTCTCTGCTGAACCCTAGCCTCTATGTCGACGCTGTAATAATTAACTTATTCTTTCGCTGAACGCCGCCTCCTTCCACAACGCAAAATGAATTCCAGGAAGGCTGACCAAATAGTATTGATTCTTCCGTTCCTGGACCAAAAAACGGGATTGAAATCGGAACGGGAGGGTCCAAAAAGGCTGGAATTACGTAAAAGGATGCGCAACAGAGATGACAAAACATTCCCATGCCTAACCGATTGGAAGAAATATCTAAAAATAAGGTGACTGGAAGAGTGTGGGAATGTTAACTACTAGAAGGTGATCAAATAATTCTCTTCGGTCGTGGATTGCCATTTAGGCTATGAAAACACGTCACTCCTTTTCGTCACAACCGACGACCCAAGAGAAAAGCATATCACTTGTCTTTTCTCCAAGAGTACCCCACATTGCTTCCTGAAAAAAAAAACAGTCTAGCCTTAACGAATGTTGTGATCGGGCAGACTTCACTACCACTCTCACGAAAAAGAAGCATCGAATTCAATCGCATTAGAGGTCTATCTCTAAGCCGGGAGGTACCGCCTTCGCCCAAGGGTAATGCGAGACTTCATGCCGTTGAAGGCGGCGCGTCATATTCTATACTCATCACGGCTCAGGGACTTTCTATAACCACAAGTGGTCCTTTTCTGATTAAAGGCCTACAGACCCTTTGAATTTTGGGGGGAGGGGCAATCGTTCCAGCTGCGCCATAGTCTTCCCGTTTACACAGCCATTTGCACCGAGAGCATGGAATTGACCTTGTTCGATGAAGGAGAGCCTGAATGCCATCGGCACCAAGATGCTTCCACTGCAATTGTTTTTATCTCTGCTTACCCGACATTAGACGGGAGGAATATATGAGCGAAAAAAACTGTGCCATAATTTATACTTTTGCACCACTCGAAAAAATACCATTTTTGATCTGGAAGCAGGTACTGGTGTGAATTCAATCACAGATTTTCAACAGATCTGAACACGATGGATTTGTTGCTGTAACTCAAAACAATTGCAATTCAGCAAAACAACGTCATAAATTCTGCCGAACACTCAAATTGAGCTCCATCTATACTCTGTAAAAAATCGAAATTCTTATCACTCATTGCGCTTGCGATGGTGCAACCCTCCGTTTGTAATACGCTCTCTTGGGGCGGCTATAAAAATCACGGTAGCGCGCGCTATCACTGATTTCGGGCTAGTATGCACGTCGGCGTCTCATTCTTCTCACACTCCCTCCTCCGCTTAGCGCGTTTGCGCTTGTTCTGGCGCCACCTCGATAATTCATACCGTCTTTGCTCTTTAACCTCCGCTCCGCACCACCACGCGTTGAAAAGTGAGAGAATTTCGCTTTTTTGAAGCCTTTATGTCTTCACAATTCGGCAAATCGCTGTATTCCGACTGATACTGATTCAGACCTCTTAAATACTTTAAAGGCAGTGTTCATGATGATTTTCGTTCACGAGTTTTCTACTCAAAACAATGTGTTGGCTACCAAGTGTTACCAAAATTGCGAAGAAACGGCGAGAAACGCACTGAATCGTCTTATTTCGGTGACATTATTCTTTGGCCTGGACTAGTTGTCTGGTTGGATGAACATGTTCACGGTGGTTGTCACCAGTGAAAAATGGGGTCTATCGAAAACGGAAGAATATTTTATGCAAAGCAGGATTAGTTAAGGCCCTAAGGAAAGAACGGAGCAATAGAGAGCAGAGAATTGCAAAGGAAGGGTCCACAAAAAAAATCCTTGTCACAACAAACACTTCCTGTGAGAGTAAAAAGGCGGGGTGAGAGTAAAGGATTTCGTGCCCTTCTGGTGCGTTTTTCTCGGTTTCTTCGTCATTTCAGTTCTACTCGGGGGCCAAACAATCGATTTAGCGATTAATCTCAAAATCGAAGATTATCGTGAACACTGCCTTTAAACGTCAAGAATTAAAATGATATAACCACATTCTTTCCAAGTTGGCACCAAAGTTTTCATAGCACATACCTGAAGGAATTTGACTAGCTTAATCTATTGAGTAAATGAGGCGCGACCATCTAGCGCTGCATCCGCGCCCATTCACTAGACTTAATTCCGCGGTAAGGCCATACGTTGATCGCCGTTTGGCCTCACGGAAAGTTGTGGACGATTGCTAGACTTCACAAGCGTTGAATCCTTCTCGGTCAGTGAACTGGTCTATATACAAGGTCTAGATAGCTCGACGGAAACCGTTGTTGCAGTTCTACTATGAGAAACACAACCAATGCCAGCTGATAGCCGGAAGGCCGAAATTGCTAAGCGACCAGACAGACATCTTAATACCCCAGCCAAGTCTTCGACTGAACCTGCAGCAGTGAGTGATCTACTAAAAATCCGATCTCGCCTTCGAAAATGTATGTCGTTAACATATACCATAGAATCTTCTAGCCCCTAACTTCATTTCCGAGTAGTGATTGGAAGGGTTAAATATAAACCTGAGGGGTTCGATTTCAGCTTCATCGATCAATGTGACAGATTACAGGAGCTCCAGCGTCACTTACCTACCTTAATATTTGGCGAATTTGAGAACAGACACCATATTTCTGTTGTTTTGCCTGAAAGACACTCCTTGGGACACAAATCAGATGAATTTTTCGTCAGACCTCTCGAACCATGTGAAAGAGGCAAAGGGGGCCCACTGGCAACATTGAGGTCTGAAAAAACTTTTGTCCAATCTTCGTCCAACCTAACTTTTTGTTCAAAGATGCATCAGGCGGTCGTGGTGCGTCCGTCTTCAAAAATCAATTTCAAGGCTTGAGGCCAGGTCGTAATACGTGCCTGACTAAAGAGGGGGGGGGACTATATGCGTATCAGCCGAGACTAGGGTCTCGACTCTATGCCAATCAATAATGCAGTGACATCCCGTCCCCCCCCCCCACTTCACCACGGCATACCTTAGTAAACAATGCATTGCATACGTATCGACCAGAACGGCCACAGGCCGTACCAGACGGGCCCAAGCCGGCCCCATCGAGTGTATTTTCAACCTGAGTGAGCAGGGCATTATATGCGTATCAGCCGAGACGTTCACGTACGGATTTTTAACACCCGATTTGCATGATGCAAACGTTTATCGACCGGTCTTGCTACAACCGATCGTTATGGCGGGTTCCTTAATAAGCGTTTCGTTACTAAAACTAATAGCAGGCATTGAAGCCCGTGATTGCACATGGAGCTAGTCAACGTTTACTGGAGTGCCAACCTTATCACTGGCTACATTTCGAAGTTCGGCAAACTAAACGACTGTCTGTACGCCAACCCGTTCGTGACTATTACTTGTGATTAAAAGTATGTATGTAGTTATTAACATTATGACTGTGTCTAGAGTACGTGTATTTTGTTTCAAAGAGAATGATTCAGAATTACGAATGATTGATGGCGATGTTACTGCAACTTCCGATGATGTATAACCCCAACTCGTGAATGGGGACGCCGTTTCCCCCATAAATGAGCAATCACCAAAAAGGGACGGTTTTCGCCACTCCAAATTCATGAGTAAAAGCTTGCTAAAGCTGCCACTTCCACCTCGGAACCTCACCCTCCACAGGGGGTATAGACATAGCGAAATCGGGAATTGTTGATTTACACCAGCGGGGGGGGGATGAACTGCCCCGCAACCAAAAAAAAAACGACGGCATTTTTTCAACTGGAATTGGTCTCTTTTTTCAATACGCTATGAAGCAGATCACAAGTAATAGTTTATTTGCAAGGGATGAAAACTCAACGACTCGGAACTAAACGAATACAGATGAAAACAATGAGACCATACGACGAACGCTTAGACAAAACAATGACGTTTCCGTAAAGAATTACATCAACATTAACACATCGTAGTAACGATCCTGCAGTATCAGTTTGTCCTGCCTTCGACTGAAAACAAATAAATTAATCTATATTGAAATGTGAAAAATGAGACTTATGCTTAAAGACAGCAGACACGCTCGTAAACGTGATTGAGATAACTACGGACATGAAATCGTATGGCTCAGAACACAACCCCTACGCATTTTGAAGCGTCAAAAACGACCCACATTGCGGCCACACGAGTAAGAATTTGGCCCGGCCCCGTATTTATCCGCCTCCTATATTTGACATCCTCCTCCAATACAGGGGTGTTCGGCCATTCCCACCGCCGGCGACTTGTATGGGTGGTACAATAATTGCAATAAGGAAACCACATTCATCGACGACGGTGGGAATGGCCCAGCACCCGTTTTAGAGAAGAACGCAAATACAGGGGCGGGGCCAACTTCTTACTCGTGTAGCAGCATCGCGGGTCGTTCTTGACTCTTCAATATGAGTAGGCTTGTGTTCTGAGCCACACCATTCTATTTCCGTAGTTTTCTCAACCACGTTCACGAGCGTGTATTCTGCTTTTCGCAGAGTTAAAAAAACACGCAGAGAACTTACTGTAGGTGGACACATCTATTGTCTCCGGAAGTTCCGTAATACTGATGTCGAACCTGTCTTGCACACTGTTCAATGTCTTCGCGTCACTCTCATCCGAAACAAAGCTGATGGCCAAACCTTTGGTACCGAATCTACCCGCTCTTGCGACCTGATAATAAGAACATTTATGGCTCGTCCAAGAATTCCTAAATGCAGTGAGACACCGCGAAACCACGCACCCTATGAAGGTAGGAATCCGAGTCTTCAGGCATGTCGTAGTTGAAAACTATGTTCACCCTCTCAATATCCATTCCCCTGCCGAACAGGTCTGTTGCTACCAAAATACGTTTCTAAACAGGCATTATTTCTTCAAACTTTTTCCACATTTCACTGAAAATCTAAACAAACCTGGAAATCCTTGAATGCTTGGTAACGAGCCAAACGCTCCTCTTGTGGCATCTGTCTGTGAATGGCAATTGAAGGGAAGTTTTGCTCCGACAGCAACTGGTGAAGGGCACCACAACGCTGCACAGACTTCACGAAGATGACGACCTGTAGAAATCGGGCGCTGCTTGGGTCTAGAGGGAATGTGCGATTGCAAGTCTTCGTAAATAGAGTCGGTGTCGAGTTGAATAAGCTGCTTAGATTGAGTCTGGGCATTGGGTCTTTGTCTACATTGAAGAAATCCCTCGAGGTTTATCTGAGGCCTGGAAATGATGAGTGATTGATTTTTGTTGTTTTATTTCTTGTTTTTTTTTCTATGGTTTCATGGACACGGGTTCGCAGCTTAAAAAAGTGAAATTGAAATGTACTTTCTCTGTTTCCTCTGACAATTCTGAAATGCATGCACAACAAGAAACACTTTATGGTACTGCATCTGACAATGGCGTAATGGAGGGAGCCGTATTTCGATTTTTGACCTTGAAAACCTGAAAAATATAAGATCTACTCGTGCTCCTGATTTTTCGCAAAGAATTGCCAAAGAACGGGCGAATTCTTGGTGAAACTTTGCCGCGTCCCTAATGTAGGAAGCAGTTCTTATCTTCTTCTTTGAAATTCGCTTGCACAACCTAAATGTGTTATTCTTTACCCTAAACCGCACGACCTGGAAGAACGTCAACACTGCAGAAAACTTGAAAAGTTTCTCTCTTCTTCTTTGCAGCCACGATTAAATTAGATTCAAGAGCCAGGCGACAGGCGTTGGACCTGCACATGGATCCAGTATAAGGAGCATTAGAGATCTCCTCGGACAAAAGAGTAGGTGCACGGCAATATGGCCGCGGCTATCCTAGTCCAGGCATACATCGGATATGCTGACCACAGCACAGCGAGGCGAGGGCGCATCTGGTTCGCCTACCGAATTGAGGATAAGCCTCGCAAACTTGGGAAGTGCAATTTTCTAGAATTCCGGAACGGCGATCCTAGATGACCCTGGACGACCTAGGTGAGCTCCTAGCGCAAAAGACAGAGGCGTTCTAGCTGCGAGTCGTTCCATCCCTGCAGTCTAACTTTGTTCGGAGTGTCTTCAAGCGCCTTTCTGGTCTCGCTTTCAAGTTCCCTCTCTCCGAAATGATAAAATTTTCACTAGGGGTTGAGTTCTAGAAGAATGTTGATGAACAGCCGCTGGCCGTGGAGTTTTCTCTCCCTCTCTCGAATAATTAGAGGCAGCATACACGCTCGTTAACTTGTTTGAGATAACTACGGAAATGAAATGTTATGGCTCAGATTACAACGCCTACGCATTTTGAAGAGTTAGAAACGACCCAAAATGCTGCTACATGAGTGAGAAGTTGGCCCCGCCCTTTATTTATCCACCTCCTGTATTTGCCGTTTCCCTTGATAACAGGGGTGCTGGGCCATTCCCACCGTCGGCGACGCTTATGGGGCATACAGTAAGTACAATAGGTAAACCACATACATCGCCGAACGGTGGAAATGGTCCGGCACCATTGTTTTGGAAGAGAACAGCAACTACAGGAGCGGTGCCAACTTCTAACACATCTAGCGACATTGTGGGTCGTTTCTTACGCTTCAAAATGCGAAAGAGTTGTAATCTGAGCCATACAATTGCATAACCATAGTTATCTCAACCACGTTCACGAGCGCAAATGCTGCCTCTAAGTTTTCCGCTGAAAGGGTGGTTGAGCTCTTCAAGAGTACTGATATATCCTTTATTTCCGAGCTACTCGCAGTCGTATTATCAGTACCCTAAATGCGAAGCGATTGTTTTTCGAAAAAAAAGCATCTTAGAAAATGAAATCATTCTCAAAACCACACCCCTCTTATGATAGTGATGCCCAACCCTGCGATTAGCGGGAAAATTGATGATACAGCAACTTGCCCTTGGGTTGGAATTACCCAACTTTGCTCAGTGATCGCTTAAATCCTCAACCTAAGATAAGAGCCGTTAATGGCTGTAAAGAAGAAGAAACTGATAGCCTCGATACTGAATGTTGTGTAGTGGAACTTCAGAAAGCTACTAGTTTCTCATAATGAAGGACAACAAAAGGAGGGGTGGACAAGATAAGATTTTGGCAGAATGATCTCCAAAACCACCGAAAAATCGGGGCCTCTCTGAAAAACTGTTTGTACAAGACTCCCAGCTGAACACTGGCATGAGTGTGGCAAAACATTCGGTGTAATGAGAGGTTTGGGCATGAATAAGCACGGAGTTTGATGAAAAATCAACCACAGATGTCTATCGTGTGGAAAAGAGGCCGTTAAGTGATCACCTGATTGAATTCAAGGAGATCCAGGAGCTCCAATAGTTTCCTATTCTTCTCAGTCTCCTTCAGTTTCACATAGTGCTGCTGTAGACCGTGTAGAGTGAGTTTTGCCTCGTCATCAACATAAACCTCCATAGGCTAAAAAAATAAAAAACGATAAAAAGCGAGCCGACAATTACTCATGAACCTCGAGACCGTTCAACTTTTTGAACCCATGTTGCAGACAAAAGTGTATGTCCGTAAAACATCGAGGGACATACAACGGTCACCCATGGATGCGTCAGTTGCATCTCGGGTTGCTTTTGAACATGCCAACAACTGCTTCAGCACCAATGATGCCGTTCCTTCGGAAGAGACCACAAACATCGAAAACGCAAATGCGTTCCTGCAACAGTTGCAAATTGATCGAAGAAGCAACAATATGGTGACAGTCGACATACCGTGCGTAATCTCTTCCTCATTATCCACCGCATGGAACTTCTTCACAGCAGTGGGGGAATCCAGAGAACGAGGATGCGTTGCTTACATCTTGCATGAACTTCTTGCAGACAATGCGCAGCTCCTTCGGTAGGGTAGCGGAGAACATCATCACTTGCTTTTCCTGTGGCGTCATCTTCACGATTTCCTGCACATCACGTCGCATATCTGAAAAGATACAGTAAGAATAGCGACTAGCTGATGAAAAGAAGTCGGTCATAATTCCTCAGAAAACACATTTTCGGATCACTTTTTTTCAATCGAGACCAAACATGGTTGGCACCCAGGCTGGGGTGGAATGGGAAAGCAACCATTTTCGGCCCACAAAAATACCATAGAGGTGGCATCGTCTTTGGGGCGGGGCTATTTTTTAGCATAAAATTGAGGCACGCTATCTCGAAAACGGTTATCTTGATATATATATATATATGTATATATATATATATATATATATATATATATATATATATATATATATATATATATATATATATATATATATATATATATATATATATATATATATATATATATATATATATATATATATATAATATATATATATATATAAATGCAATTTTATGAATATAGATATCGACTTTATGAAAGTTATTTAGACTCACAAAAAACCGCTAGCGAAATTAACTTGTTTCATTTTTCAAAGACTTTGTCCTGGTACAGAGTCCAAAGCAGACGCCAGTGAGCTTTTTGGCCCCGGTCATAGTTGGTGGATCGGACTTAGCCAGGCCGGTCGATACGCATAGAAAGCAAGGTGCAGGAAAACACTGTGTGGCCTGCTGTGACCCGCCTGGTAGATCAGTATGAAGAATATGGTCGGTGAGGTTAAGAAAACACCGTGTGGCCGATATATATGCAATACGTGGATGGCGGTTAAAAAAGCCGGATGGGCGTACCGATAACGAAACATTGCGAACCTCCAAGTCGCTTTCCACACCGCTACCTCCATTTCCTAACTATACTCTCCTACTCTATTTCTCAGAAGAGCAGCAACACTGTTGAACACGTAACCATCGTCTTCATTTCTGGTCGGCTTCAGTCGGCTACACCGGGTGTCTTTCTCAACGTCACCTGACCATGTTCTTCATATGTATCGACCGGACGGGTTACCTCTGACACTCTGCCAACGCGTACCTAGATGCCTCCACAGGCGCGTCCTGTTACGCGCTCTCATCCCATTTAGCAACAATATACAGGTTTTAGTTAGGATATCTAAAACCCGCATATTCTTGTGTCAAAGGGACAAGAGTGCGAAAACTACGCATATTCTATGTGATGACGAAGGCTAAATTCGATGCATTGATCTCTCTGTCGCTAAATCCGTATATTCTCGCTATAATTTTGTAGCGAGAATTCACGGGTTAAGCGACAGCTTGTGTTGAAAAGCAACCTCAAACCCGCGCTAGCTACGCGGAACGCTGGGATGCCGCTCGAACTCAGTCGTCTCATGGAGTGATTACTCCACACCCTTTGGCTGACCGTGGAGGGTGACCCAGTGTTGCTCTCTGGAAGACCTTGCTGAGGATAATTTTTAACGCTGCGATGCTGCATGCCGTGGAGAAGAAACCGCGATGCGGGTGATCGCAGCTGGAATCGCCTGTCTATTACGGATCAGGACTAAGTGGGTCGATCCACTGAACGCCGTTACGAGAATTTACGTAGATTGTGCAGGTAATGAAGCTAAAACCTCCGTATTTTACGTAAATACTCGCGACGAAAATAGTCTAGGTGTCTTCGAAACCTCGGGCATCTCCGGTATTCGTGTGAGACATCTAGGTACGCGTTGGTAGGACGGTTCCATTTTACACCAACTATGATCGGGTCGAAATAGAGGTGCTCTTGCCGGTTCAACCTGTTCACGACAGCGTGTCACCCCGGTGGTCAACGCTTTTCAAAAATCGATTTCTCTGCCACAACACCTTCTTGTGCCGACTGCATGAACATATCCTAGACTCGACTCGGATTTCGCGGTCAATCTGCAGCTCCGCTATAGCACAGTACTCGAATTTTTGTTAAAATAGATCGAACTCAAATAAAAAAAATGACTGCAAACAATTTTTCAAGGGCAATATGAGTTCTTTTTTCTTCCGCTGCCATTGTTCAGCTTTTTGATAGGGAAATCATAGCTGGAGTCGCGATCTTTTCGGATGAAAAGCGGCATTACTTTTACAACCCCAACTATGCCCCCAGAAAATCGACTTTTCTGAATCCAAACTTCCACGCCCATCATAACATCTAAACCATACAAAAATTGAATACAATTTCTGATAAGTGAATCGCATTCAAAACAACCCATATAAGTGAAGATCACTGGAGCAGTGGTGGCGAAATAGTATTCTTTCTTGAACCCGCTGATTTCAAGCAGTTTTTTTCTTTTGGTAGGCGGAGTTTGATGAGTGCAAATGTTGGTACGATGTTCACCTTACTGATGACAACTCGACGGACATAAAACCGAAAACCGATTTTCAGTCGCGTGCCATTGGAGCAACCGTGTTCCACCGGTGGGACAGGTCGTAAATGGGTTAGATAACGCCAATTTCTCCATAACCATTCACCAAAGGGAACCACCTTAATGCCAGCGATACAAACGATGGAGAAAGTTAGTAGAGCTTGCGATGACTCCACACCCAATTCGTTTGAGAAGAATTATGAGTTAGCATAGTGTGCATTTGCAGAGCACGAAATTTTGAACAGCAAGTTGTTAGATTTTCTTTTCGTGGAGTAATACCACGAACGAAGTGACAGTGAATAGGGGAGCGCTTCCTATATACTAAGAAAGACTAGGAGGCTGTAATCGAAACGTTTTATGTAATTCCAGACACGGAATTTCTGGGGGTCGTAATCTGTCAAAAGCCTACGGGGTGGAAGCGGTGAAGGTCAGTCTTTACCTGCTACCATCCCAACAGCGCCTTTTTTCGCACAAGCAATTTCCAGAAAATTCAGTGCAAAGAAATTCCGGCACGAGCGCAGCTCGTTCCCCGATTTTTGACAAAACTAGAGCCACTAGGATGGCGGAATTCGAGCATGGGAACTAAGGCCCCGTCATAATTGGACGGTCGAGAGTAGTACCACCCCACCCGGTTAATATTCGCCTAACGCAAGGAAGGTGGTGAAAATTCCCCTTCGGTGGTCAGTCCTATGTCGTCTGTGATCCTACTCTGTCGAAATAAGGAGTGTGGGCGGGATCACGAAAAAACTCCTGAGAGCCGCCATGCTCCCACCTGGTCACACACGTCCATTTTTGAGCAGTCATATTGATCAAGTCGCGCTACGTTCAAGGATTACGAAGGTCGGAATGCCAACTTGGGCACGGGCATGGCGAGTTCGGGAATAACAACACTAGGAGGAACTTGACGGGAAGCTGGATGCTCACATTTCTGTGTGGCTACTACTATATCAATGAAGCGCAATACGGTTGACTAACGTATTTTAGTTGGTGAACAAACAATGTTCAATTTCCAAGCATTTGTTACAAGAGATGCAACTAAACTCACCAGCATCCCCGATCATCTTGTCGCACTCATCAAGAACGAAGTACTTGATCTTATCCAGCTTCAGTTTTCCAGATCTTGCCAGAGCGAGAGTGCGTCCAGGTGTTCCTACGACGATGTGTGGGCAATTGGTGCGTAATAGTTCCTCATCCTTTTTAATAGGCATACCACCAAAGAAGACGGCTACCTTAAAAACAGCCGTGAAATCCCCTTACAAAAAGCCGAAACGATCAGTAAAACCTGAATCTAGTAAACATACTTTGATGGCAGACAAATACTTGCTGAATCTTTCATACTCCTTCGAGATTTGGAAGGCGAGCTCGCGCGTGTGACACATGACGAGCACCGAAACCTTAACGAAAACATCATAGTGGATCGGCAACCGCAATAGAAGTAATGTACAAGTAGCACTCACCTCTCCATCAACAGGCTCCAACTGTTGGAGTGTTGCCAGGACAAAAACGGCTGTCTTACCCATACCGGATTTAGCTTGGCATACGATATCCATACCCAAGATTGCTTGTGGAATACATTCATGTTGTACTGCAATGAGGACGTAGACAACCGAGATAAGTGTGGACGCAATTGATAGGCTCACCCTCAGAAGGATGCTCGAATCCACAATCAATGATAGCGCGCAATAGCTCTGGTTTCAGAAGAAAGTCTCGAAAACCACTGCTATGAATAGAAGCGTAGTTTCCCTAAAAATATCAATGATTACCCACGTTCAACAAACAAATCCATTGAGCAAGGAAACCTACCTTGATCTTTTTGGCATCACCGGAACCATTCTCCGCAGCTTTTGCCTCATGGGTTTCCTCCTGCTCCTCTTCGTAGTCCAAAAGTTGCTCGTCATCCATGTTTATTCTGAAAATGATAGCCACTGCTAAAGAGAAGTGAAACTATACTCGATCAACAGACGACCAAAGCAGATGCAGGAGATGGGTAAATATGAGGTCACACTATTCCTTACTCTCTACAATAATGGAATGAGCAGGGGCTGTTTGTATCCAAAGCCACAAAACAGTGGAGAAAAAGCAAGAAGCTCCTATAGTACAGGTTCGTTCTATGGGCGGCAACTTTCAAATCATACGAGTTTCGCAGCGTTGTGCACTGCTAAGCCGTCAAGTGCGCTTGAGCCCCAACGTTAAGGGGTGCATGATCACTTAACATCCCAACCGCGCTCTGGCTCTGACCATCTATCGATGGGCAGGCTGTGCATCCAGATTTTCGACTCTAGAGCCGGGAAGGGCCATTTCAAGATCGATTTTGCTTTTTGAACACTATGGCTGCAATGCCAAAAGACCCAGTAGTGGACACAAGCCTCTCTAGCACACCGGTCAACGCTACGTGGTTACGGTAACGTGGCGTGCTGCAGCGGAGTGTACAGAGGTGCATGGACGCCGCGCGCGGCCTCGCGGCTAGTCGCGCTCGGCTATCATTGGATTCGTTAGTGTTCCGGCACTTTTCAACTCCCTCACACATTGGTGGGAACGTTTCCGTGGAAAATAGACCTGTTTAGTTCGCTATCAGTCGGTGAAGAGTGGAACGGGGGGATTTTCAAACATTTCTCCGTGATTGGCTGGGAAACAAGTTCTGATGATGATTTTGGGTTGTTATAGAAAAGTTGGTCTCAACAATGAACATTCGGCGACTTTTTCAATCGTGATGTATTGTTGCTGCCTTGGCAGTAGTGCCGTATGCATGAAAGCTCAACGTTAAGTTGGCGTAGATTAGGGTTTTCCCAAAAGCAAGTACTGTTTTAAACTTAAGCGTACAATATTCATCGCGATGCTGCGTTACCTCCAGCAAAGAATCCTGTTTGAAGCCACAAAATTGTGACTAGAGCTGTTAGCACTGTTATTACGAAGGCTGTCAGAAATAGGCTCACGTGCTCACAAAAACAGCCTTGCTTTATCCTATCTGAACGACAACAGCTACGAATACATTGCGAATGTAAGAAATGTAGCTTCTTTTCACGAAATAGTACGCTTTTCTCTTGAAATACGCATGAAATAATCGATACGGAAACTTGCTCGAATAACAGCCGTCACGTGTGCCACCCATACACCTCTGTACACTCCGGGGCAACACGCCACGATACCGTAACCACGAAGGGTTGACCGGTGTGTTAGAGAGGCTTGTGTAGTGGACTACATGGGAACAGCCTGAAAATATACCGGGTGCGTCCGAAGAGGCACTCTGATACGGGAGGGGCCTGAGAGCGCATGGCGCGCGCACCTTCCCGCAGACGAGGTTCCTTCTATATTCCGATGCGTTTTTTTGATATTCCTGGAATTATCAGCTACCCTCAATCGATTCCATCGATACTGCCGCCCAGATGATCACTACAGTGCGTTCAGAAAGTATAGGGAAACCCCCGAAAATCAAGGTTTTCAAAATCATGTTATATTTGGCTATCAATACTGTTCAAAAACGAATTCAACAAGGTGAAAAACTTCCAATTGTTCATTTCTATAACAGCTGAGCAATTTTACAAGAATTTATTTCAGATTTCAGGTTTTTTCGCCGTTCAGAAAGTATAGGGACACAACACAAAAACCAAAATTATTGGACATAGAAAGAATTAAACATACAATCTAAAATGAAATAGCTGCACCACCATTAGCAGTGATCTCAAAAATTCTCTTTGGCATAGGATTGATCAAATTGGCGATGACGTTTTCATCCAGATTGGCCCACGCTTCGAGAATAGCGACCTTCAGCTCATCTACCGTTCTGTATTGCTTATTGTTGGCATAAACCTGGCGCACAAGTATGCCCCAGATATTCTCTATCGGGTTAAAATCTGGACTACACGCGGGCCATTCCAACAAACGGATTCGATGACGTAGAAACCAGGTTTTTGTAGACCTGGACACATGTACCGCCGCGTTTTCTTGCTGGAAAGTGAAACGCTGACGTCGTGTTCCGGACAAAAATGGCAGTTGATGGGTGCGAAGAGTTTCTTGATATTCCTCCGAGTTCATGCGACAAGTGAAGGCCAATTCCAAAACACCTTCGCTACTGAATGCTCCCCAACACATCAGCGAGCAACCGCCGAGATTCCGTCTGCTGAAAATCAATGGATCCTTGCGCAGATCTCGCCAGTAGGATCGAGCACCCTCCGGTCCGTCAAGATTAAATTTCTTCTTGTCGGAAAAGATGACCTAAATTTTTTTTTGCGTCATTTCTCATTTTTTCCGGATTCTATGAGACTGCTTTACCTTTGCCCAATCGGTTGCCATGTTCCTCTTTGCAAATTCAAGTCGAGCCTCTTTATGGTTTGCAGATAACGACGGGGCCTTCTTCATCACTTGTCGGACAATGTTTTTATCGCCATTTATGGTGTTCCAGACTGTCGTTTTCGAAACTTTGAGCGATAATTCAGACTTAATCTGGTTCAGCGACAGTGTGCTGTTGGAGCAGAGCCGAATAATTCTCCGCGAATCTTGATTGCTGATCTTCTTCGGCCGTCCAGTACGTTTTGCAGTACCGTAGGAATCTGGATCTCGCAGGAACTGGTTGAAACACTTGACAGATCTTCCGAGCTGGATAGCGATCAGGGATGTGCGGAAATTTTTTGAAAAATTTCAGAAAACAGAAAATCGAGTTTGTCAGAGAACAGAAATCAGAAAGCAGAAAATTTTCAGAAAAAAATACTCATTGCATTTAAACTTGTTTTTAAGTGAAGAGAGAATGTAGTTCTAGATACCTTTGTCATACTTGTAATATGATATCTACGGAACTGCACGGATGACCTATAAGGCATTGATAGTAGCAATGACGCGTCAATGACGGATACAACATCATTGAACGCACAGTACACCCTCAGATATGAATTTTGAGATTTTCATGTAATTGTGTAGAAAACCTCTCCTGTATAACATGTGCCAAATGTCAGATCTCATTTCCTCCAAATAAGCGAGATATAACCGACCACCACAGGCCCGACCCCCTTCGCTCACCACCACAGGCCCGACCCCCTAACAGATTTTCGAACTCGATAGCGGCTCGATGGATGGATGATTTTCAACAAGTCGTCGTTCTTCATTCCACTACCAAACCGTCTCCTTATCCTGGCTTTCTCTCACGCAACCATTGCGAATGAAGAGAAATACAGGCCTGAGACACCTCGTCCACCAATTCTTCACCCTCAAAATCTAGGCATCTTTGAAGAGCCATAACTCTGTTCAAAGGGGGTGCTGGACGATTTCAGAGAAACCATTGTGATCAGCGTGTGACTCTCTCCAAGATAAGCATGAAAATCTGAAAAATAATTTTTTGGGGGTCCTGTGCCTTTAAAGGCAGTGTTCACGATAAAAATCGTTCTTCTGTTTTTTCCCTATCTTGAAATAGGCCTCATGCTGACTCCAATGATGTCTCTGAAATCGTACAAGACCTTCTGGGAACGGAGTTATGGTCCCTCAAACATGGTGGACGAGTTGTTCGAGGCTTGTAACTTCCGTCTTTTGCAGCCGATGTATGCGAGCTGACCTGAGTAAAGAGAGAAGTTGAGAATAAAGGGAAGAACGGGGTCAATGTATGGAAATCTTCGCTTATCTCACGATCTCGAGCATTCATTTGTGCACGTCGGTGGGCGTGTGTTGCGCTTTTGGGTTTGCCTTGCGCTCGAAACGGCAACTTCGGGCTCTTTTGGAGCTTTTCCTGGCTCGTTTTCATGCGTTCTTTCGACGTCAGCGTTACAGTGTGCCCCTCCACTACCAATTCCTAGTGGAAAATGAAACACGTTTTTTTATCGTGAACACTGCCTTTGAAGACACGCTGAGAGTCTTGGCCGAGAAATAGCCCACCAAGCTCAACAACTGATCCTGTCGAGCTGTTTCTCGAGTATTTCTTGATTATTTCTTGGCTGCTAGGTGGCTGCAACCATGTTGCTCGCGAAATAATCGAGGAATAACCGAAAAAATATGGGTAGTTGAACCGACGGCGGTGTTGAAATTCAAATCTTCCTCAACAATGCGTCTTACATTCCCCTTTGAGAGCACTCTTTCGCGGCTGTTTCTCGACGACCATTATCTGCACCTATTTCGCAGCAACCAGCTTTTTTCCGAACACAAACTTGTTCTCGGCTATTACGCGAAAATCAGGCATTTCGTGGCTATTTGTCGGCAATTGCTCAGCCAAAACTCTCAGAGCACTCACCCGTATGGTAGTACATCAGCACAATAAGGGTTGCATCCTAGGACAAACATCGGGTTCAGACCCTCGCTCTGTGCAGCAGCTGCTACGAACAACTAACTGCAGCAGCTGCTGACAAGGGGAGGTTGAATTCGTGCTCTGCCCTGGGATGATACCCCTATTGCGAGAAAGTACTACCCTACGAGTGCGTTAGCAGTGCTCGCGATAAAAACGATTGTTGAACTTTCTTTATAAGAATGCAAGTCTGGTCATCACAAAAAAGAAAATAAGGGAGAACTTGCATATTAATGCACAAAAACAAGTCAGAACGGCTAATTGGTGGGTGTACGCACACCCCAACTAACAGGTTTTTTATAGAAGCGTATTTTCCGCCTTCTATTTTGCCGCAAAAAAAGTTAGTAGTCTCTCGGTGTCCAGCAACTACTTTAAATGCAGAATAAAAGACGACAAAACAAGCAATTTTAGAAATCTAGTGAATTGGGGGCGAGCTGAGACCCAGCAATAGCTTGTTTTTGAGCGTTTTTTCTTCGACTTTCCACTTATTTTCACTTTTGTGAAGACACGGCTTACCTTCTCAAAAAGATACCGCAATAAACTTCTTTATCGCGAACCCTGCCCTTAAAGGCATCGTACGCGCAGAAAACCGTATATAATTTTCGCATGTTTTTGTGTAGCTTGGCCTCTCTAGTGAACGAAAATGTCGAAGGGGCCCATGAAAAACCTTCATTTGTAAAGAAAAGTCAATCGGAACTCATTGTAAATACGAATTTGAATATCGCGCCAAAATCCTTTTCGCAGTTTTTCTGCATGTGGATTTCATGCCGTAACTAATTTTCATGTTGTCTTACGGTCGCACCAACATTCTAGGAAAAAGTGCTAGATGACTGGTGAGAATTGGTGGCGGATCTGCATCTTTGACGCCTTCCAACCTCATTGCCCAACGTTTTTGACGCGCCAAAGTCTACCAGTGTGGTCAAACGGGCTCAATCATAAAATTGAGCCTGAAAAATGAAACTTGATTTTCAGCGCGAAAGATGCCTTTAACAGCAATCGCACCATTGAACACAAATAGTACCTCGTAAAGGACTAGATAAGCTGCGCTCAACCCGGCAACGCTGAGCGCACGAATTTAAGCTAGTTCAGCAGCAGTTAGAGCAGTACCAGGAGCCATTTTAGGAATAAAGATATCACATGTACTCATCTTGAGTTTATGTAGCGAACTTGCAACGGGAAATTTTGTTTGGATTACAAAATCTGAATTTTCGAAGGGTGTCCCTATACATTCTGAACGGCGAAAAATTCTAAAGTTTAAATAAAATCTTACAAAATTTCAGAATTGTTATATAAATAATCAAACATAGGTTTTCCATGATGCTAAATTCATTGATGAACAGTACTAATCACCAAACACAAAGTTTTATTGGAAACCTCGATTTTCGGGGGTGTCCCTATACTTTCTGAACGCACTGTATTTCTCCTAAACGTTTCTCTTATCCACGAGATATCCTCGCGAAGATGGGCGCGCCATGCGGGGGCTAAATGGGACGGGATGTTAGGTCCTAGTTATACATCGGCGATTCGGTGCCGCTGGTTTTTCCGGGACGCCTGCGATTGGTCAGATTTCGAAATTGACCAATAGCAGACATGCCGCGGAAGCCAGCGGCGGCAAAACTCTGGTGTATACTAGTTATTGGGGGGGCACTGTGGCGCGGTGCACTTGGCCACGCCCATTTGACCGTGCCGTACTTAAACTGAGCTTCTACCCGGGGTTTCCCTCCCCTGCCAGAATGAGTAGAGTCATTGGGCGTGGCCAAGCGCGATCAGGGTTGAGCAGACCGTTGTGGCGATTTTCGTCGAGGCTACGACCCCCCAATTTTTCATTTTTTTTTCCGAAAAAATCCCAAAATTTTACGACCCCCCAGGGGGGCTAGGACTAAATTTTTTTAGCTTTATTTAGTGTCAAATTTCAAATAGGAGCGAAAGTTTAGTTATCAAGTGGTTTCGAAAAAATCCTATTTTTTTCCAAAAATTTTACGACCCAATCGTTGTGGCGGGTCACAACCCTGCTCAACGCTGAGCGCGATACAACAAAGCCCCCCCCCCATCCCACATAGCACCGCCATGCGCTCTTGGGCCCCGCCCACGTCGGAGTGCCTCTTTTCCCTCTCCCACCTTTTTAGGAGCCGATCCGGCCTCCGAAGCTCGATTCCGCTATTCAGAAAATGCTTCAAAACTCGTAGACTCCCACGCCGATTGACCCGATTTGGACCCAGAATACGCCCACGACAAATCGTCGCGAATATTGGGAATGAGGCAGCGAGTAAATTCACGGTGGATTTCGCGATGAACTCGCGTCATTGTTCGTTAAATTCTACGAATTTTCGCAGTAATCTCGCGACAGACACTTTTCGGTAAATTCGAGGTGAATTCTCAAATTCTGGGCGATTCCTCACAGCTCTTAACAAGCGGTTGCTGCCGAGATGTCGTACGTTCTTGCCGTGGCAGTGCGGAGGAAAGAAGACCACCTCCGTGCAAACCGACGTCAACCCCTCCGCGAAGAGGGTTTTTGTCATGGGAGAGGTGCTGGCTGGTCGCAGCTCTCCTAAAGATTCTACTACAAATGGCCGGCGTCGAGAGGAATCCAGGACCCGCTCAGGAGTACCTATAAGCCACTTGCGGCAAATATATTACCTGGAGGCATACCAGCGTCCAGTGCTTCGGATGCCAAATGTGGGTGCATCTCTCCTGTTCGGGTCTCAGTTCTGTAAGGCATCACGACTCTTCCTTCCGTTGTGTTCTGTGCTCTGCCCCCAGCAACTCTGATTCTTCATTCACCAACCGCCCCTTTTCTATTGTACATATAAACCTCAACGGCCTTCGAGCCAAGCTGACTGAACTCTCTCTTTTCGCACGTACTCATAATCCTGATGTCATTATGGTTCAGAAAACCGAGCTGTCTCCTTCCACTACCGCTCGACACCCTAGCATTCCTGGCTACACAGCTTATCATGACCCAAGATCATCTCTCGGCGAAGGAGATTCTACTTTAGTATTATCAAATATACCCTTTCATCTCATACCAAGCACCCCCAAAGACGGAACTCTCGAGTACCTACCTATCCATCTCCCTCTTGAAACACCCATATCTCTTTTTAACATATATATCCCTCCTGCCACATCCTATCCCCATTCTTACGACCCTACTCCCTCACTCAGGCAGTTGTGCGACTGCTCCCTTTCACCCTCTGTTGTCTTTGCAGGCGATTTTAATGCTCATACATTCTGCTCATCTTCTTCTTCTTTGCAGCCACAGAGAGGGTTCTGTCATAGGTTCAGAAACTGGGCCACCAGCGCAGGGTTCGTCTACAGATCCATTGTCGTCAATGTAGTCGGTCTCTTCGGGCAACTGAACACGTGCGCAGTAGTATGCCCTTGACTACCGCAATCAGGGCACTCGTCAGGTTTGCTGTTATTAACCCTATGCAAATATGACATAAGCATGGAGGAGTGTCCACAGCGTAACGAGGGTGCACCTGGCACGCCTGCCAAGTTCCATCTCTGTCTCGCTGACCTTCGGTGGTGCGACTCCCAGGATGGAGTTTATGGCAACTCTGATCTAGTGTTCCTTCACGAATCGGGTATGCTCCGCGCGCAAGAGGCGTTCTTGTTGTGCTTCGGTCCATCTCTGCACGTCTACTTTCTACGGAGCATCGGCGAAAGGCTTCCTGATACATCTCTCTCCGGGTTTAGTACTCTTCGCGATGGATGATTCGGCTGCTTCACGATGTTAATGTACTTTGTTGCGCCTAGAGTTGGCAGTGGTCCCTAACAGGCAATATGCAAGCTTCGGCGTGTAAATGCTCAATTGGAGAGCTTTTAGAACAGCCAGTTGCAATTCGCACAGCACAATTTTGGACGCGCTGGAATTTTGGACGTCCTTCAGAGACACCAGCGGCGATGGGGATGCTATTGCAAACATGTACCTGGAATAGCACATTTGTCCGACGTCCTAAAGTGAAGGCAGTTATACACCGCTTCCGCCATGACGTAATGATAGACTTCAACAGACTCTCTGATAGTAGTCCAATATTGACAGTGTCAAATGCCTTTGTCAAGTCGAGGGCCACACCAACAGTACGTTGGGGTTTCTTGGCATTGAAACCGTCCAGAATATAGCTGACAATTTCTAACAGTGCCGTAGTGGTGCAATTCAATTTACGGAAGCTATGTTGATGCTGTTGCTTTTTGTTATGTTCGGCCAGCTCCTCCACAACCAGTTTTTTGACAGCTCTATCAATGGGTGAGGGTAGACTGATCGGCCGGTACCCTTTAGCCGTGGATGGTGATTTTCCCGACTTCGGAAGTGCTATAACGCGAGCGACTTTCCAATTTTGGGGTAGAGTACATGTACGAAAAGATGTGTTTATGACGTCAGCAATAAGGGGCAGTAGTTCATTGGGCAGTCTCTTCAGGACTGCTGGGCTCAAACCGTCCGGCCGTATTGCCTTCAATTTACTCATTTGCTTTATCACCTTCTCGACCTGTGCAGGCGTGACTGCTTCATCTACATCCATGAGAGGCAATTTACAGAGTTCTCGCACAGTTATTCTATTCTGCTCCTCTCTTTTGGTTCTAGTGATGAAAAAAATGCTTCCCAAGAGCATTTGCGGCACCCTTCCCTGACTTGAAGACTCCACCTTCAAATTCAATCGTGGAATTGTTGGCGGAGGTGAACTTTCTGGAGACCCTTTTAAAGACCTTCCACGTTGTTGCTGCATCATTTCTGAAGTTCCTCTTCTCAGTGAACTTTTCCCAAGTTTCTTTCTTATGCCTGTCAAGGTCCCTCCTGATCTCACTATCCAGTTCGGGTATGTCTGGGTCACGGTGATCTGCAGCTCTCTTTGCGTCCCTTGTCCTCATCTTCTGCAGTGTTTCCCTGGTGACATTGGGAAAGAAGGTCTTGAAGCGACCTTCGGAAATCGCAGCTTTCATAGCCTTCAGGATAGCATCAGATAGGTGGCGCTCTTTCTGGTGCACGTCGCCATTCCACGGATAATCAGCCGCTTGGCGGAGCGCAACCTCCCTGAACAAGCTCCAGTCTGCAATGCCTGAATTAAGATAAGAACGATGACGAACACCTGTATAGGGAGCAAGAGAGTTAGAGAGATCAATATCGACAAAGACAGGGATGTGATCGCTGGAAAGAGTTGTGGATGTTGAACAAGAGCAAGTGTTAGAGAAATTAGAAGAGACGAGGGAGATGTCTGGGCTGGAAGATCGGCCGTTGGCAGGGAGACGAGTGGGCTGCTACTTATCGCTTGACACTGACGTTAGAGGAAAAGACGTCGAAGAATGGGCGGAGGAGTGCGATCTGGTCATCCTCAACGACGATCAGCCCGCTCGTCTCCCGGCCAACGGCCGATCCTCTAGTCCAGACATCTCTCTTTTATCTCCTAATCTCTCTAGCGCCTGCTCTTTATCGACCACTACAACTCTGTCCAGTGATCATATCCCCATATTTGTCCATATCAATCTCCCTAATTCTCTTGCTCCTTATTCAGGTATCCGTCGAAGATCTTATCCTAATCTTTGCCTTGCAGACTGGCGCTTGTTCAGGAAAGTGGCACTTCACCATATGGCTGACTACCCCTGGAATGGAAACGTGCACCAGAAAGAACGTCACTTGGTCGACGCGATATGTGTCATATGTGTCTGTTTTCTCCACTGACCCTAAGGAACACTGTGCTCACCCCGTTGTGAACTGGGAAGACGCTCGTCTGCCTGCCGCACGTTTCCCGAAGCTGCTTGGTCTAGTGTTGGATCCTTCGCTGAGGTTCCATAAAAACACTGAGCAGAAACAGGCTACAGTGAGAGCCAAGCTCAACGTCTTGCGAGCACTGGGCGGTACGTCGTGGGGAAGCAGTAAGGAGACGATCCTGACCACATACAAGGCAGTCTTGCAGCCGGCGTTGGAGTATGCAGCACCGGTATGACAACACATAGTATCGGTTTCATCGTAGACAAAGATGCAGCGAGTTCAAAATGCTGCACTTCGGATAGCCATTGGGTGTGCAAAGAGCACTCCAGTGGAGCATCTTGATGCTGAAGCACGTATTCTGCCTGTTAAGGAGCACTGTCAACTCCAAGCGCAGCAACTGGTTATTAATATCGTCAAGCAGCCTGATCACCCATTAAGAAGGATTATGAATCCCGTGAGAAAAAGGTATCAGAAGGCCTTTTGCGGATTCTCCCGAGAAGGTCAATATACAAAGATGGACGGACTACCATTTAGATCGCCTTCGTCTTTTACGTGCGGAGCACACCCGATTCGTCAGGGATCACTTGAGTAAGGTGGCTGTCAACCCCATATTGGGGATCGCACCACCTGAAGTCAGCAACACCGAGATGGAACTCGGTAGGCGGGCTAGATGTTCCCTCGCCTCGTTGCGCTGCGGGCATTCCCCTATGCTGATGTCATACTTGCATAGCATCGACAGCAGTAAGCCTGACGAGTGTCCGGATTTTGGTAACCCTGGCCACACTACAGCACATCTATTCGACTATCCGAAAAGGCCCACCACACTGACAACAATGTGTTTGTGGTTGAATCCAACTTCGGTCGCCGGTTTCTTGAACCTATGACAAAAACCCTTCTGCGGCAGCAAAGAAGAAGAAGAACAAGCGGTTCAAACGTTTTGCATCGTGTATATATAGAGACGATTATAAATTGATGATACTCCATTGATAAAGGGTAGGGTATAAAAGAAAGTGAGAGCGGTATGTTCTCATTCACACACCATCTTTCTCCGGAGGTGAGCGGCAGAAGCTGAGCACACTAGGGATTAGGGAAACAGGCGCACCGGTGATAAAGACAACACGATATCGGGGCCTACTCATGGAAAACTGGTAAGAAAAGGTACTTCACTTCCGTGAGAATTTTGTGCCGGTGGCAAATTACACACCTGGGTGCAAAACTAAATCGGGGGGGACAACCAACTCAAACGCTAACGTCGGACAGGGAATTGCGTCCAACACCACTCATTGTACGACACCGTGGAAATTTTTGCTACCTTGGAGAATGCGTTCCTGGACTTCCCTGATTTGTTTTAGAAGAGAACTGAAGTTACATGATAATTTACGTATAAGGAGAGTGAAACAACAAAGCATTTCCAATTTAGACTGAGTTTCGGTGTGCACAGGCAAATTGAAAGAGCATTGTTGAGTTTTTTTTATGATGTCGTAGAATGAGTATTGTTGGACGCAATTGACACACCAAAACACGCTGTTTTACGGCATGAGAATTTCGTTCCCTGTCCGACGTTAGCGTTCGAGTGGGCAACCAGAATCCCCGTAAGAAATGGATGATTCTGCTCTCAGAAATCGATCTCATTTCATGGAATTTCTAAGAAATTACGAGTGATAATGTTATCACATATCTGATAGAATTTTATTTTCATGAATTAATCTTTTCATTTCTATGGGTAAATCTTGAGTGCCCCCCCTAACTAGTTTCGCACCATGGACCTGTCATGTATAGAGTGTATCACTTCAAATGCCTTAAAAATTTGGAACAAAATGTCGCTGCACAAACGGTGCGAAGTGAATACAGTTAAAACTTCAAATCGAACAGTTGTCAGCTTTTGCACAATGAAAAGCACTTCAGAAACTATAACAGCCTACAGGTTACAACTTAAGAACATTATGTAAAGAGGGAGACAGTAGTGGTACATTTAGAACCACAGGGCATCTATAAAAACTAAAAAGAAATTAAAAATTACAAGGGATGAAGCCAACGCCACGCGGCGACAATCGAAACTCCCCTCCGCGCCGTCGAGGAATCGATCGCGCATTCGCTTCAGGACCATAAAGTGCAAGCGATCTCGCGCCCTTGAACACTTTAACGATAGAGCATGTTGGCCACGCAGTGTTACGAAAAGATTGACTTGGACAGCAGACAATAGGTTCGTTGGGGTGGAGACAGCGGTCCGAAAGGTGAAGGTTGTTTAGGATACCTGAGTGGGGAATGGTGAAGCTTCCCTACAGACTTGCAACTTCAAAATTTGACGTTTTCTCAATTATATTTTTCTTGCATTCAGTATATTTTTCTTTTGAATCATTAATCTTGAAACATTTTTCTCGTTAGATGACCTCCTTTTGAAATTCACTGTTCTTAATAAAATGATCTGCCTAGGTCATGGAAAATTTCCTCTGAGCTGCCTTGGAGTCAAAATTTTTTGGAGAAAAATTTCCAAGCGATTTTTGAAAAAAAAAAACTACCCGTTCGTCGCTCATGAAATTGTTGCACTTTAGGACGAATCTTTGAACTAAGCTGTTTCCAAAGTTTCCATTTAATTTTGCGTCGAATAATGTTTTCATGTTGAGAAAAATACTTTTCCAGCCGATTTCAATTTATGAAGTAACGTTTCTTTTACCAAAAGCAATCAGTTTTTCGTCCATAACTTTTTTTACCTTTGAAAGTAACCCTTTGGATTGGCAGCTACATTTACAACGGAAAAACTGCCGGGCGAGTTTACGGCGGCGGACGAGTTTCCTCGCGCCCGTCTCTAACCCGGCGCCAATTTCAAACGAGTGTTTCGCGCGCCCTGTCGTCTGACTCTGCCCGAGCCAGCTGATTTCGAGTAACTTCGACTCTGAAACATCGCCAATCGTCCTTTTCGACTATTTTCTACTGTTATTCGGCTACTTCACATATTCTGTAGCTTATTCCAAGTGTTTCTCCTATTGCTTAGCGTTTTTAGGTACGTGAGTGGAGAGGTAGCAGTTGCTCAGCATTACTGGCCATTGCGTTTCTCACAAGTGCAGTCAGACCAAATTTACTGGAAATATATTTCGCCTTTAACTTTCTTTTTCGTTCGGAGACGTTAGCACTCATAATTGTGAGGGATAAGCTACGCAAAATTTGAACTTTTTGCTGACGGATGCGTACGTTTGATCTGTGTTGCTCATTCTAAACTCAAGTTAGAGTCAAATTTTGTGTCGCAAAACACTTGTTCTTCTATTTTTCGGTTTGAACAGACCAGAAACGCGTGACTTTTTTCTTTTGTAAACAAGAATTCGCTTCTGAAGAGTCAATATCATAGCTATTCATGTACGAACTGCATTATAACCTCCCCTCTCCTCCGAAAACTCTAGGCGAACGTTCGGGTCCATACCTACAACACTTGGCTGTACTCACTATAAATGTGATTTAGTGAGACACCCACGATTTGTTGAATACAGACCACATCTTCCTATGTCCTGCCATGCTTCTCCGCGCAACCGCGTTCGAGACCCTTCCCAATCCGCGGATTTTCTACATAATTCTGGATTCGATTCCTTCTCGGCTGCAGTACAACGTTACCAGCACTACAAGCAGACAAACGTAAGTCTTTCTCTCTGCAAAAATTTTTATGAGATCGCGCACTCTGTCCATTTTTCTCAAACAATAACAGTTTTAATAATATAAGCTTTCTGGGAACTCTTCCAGAATTACAGCTATCAAGAGCATACTTTTAAAGGCTGGGGGTCGTCCAATATTACTTTCCTAGTCAGATACTTCGCGGGCCACCACCCACCGCGCAAAGTGCGACTCCCAGCCGTAAGCTTTAGTAGGGAGTGCACACTCCTTCCTTTCCTCTCGTTGCTGGACATTGATCTAGAACTAGGGGAGGAGTGGCGATTGAGGATTGTGAAGTTCAGTTCCTCCTGAGCCCACTTTAGAAACTGGCAACGCATGTCTTTCATTTCTCACACATCGAGTCTGTTGTGCACAAAAGTGCACCAGACATAATTAATGGAATATATGTTATTTGTTATATTATATGAATTTCTGTTATTATCCATGATAATATGTGTATTTTCTGTGATTACTCATGATATGCTATATATTATTTGTGATCATTCATTATTTGTAATCATTCATGATACTCACTAAAAGTAATCTTATGGTAATCAGCCTATAATCCTATAGTAGTAGTTTATCACGTCCTTAGAGAAGCTTTACAATATAGCCCCTTGTTTCCTATCCTTAGGTTCCGCTTATTCGCTCATTTAGCTGTATGTTTCTCTGAGCCCTCTAACTCTAGAGTGATTTCGCAAGGGTCCCGACCCATGTACAGTAGCCCTTGAGACCACTCGGAATCGGTTTTGCCACTTGTTATTATTCCTACCATTCTACCACTGATATTCTGCGTTGTGTATAGTGCCTTCGGGTCAATAAAGAAGATCTGCAGTACTCGAGGCGTGTCATCGGACGGAGGCTGAGTCCTGAATATTTCTTCCGCTGTAGCCTGTTGTTGCAACTCTACTTCCAGATCGGATAACAGGCACGGGACTGGAGGAGTAGCTGGCACTGACCAGAAAGAAGAAATCGCCATCAAGCCACGAGCAAAGGTTTCCTGGCAGCCAGCCAGAAAGAAGATCTCAAGCCGGCACTAGCCGAAAGAAGACACATCTCACCTGGCCAACAGCCAAAGGAAGACGGCTATAAGACAGGCAAGTCAGCCGTCATCCCTCATAGATTGTAGGCCTTCTGCATATGGTGCATCGGTTATATAAGAACCTGGTAATCGATAGCTTCTTTTAACCCAGAAAGGCGGTACTCTGATTCACTGGATCCCTCGATTCATCATCGATCGTTCCGACGCGTCCAGCAATGTTAAAAATAGCCAAAAGCCGATTGACCAAGGCCCGTAACGAGCTCGAAGAAGCCATGAGAGAGGCGCATAGCCTCCTCACACCAGTTACAAGAGCCGAAGAATCAAGGAGCACAGAAGAGCTGAAGACATTCAGGCGTGCAATCGAATCGAACCGAACGTGGATCCAGGCGACCAAAGAACTCGTCAACGACGCAATGGAAAAGCTGCATGCTGAGTTCCGGAATCTGCAAGACGTTACTCAAGAAAGCGAACTGGAAGCTTGCGAAAGCTACCTCGAGACGGCCGCGGAAGTAATGGACGATGCTGACATACTCAGCGCAAAGCTTCTTTGCAAGAAATCTGAGATCGAACTGCTCATCGCTGATCTGCAGCCAACCCCAGTTCCAGAACGAACTGAAAGAAGATATGCAGTGATGGATCTAACCGAAAACTCGACACCTCCTGCCCAACGACTTGCGCCAGCAATTCCCTTACATCTACCACAATTGCAAATACCGAAATTCGCAGGAAAACGATCCGAATGGGACAATTTCTGGGCAATCTTCAATGCGAATATCCATATTCAGTCAATTCCATCGACGCTGAAATTCAACTATTTGTGGCAGTACCTGACAGGGGAAGCTCGAGAGCTGGTATCAAAGTACCAAATCAACGAAGAAAACTATCCATTGGCCATATCGTGTCTCCAGGCGAAGTATGCAAACGACGACACAAGGATAGAAGAACTCTTCGCTGAAATCCAGCAATGCACACTTGAAGAAAGAACCACCACTTCGCAAATGCAGCTACTGGAAAGGATCTCAGCCATGATGAATCAATTAGCTGTCAAAGGCCAAGATGTTGATCATCGGATACTGCTAAACACCGTCTTCAGCAAATTCAACGAAGACGTTCAAGTCAAAGCGTTGGAGAAACGCGCAGAGATGAAACCCGAGGATTGGACATGGTCTACAATGTACAAGGAGATCCATGGAATTCTTCAAAGGAAAGAATACGTTGAAACAACACGGATCAAAATCAACAAAATCCAGGACAACTCCAAAAGCAAACCGAATCGACCAGCCAACTTCTCCAAAAACGCATGCATTTACTGCAAGCGACTCAATCATCAGTCCACAGACTGTCGCACTGTTCCCGAGATGGAAAGACTGTCGTTTCTCTCTACAAACAAGCTCTGCCGAAACTGTGGAAAACCAAATCACTTCGCAGAAGCATGCCGGAGCCAAGGATGCACGAGATGCGGGAAGAAACATCACATCTCCATCTGCAACATCCTGAGCCGCAGCTCAAACGAAGCTCTAGTTCAAGGAAATCGTCAAGCAATGACGAAAAGAAGCCAGCCTACAGTTCCAAAAGAAGCAGTCCAGGGGCATAAGATTATGCCACCAAAGAAGAAGGCAACGAATGCTTCGACAGCTCACCAGAATGCGGTCACTCTGGACCAGGATGACGAGCATGTGGATTCCGAAGACGAGACAACAGTGAACCACGTCACTGGCGCAGCCAAACAGACGGGCACAATACTCTTAACAGGAACCACAACCATTCTAGGCAGAAGAGGATCGCAGAAAGTGAAAATCCTGATGGACACAGGCTCGGAAAAGTCATTCATCGACACAAAGCTCATGGAAGAATTGGATCTGCCAGTTGTTGAAACGTCAAAACTTCGTGTGAGAACCTTTGGCTCAACCGAAGTCAAAGAATGCGAGCACAAGATCGTAGAAGCAAAGCTGATCGACAAACACGACAAAGTGCACACGTTCCATCTCTTCCACAGCCCAGTAATAACCAGCCACCGATCTATGCCGAAGCTTAGCAAAGAAGATCTCCGTGTCATCAAGGACAAAGGAATTCAACTATCGTCAGATTTGAATGAAGAACCGCGTCCACCTCAGATCCTGCTCGGTTGCGACCAACTATGGGACATGATGGAAAGTACGAAAGAAAGACTACCGTCAGGGCTGCACGTCATATCAACCAAGTTTGGCTACATGATATCTGGAAAGAAGTCAGAAACGAAGAAGTCCGAAGAAAATACAGTACTTAACGTCATCCAAGAAGAGGACGAGTTGGACAAATACGAACAATACTGGGGATTCGACTCAACAGGAATAAGCGAGTATGCAGGCCCCGAAGCAACAGAGAAACAACGAATAAACGAAGAAGTAGCCAAAAAGTTCAAAGAGACAATCGAGAAACGCGAAGACGGCTACTATGTGCACTTGCCTTGGAAAGAAGGAAGCAAACACCTGCCAACCAACAGGTCAATCGCAATGAAAAGGCTGCAAGGACTATGGAACCAGCTGAGTAAAAAGCCTGCACTTCTGGAAGACTACCAGAATATCTTTGAAGATCAACTACAAAAAGGTATCATCGAACCAGTTCAACAAGGCCGCTCTACTTGGAACACGATCCACCATTATTTGCCCCATCAAGCAGTGATAACTCCAGAAAAGCCTAACACAAAACTACGAATCGTGTTCGACGCTTCTGCCCATTACACCGGGAAGCCATCATTGAATGACGCCTTACATCAAGGGCCTCTCTTCCTTCCGACACTCGTTGGAATGATGCAGCGCTTCCGCACAGGGAAGATAGCACTCATAGCCGATGTAGAGAAGGCATTTTTGCAAGTCCATCTTCACGAGGATGACCGTGACGCCACAAGATTTCTATGGCTGAATGATGCTTCAAGGCCACCAACAAACGACAACATCGTGGAATACCGTTTCACCAGAGTGACCTTTGGACTCAACGCATCACCGTTCCTCCTTGCCGCAACAATCAGATTCCATCTGGATACCGCGGATGTCGACACAGACTTTGCCAAAGAACTCAACGACAACCTCTACGTTGACAATTTGCTCCTATGCGCTCGATCACCGAAGGAAGCGCTCAAGAAATACTCAGAAGCAAAGAAGACATTCGTCGAATTGAACATGAATCTTCGCGAATTCATATCCAACAACCAAAAGGTGAACAATTCCATCAAACAGGAGGATCGAAGCAAGCATACGCAGCCCAAAGTGCTCGGTATCACTTGGGATACGAAGAAGGATAGTTTTATGGTGAAATGTGAAATTCCGAGACTCCGCAAAGTAACGAAACGAACAGTCCTACATGCAAACGCATCAATCTATGATCCGATGGGATGGCTCAATCCACTGATGATTCAGAACAAAACGTTTTTCAATCTCTATGGAAAGAGGACTACCAGTCGGACGATTAACTGACTGAAGAAGATCAACAACAATGGAACAACCTCTGCAATAAAATCCAAGGATTTGCAAAGGAGTTACCAAGAAGAATTGTTTCCGGAACGGAGATACACAATATCGTGATTTTTTCCGACGCAAGCATTTCCGCGATGGCTACATGTGCATACCTTTGCAGTGAAGAAGAGCAACATCTCCTTATATCAAAATCGAAACTGCCGAAATTGAAGGAAAAGCACACCGTACCCAAACTGGAGCTCAACGCCCTTACCCTATCTGCAAGGCTAGCCAAATCCGTAGTGGAGGAACTACAGAGTTCTGTTACAATCGGCGGAATCTATCTTCTGTCAGACTCCGAAATTGCACTCAGCTGGATAAAAGGCGTAAAAGACACTGCTAAGCATGGCGTGCTAATTTCCAATCGAGTGAAGGAAATCGCCAAGATCGTAGAAGCCCTGAATCAACGTGGAATACCCGTCAAGTTCGGCTATGTGAGAACAGCAACAAACCCAGCAGACTGCGCAACAAGAGGTTTGTCGGCGGTGGAGTTGGAAAATCACTATTGGTGGACAGGGCCCACCTTTCTCAAGAAGAATCCTGGAAAATGGCCGTCTGAGACCAAACTATTCGATCTCAAATTGGAAGAGACCTCAGTGAACGTCGTAGACGAGTCAACACCTTGGATAGAGTACCAGAGATACAGCTCCATCAAGAAACTCACACGCGTAGGAGCATGGATTTTACGTTTTCTTCGGAAATCAACAAAAAATTTGTCAGAGGATTCAAGAAAACGGATTCAAAAAGCGATTCCGGAACTTCGAAGTGTGCATAAAACTTCTCAGCTCAACGCAGAAGAACTTAGAAGATCCCGGAAGCTGCTCATCAGAACGCACCAGCGAGAAAACGTTCATGCAATCACCTGCAATCAAAACAAGAAACTTAACATCACCGAAAATTGCGATGGAATCTATGTGTGCAATGGAAGACTTGGCAAAAGCGACCTGTCACAAGAAGCCAAGAATCCTGTGTTCATAGCGCCGAACACAAGTTTTGCGTCATTGCTCATTGAAGAAGCACACGGAAAAATGCATCGATCAACGGCACACACGATGTCAGAAGTTCGATCAAAATTCTGGATTCCTTTGTCTACGTCAGCAAGTCAACAAGATCATCAGAAGATGCATCCAGTGCCAGAAATTTAACAATCTGCCGTATCGATATCCGAAGATGAAAGACCTGCCTCAACGCAGAGTAGTGAAATCACGCCCATTCGAACACGTCGGGTTGGACTACTTCGGTCCGTTGCAAGTTAAATTGCATACAGGTGATACGGGAAAAACATACGGATGCATCCTCACATGTGCGGCAACAAGGCTTATCCATCTCGAACTTGTCAACGATAACACAACGGTAGCATTCGTGAATGCGATGAGACGATTTATAGCAAGAAGAGGAGTGCCGAAGTCTATCACCAGCGACAACGCACCAACATTCCTACTCGGACAGAAAATAATGACTGATAGCATCAGACACGTTATCGACTCAGATGACACGGACCATTTCATGGCAGACCAGTCGATCAACTGGATTAAAATAACCCCTTATGCTCCGTGGCAAGGAGGATTCTACGAGAGATTAATCCAGTCCGTCAAGAAAGCCCTCTACAAAGCGATTGGAAAGCGAAAGCTTAACGAAGACGCTTTCAGAACAGTCCTGACCGAAGTGGAAGCATGTCTAAACAGCAGACCCTTGACTTACCAGGAATCAAACTGGGACGATACGCCATGTCTGAGACCCATCGACTTCATCCAAAATGGTATCAACGTCACGCTTCCAATGGAACCTATCCAGAGCGACGAAGCAAACGATGAAAGCTACATACCCTCTGAAGAAAGAGCAGCCCTTATAACTCGTAGGCAAGCCGAAAAGGCTCTCAAATCTTCATGCGATACCACGCAGAAATTCTGGGACGTATGGCAAACACAGTACATTACTGCGTTGAGGGAGCATCATCAATCGCTACTCACCCAAGGGAAAAGCACTAAACGCATCGCGAAACCTGGAGACGTGGTAATAGTCCACGAAGAAGTGCAGCCAAGGAACAACTGGAAACTTGGACGAATTACGAGAGTAATTGAAGACAACAGCGGAGACGTACGAGAAGTCGAACTCCTAACCAGTCAACGAAACATCATCAAACGTCCAGTAAATCTCCTTATTCCAATGGAGCTGGGAGATCCAGAAGAATCAGAGTACAAAAGCCCACTCCTTAATGGTATCTCTGACAAAAATCACGGCTATAACCTAAGAGACCGGGCACCAATCCACCATATTAATGTCATAGAAGCTGAAGAAGTTCAAATGAACTCCATGACAGATGAGTCGGATAATGAGTCTCATTTCAGCATGAGCGTCGGTGCCGAAGATGTAAAGAAGCTCCTTCACCACCTCGCAGTAAGACCAAGATCAGTGCTCAATGACAAGATCATTCAAGAACAAATCGTAGCCGTAAACTTGGAAGCTGATCGACAGATGAGAACAAGTGAAGATCTTCTATCTCAGTACTACTCAATGGAGAAGAAGTACGCTAGGAAACAACAATCTCCAGCAAACATGTACTATAAAAGACGCGACTTCGACCAGCAACTCACGGAGACTTACATTAAACTGAAATCTGCCGGATACATATCGGATCTTCTATGCAGCACGTACGAGGAACTGGTTAAAGCAAAAGTAGCTACCGCCTCGAAGAAAGAAGAATTCCAAGAAAACGTGCACAAAGGACAACGACCTTTGGATAAGCTCACAACTGCAGTATTCATCTCGTCTGAATGCCGTAGCATCAAAAACGCCATCGACAAGATCAGAGGTGAGCACTATCCGCCGTTGACCATGGATCCTGTGGAGTCGTCCAAGGACCAGCTCGAACAACTGTCCAAGCAGAAGCCCACTGCCCCCTGCGGGGAGGGTCGTCCAGCGACAGACAAAGACTACACGACTGAAATGAAAAGACAGCTGAAAGAAGCCTCGGAAACGATAGCTAAAATGGATGAAAGATTGACTGGAATGCAGGCGAGGTTCTCGAAAGAGCTCCAAGATTTCAAGAGACAGGTCGACGAAAAGATTGAGTTCGGCATTCAGCAGATTCGGAACATGGTGGAAGCAACAACGGACCAGTCTAACCAGAAAGTCAAGGACGCCATTGAAGAATTCCGTCGAGTCTTGACAGAATCCATGCACAAGGAAACGCCCCAGCCAGATGATATACTCGTGATGCTCGAAGATGATCAAGAAGTGGCCGAACAAGCCGCGAAGCTGAGAGAGCGCAACCGAGGTAGTCATAGAGAACCACCGAGAAAGCAGGCAAGGAGAGAGCGAACTCCTCTAAGAATCGTGGAGGCCCGATCGAAGCTGACCGGATTGAAAACCTGCCGAAGCAGGAGATACGGCGACGCCGAAAACACTATCTATACATCTGGCGCTCGGACCGTACTATGCCGTTTTTGCAGAAATAGAGGTAGACACACATCGGATGCGTGCGCTGTACATCCCTCCGTCAGGGAACGCAGAGACATTGCTCGATCAATGGACTTATGCCGACGCTGTCTGGAGCACGACTGTGATGAGCGATGCCACCCCCAGATGCTCCTACTGTAAAGACGACAACCACCACGAATCACTATGCGCATTGCCGGAGGAAAGGGAGGATCTTCTTAAGATCATCGACAGATACGAAAACGACAGAAACTGGCGCCGGGAATGTGCACAAAAGTGCACCAGACATAATTAATGGAATATATGTTATTTGTTATATTATATGAATTTCTGTTATTATCCATGATAATATGTGTATTTTCTGTGATTACTCATGATATGCTATATATTATTTGTGATCATTCATTATTTGTAATCATTCATGATACTCACTAAAAGTAATCTTATGGTAATCAGCCTATAAACCTATAGTAGTAGTTTATCACGTCCTTAGAGAAGCTTTACAATATAGCCCCTTGTTTCCTATCCTTAGGTTCCGCTTATTCGCTCATTTAGCTGTATGTTTCTCTGAGCCCTCTAACTCTAGAGTGATTTCGCAAGGGTCCCGACCCATGTACAGTAGCCCTTGAGACCACTCGGAATCGGTTTTGCCACTTGTTATTATTCCTACCATTCTACCACTGATATTCTGCGTTGTGTATAGTGCCTTCGGGTCAATAAAGAAGATCTGCAGTACTCGAGGTGTGTCATCGGACGGAGGCTGAGTCCTGAATATTTCTTCCGCTGTAGCCTGTTGTTGCAACTCTACTTCCAGATCGGATAACAGGCACGGGACTGGAGGAGTAGCTGGCACTGACCAGAAAGAAGAAATCGCCATCAAGCCACGAGCAAAGGTTTCCTGGCAGCCAGCCAGAAAGAAGATCTCAAGCCGGCACTAGCCGAAAGAAGACACATCTCACCTGGCCAACAGCCAAAGGAAGACGGCTATAAGACAGGCAAGTCAGCCGTCATCCCTCATAGATTGTAGGCCTGCTGCATATCTGTCTAAGTCCCCTTTCTAGATCAGCAGCAAGTTGCGGCCTCTTTTCAGACCTTCTGCGGGGTCTAGGGTGTGTTCACCCTACGCAGGTTCAAGCCGGGCGTAGCGTAATTTTTCGAAATCGGAGCGACGCTCCACCATCGAATGTTTTTCGAAAGTCTGACATTCCCGAGGCGCGATTTCTGGGCGGTTCATATTTTATATTTGTATATCACTAATGTTTTCAGACTCCGAAAATTCCTTCAGTAGTCGGGCTCAAGCGTCTAAAACCTGAGCAATGCTACGATCCTTTCCTTTGGTGACCTAAATAGGGAGAATTTTTGGGATATCTTCACCAAATTGAGTTTTGGATCTAAATTTTTGCGAACCCCCACCTTCGTTTGCGGGCCGAAATTTTGCCGACCCCCCCCCACCCCTTTGCAAAATTTCGCGACCCCACTTGACCCTGACCCTAGACCCCCATCTGGAAAAGAATGCTACGGGGAATCACTGTAGGCGATCCTGACTTCCATCGTGGACATTAAGCCTATATGATCGAACATCATACGCAATTTGAAAATTTGTATCGCGATAAACCAACCACTTCTGTTTAAAAAAATCCTAATGTATTAACTGCGTGATGTTTTCAGACGACTCTACCGCAGCATCTTCTAAATAAACTAGCGTGGCGCTGATCAAGGTAGCTGCTGTCGTACAATCACAAATGATTACAAAGTTTACTATGTATTGTTAATGAAGACATGAATATAAATAAATGTGTACTACGGCAAGATCACAGTGCCCCAAGACGGGTCACAAGAGCAAGTCATCAGTCCACGTCAGAAGAAGGTGAGGACGACTCCTGCTTGCAGTCTTCGTCTCGACTATGAGACTTCTGAAATATATGAAAAGAATTAGAAAGTTCTGCAGTAACTCGTGTAGCCTACATGCTTATCGTTGACGAACCGGAGCTTAGTCCGGTTTATTCTTGAGAACGTGTTAACCTACAGAAAAAAAGTCGAAGTGGTTGGTAAGAGATTTACTCTTTTCCAATCAGGTTTGCTAATGGACAGCACAAAGAGGCAACAACTTTTTCTGATTTTCTGAACATGCAGTGATGGATTGCTATGTACGGCGAAAATTTGGAGAAATTTCCTGTCTCTTTGATCTCTCCTCTATCAGGGAACCCGATTGAATGTGAAACTCGCTGAGAGACGGCGCTATTGAACAACCTGGTGGGATCCTGATCATGGGCAAGCGGATATGGTTTGGTTAGGCGAGGAAGTCCGTGAGATACTTCTCCAGAAATGAATCTTGTGGAGGTCATGGTGTAAATTTTGACCCGTGAATGAACATTTAGAAGGGCCGTGAAATTTTGCGGAAAATTTATCATAATGGAGAGGGGTCGCAGTCTTGCTGAAGTCAGAAACAGCGGCCCATTGGACCCTGGTCATGTTGCAATAGTTTTCTTACATACTGTTTTTCAATCTACTGTTCTAAATTATCTAGCTTGCAATTGAGTAGGTAACTTCCGATAAACTTTTTAAAAAGACGTACCTCAAGTGGAAATTCCTGACAGGGTGCTGACTCTACTAGCAATAAGTGCTGAGAAAGGAAGCACTGCAGGGATCGAATTCAGAATTATGTAGGAAATTCACGGAATGGGAAGATGTGGTCTGTATTCAACAAATCGTGGGTGCCTCACTAAATCACATTTATAGTGAGTACAGCCAAGAGTTGTAGGTATGGACCCGAACGTTCACCTAGAGTTTTCGGAGGAGAGGGGAGGTTATAATGCAGTTCGTACATGAATAGCTATGATATTGACTCTTCAGAAGCGAATTCTTGTTTACAAAAGAAAAAAGTCACGTGTTTCTGGTCTGTTCAAACCGAAAAATAGAAGAACAAGTGTTTTGCGACACAAAATTTGACTCTAACTTGAGTTTAGAATGAGCAACACAGATCAAACGTACGCATCCTTCAGCAAAAAGTTCAAATTTTGCGTAGATTATCCCTCACAATTATGAGTGCTAACGTCTCCGAACGAAAAAGAAAGTTAAAGGCGAAATATATTTCCAGTAAATTTGGTCTGACTGCACTTGTGAGAAACGCAATTGCCAATAATGCTGAACAACTGCTACCTCTCCCCTCACCTACCTAAAAACGTTAAGCAATAGGAGAGACACTTGGAATAAGCTACAGAATATGTGAAGTAGCCGAATAACAGTAGAAAATAGTCGAAAAGGACGATTGGCGATGTTTCAGAGTCGAAGTTACTCGAAATCAGCTGGCTCGGGCAGAGTCAGACGACAGAGCGCGCGAAAAACTCGTTTGAAATTGGCGCCGGGTTAGAGACGGGCGCGAGGAAACTCGTCCGCCGGCGTAAACTCGCCCGGCAGTTTTTCCGTTGTAAATGTAGCTGCCAATACCCTTTGGTGAAGATTGTTTTCGGAATCCCCATAAAATTCTGCATCGAATAGAGTTTTCAGTTTTTAAAAATACGTTCCACTTCTACCAGCCGATTTCAGTTTATAAAGTGCAATTTTTTCGCCTGAAATTATTGGTTTTTCGTCCATAACTTCTTTCTGCTTGGAGATAGACCTCCGGTGAAGGTTGTTTCCGGAATCTCGATGGAATTCGGCGTCGACTAGTGATTCAAGTTTGGAAAAATATTTTCTCGATCCTTCAGCCTGATTCAGTTGACCAAAACACCGGTTTTTTGCCTATACCTCTTCAACCGTTGAAGAAAGAGTACTGGTGACTCTGAGAGAACTGCCCGCAATCGTACCGCAATCGTGCCTCTGCGGCGCCGGCCGGCACCGCAGAGGCACTATTGCGGTACGATTGCGGGCAGCCACGACCTTGCCGCAATAGCCCCGCAATCGTACCGCAATAGCGCCTTCGTCTCAGCTTTGGCGCTCCTGTTGAGCCTATAATTTTGTTTCCAAGCCATTGCTGCTATCACTAAGTCATTATTGGTCACGTCTTCTTGATTCTTACACAATCTCTACTGAATAAAGTATCTTCCCGTGGCCCATAGATTTAATTCACTTTCAGTAGCAATATCCACACACTAGACGCCAAAGAATCGGCTGCCTAAACCACGAATACGTGCTGTGTAGTTACGTTGGCACTATAGTTCACGAGAAAGCACAGCTACATGGTATTACATGCAGCTATTTGTTCCTATATATCTATTCTCCGATGAACTTGTGTCTATTTTGAAAGTCTATTTACTTTTGGTATGGAACGATTACACTCAATTTTTGTCACAGTAGAATTAATAAAATTTGTATTGCTTCCACAGAGTAATTCAGGTTTATCCGAATGAGACTGCTTGCCCACGCGGCCGGTGGGCATGTTGACTGGCCGCCGCGAAGGTTTTTTGGATTCGTGAATAGATTACCACGAATATCAGCCCAATTGGGAACAATATTCCAGTTAGCTGCCTCCTAATTAATATACCGGATTTTCTCTTTTAGGGGTAAATACACTTCTAATCCACAGGCCTCTATTTTAGATGTACAATACCACCGCTATCCAAGGGAAAAAATGGGCAAAGTGGGCAACTAAACCGTCTTTCTACCACAAATCGCCTCAAAGTGCTCCGTTTTCAATTTCGAAAACGCTGAAATGTACGGCATGTTGCGATTTAGTAGATAGTGTGATAATATTTTGCGACATTTGAGAGCAACATTATTTTTCAAGGCGGAATACATTTTCATTTTGACCATGCTAGAGCTTGTGAAAACATTATCAAATTCATAACTAACTTCATATTAAGAAGGCGTTTTCATCAGTCAATTCCAAACTTGTGATAACATTATCAAATTCATAACTAACTTCATATTAAGAAGGCGTTTTCATCAGTGAATTCCAAATTTGTCTCATATAGTTAGATAGATTGTGGCACGATGAACATCTTGGTCCTTCCGAAATTAAAAACGGAGCACTTTGAGGCGTGCTGGGGTCGAAAGACGCTTTAGTTGCCCACTTTTCCCATTTTTTCCCTTGGATAGCGGCTGTATTGTACTTCAATTAGAGGTGTACTTCTAATAGGAGGTGTACTTCTACCATTTCGACAAACAGACCCCAGATTCGTTTTCGGCACCCTAGAATACCCTTACATACAAGTTTTGAGCAAATCCGATTTCTTTTTCAAAACATCCCAAATACCTCCTGATATCCCCTTACCTTATCGTGAAATTTTAGGAAAGCTCATAACTCAGTGGGGTCATGGTATCTGCGCGTGGGGAAAACCACCCTCACTGCCAGGTTTACGATGTCATTTAAACGGGGAATGGCTAAAATTTTACTGAAGTCTTAGATATGCTTGTAATTCGTATTGTTTTACGAAATTTCGCGACTTTTTCTAGCGTCTGTTTTATACGACGTACTCAATGAATGAATGAATGAACTTTTTGGAACCAGCAGCTTGGGGCGTGGTACTGCAAAGTTTTACTATAGATGTACAAGAGATACTGACATTACGTTTCGTTTCCGCAGATCCGATCTACGCTTTGTAAACTTCGCTAGTAAGATGGTCATTCGTTTCTCAAAATCCAATTTAAAGGCAGTGCTCACGATGAGAAAATTGCCCATTTTTCGCAGAAAAGTAAGCTTTGGGTCCTTCTGAGAATAGTAGGGATGGAAGTAATTCGAAAAACGGCCAGGAATCGTGTGAAAATCTCGTGAACCAGTCGACCCATTGGATCACCCCGCCTAAGCCATATGGCAGTTGTCCATAGTTTCTAGTACTAAAGGAACTGTTGCCGCATTTTTGAGTACTCTTTATTCCGGGAAATTGTAAGATCCAACATGAGCATTCAACTTCCTTATTTTTTCAAGAGTTTCAAGTACACGAAACAGAAAGCAAAGTCACTTACCTAACAATTTCAAAGCTCAAAACAATTTGCGACGTTTAGTCTGACGTTTTGTCTGCAGGGCGCAAGACACACCAACAGGCGTAAATACATGTTTTTTTAAGAACTTTTTTGTTCGGCTTTCAAAAGTTGTATAGGGACGTTTCCCAATTATCCTCTACATCGAGAACTTGCCTACTGAAAAACATAGAAACTCTGCCAATGCGTAGCTAGACGCCTCCGAGGGCGCGGCCTGAAACGCCGCCCCATTCCATGTAGCGAGAATTTAAGGGTTTTAGCTACGATAGCCAAAACCCGCATATTCTTGCGTCGTTCGGACCATTGTTCTCTCTGACGCTAAACCCGTATATTCTCGCTATAATTTTGTAGCGAGAATCTACGGATTTAGCGGCAGGCTGTGTTGAAATGCAATCTTAACCCGCGTTGGCTACGCGGAACGCAGGGATGCCGTTCAATCAGTCCTGGCCCAGTCAACCCACGAATAACTTGACATGGTGTGGGTGGTCGTGGAGGGTGACCCGGTGTCGCTTTCTGGAAGACCTTGCTAGAGACACTTTTGGCCGCTGGGATGCTGCGGGCCGTGGGGAAGAAACGGCGATGCGTTCGATCGCAGCAGAGATCTTCTTTCTAGTACAGATCAAGACTGGGTGGGTCGATCGACCGTGTGCTGCAACGAGAACAAGCGTAGAATATGCGGGTGCTGTAGCGAGAATTTACATAGAATATGCGGGCGCTGTAGCTAAAATTTCACCAATTGAGGCTAAACTTTCCGTAATTTACGTAAAATCTCGGGTCAAAATTAGACTAGATGCCTCCGAAACCCTGGGCATCTCTGGATTCCGTGTGAGGCATTTAGCTACGCGTTGGCGGAGAAACTAGAATACGGCTTTCTATCGTGGACACAGCCTCTAAAAAGTTTTGAAAAAAATCCGCTTATACCTGGAAACACACGCGAGAGAACTATGGGACCTCGGCTTCACACAGAATGCGCACATTATAGAACTCAGGTTTGTGAATTCAGGGAAGTGTGGTCGAATGTGCTCAAAAAACTCAAAAGTTCAAAACTCAAAAAGCTTCTTGAAGGCACAGTCCAACCTCAGGGGAAAAATTTGATATTATAGTCCGCCCACCGTGAATAGCAACCCTGCCAAGCGCGAGATCTCAATTCGCTCAAATAAGTGAGAAACTACAGGGAAAATGTCGACCCCGCCCACGATACCCCCAAAACCCTAACCGCGCACACCATCCCGGAAAGGTATTGTACGTTTTGCCTTTGAGCATTGCCCTACAAACCGACTTTTCCGTTCACGAAGATTTTAGTTCTCTATTTGGAGCAAAACGCCTAATTAAGTTTTTAGGGTATTAGGGGCGGAGCCGACCTTTTACCTGTAGTTTCTGACTTATTTGATGGAATTGAGATCTCGCTCTCAGCAGGGTTGCTATTCACGGTGGGCGGATTTTAATATCAAATTCTACCCCTGAGGTTGGACTGAGACTTTAAGCTCAAAAAATTATTCTAAACTTTCACGAGAAAAAATGATTCAAAACTTTGTCAACATAAACCCTTATAAGACTGAGGAGGATTAATGTGTCAGTGTTTCCCTAAGAGAGGTAATGATTTTTGAGAAAAGCAAGAGGCACGCTTTCGTTCCAGCAGAAATGAAAGACGAAGACGAGTGAATGAGAAGCGTGGCAAGCTGGGTTGAGTGAATCGATAAATGGCAAGGCTGGTTTTAGCAGCACTGTAATTTTGCCGCAGTAGCTCCGCAATAGTACCGCAATCATTGCGGCGCTATTGCGGTATTTGGTCTTCGTTATGGCATACACGCGGCCAGAAATATCCAAGCAGACGCCTAAAAAGCTTCCTTTCCGTGCAATCCTACCTTTCCATCTGCGTCTTCGGTGCTGCCCACGTCTCCGATCCGTACATCATGATAGGGCGAATAGCAGATAGGTGGACGCGCACTTTGACTTCCTTCGCGATGGTGGTAGACCACAAACACTTGGTTAGAGAATTAAATGCAGACGTACCTTTTGCACATCGTTGTCGAATATCCGCTGCATAACGACCATCGTTCTTCAGCAAACAGCCCAAATAACAGAAATCGTCCACCAGTTCGATACGTTGTCCGTCCACACAAACTCCCGTTGAAGGCCTCTGAGAGACCCACATCTGCTGGCATTTGTCGGGACGAAGACGAAGTTCATAGGCTGCGGCATACTTCGAAACGAGGTTCACAATCCTGTGCAGTTTTGCGTTGTCTTCAGCGAATAACACAATGTCGTCGGCGTACTCCAGGTCGACAAGGGAGCGTCCTGATGGTGTTAGGATCACATCCGCAGGAAACTGTTCTGCAACTCTGCGCATGATGTCATCAACAGCGAAGTTGAATAAAAAAGGTTCTGCTACAACTCTTTGCTTCACTCCTTTTTTCACCTCAGCAGCTAACGTAAACCCGACAGGCGTACGAACTGCTGCTGTTGTTCCTTTGTTCATGTCCTCGATTAGTCGAACATACTTTTCCGGGACTCCATCGGCTCGCAGAGCGTTGAGCAATCGATCACGATGAGGAGAGTCGAACGCGGCTTCAAAGTCCAAAATAGCAAGCTGTAATGGCTTCGAATACCGCTGCCACGATTCAATTACTCTTCTCACGACGAACACTTGGTCGATGGTCGATCTTCCAGGTCGAAAACCTGCTTGCTCGTCTCTGGTCGTTCTTTCACGATGTTTGATAAGTCGCTCGAGAATGATACGTTCTAAAACCTTGTACATGACACGAAGTAGAGAGACTCCTCTGTAGTTCTTAGGATCCGTGACGGATAGCTTCTTGTGAAGAGGTACGATGATCGCATGTCTCCACGAATCGGGTATCCTTTCGCTCATCCATATTGCACGGATGGTGTTGGTCACTTCATGAATCCCAGACAGAGGAAGAGCTTTCAGCATTTCAGCAGTGATGTTGTCATCTCCACCTGCCCTTCCATTCTTCATTTTCCGGACAAAATCCAAAATAATTCAGTAGTGGACTGAAGTAATCCTACAATATTGACAGCGTCGCATCACCAACTGCAACTCCATTGGTAGTGTTCAAGACAGCAGAACATCTCTTTATCTTGCCGCTATACTGTCGTGACAACGTGTAGGCTTTCCTCGGATTCTTCTCCTCCCAAGCCTTCTCAAACTCTTTAGCTCTACACTTCCACTCTCGTTCGCGGTCACATTGAAGCTGTCGACGCAACTTCCTCCTCAGACGCTTCTCCTCCACGAAGTTTCCTGCAGTTCGGAGAGCACATACTCTGTTGTAGGTAGTTGTTGTTTCTTCTGAGACGTAGGCGAACTTCTTCTTAGGCTGTACAACCGGGAGTGCCTCTTTCGAAGCGTCCTGGATGCATTTGACAAAAGAATCCGCGTCGCAAAGTTTCTTCTTAGTCCGTACTCCGATGTGAATAGAAACGTGTTGTCGAAAATTCCTTCTGCACTCTTCATCTCTGAGACTTGTCATGTCAATCCTCTGGAGAGGCTGAGCCCCTCGCTTCCTCCTATGATTTCTCGCAGTGAAGTTCAACAGAACAGGACGGTGATCCGAATCGAATGCGACGTCCCACACAGCTCTAGATCTTCGAATGTCCGATACTGGAATATTCCTCGTCAGGACATAGTCAAGCTGTAGTTTCAAAGTTGTCATCTCCCGCTTCCGCTGCTCTTCTGGAGATAGCTGGGTTGGTCCCTGCCACGTAAGCTGATGGCGGCGATGATTCCTCTTGAATGTCGATGCAATAATCAGACCACTGCGTTCACAAAAGTCGACAAGGCGGTAGCCATTGTCCGATGTTTGCTCCACTGGGTAGAACCATTTGCCGAGTACTTCGGATTCCTGATCAAGTCCCATCTTCGCATTTGCGTCAATCCTCACGACAACAGCATGTTGACAAGGTATCCTGGCCAGCAACGTATTGAGTTCCTCATAAAACGCATCCTTCGAATTGTCTTCGGCGGTTTCAGTGGGCGCATGAGCACTCACTATCCACAGATTGAATCCTCTGTGATCCCGCAGTCGTACGAATGCATTCCGGCACGACGTTGAGCCGAACTCCTTGACCATACCACTGAAATCCTTCCTTACAGCTATTGCACAGCCTCCCACTCTCCTATAGTCAGCGTTACCGCAGTAGATGATGTACTCTCCGACGCTGATGACGGGTCTATCCTTGAGGCGGGTTTCCTGCAAACCAGCAAACGGTGCATGGAAATAGCTCAGAAGTCTGGACAGCGCAGTTTTTTGGATATCACTCGACAGCGATCGACAGTTCGGGGGAGGGGGGCGAAACTGTGGCTTGTGACCAAAGACTCCATGAACTCCCTAGGTACGGATCCTAAGGTGTTATGGACCAGAGGCCTTGGTGTGCCGGACGGCGACACCTTTATGCAATGTGCGGGATACTTTCGCGATATAGTTGTGCACGCTATATCACTCGATCGTTCCCTGTGTACACTCAAACGTCTGCTGGGTTCAGTAGAAGCAGGGGCACCAACGAGCAGGTACCAACAGACTTGTATACACACCCCCACGACTTTGAATACAAAACATTAATTCCAAAAACAAACAAGGGTCACCCAACAAAATGGTTTCCATCACATTCAAGAAACCTTCGCCACCGATTGGGCCGGTCATGAATTCCCGATGCGTAGAACTCTGGCTGTTTAGAGTCGAAGTGTTCTTCTAAGGTCATTTTGACTTCGTCATCGTTAGTGAACTGTCTTCCCTCCGGGAAGTGCTGCATCGAGCGGAACAGTGAAGTCGGAAGGAGCAAGATCTGGGCTATATGGAGGGTGAGGACGAACTTCCCAGTCCAGGTCCAGCAGTTTCTGTCGGGTTATCCGAGATACGTATGGCAGAGAATTGTCGTGAAGATGGCAAATAGTGTTCATCCCAGGGCGATCAGAAGTTCTTCGTCACCCTCCATATAGCCTAGATCTTGGCCCTTCCGACTACCATCTGTTCCGCTTGATGCAGCACTTCTTGAATGGAAAACATTCCACTAATGATGATGAAGTCAAAATGGCCTTAGAAGAGAACTTCGACTCGAAACAGCCAGAGTTCTACTCATCGGTAATTTATGATCTCCTCAATCGTCTGCGCCTTGTTTGTTTTTAAAATTAATGTTTTTTTATGCAAAGTCGTGAAAAGTTGAAAAAACTTTTGCATCAACCTAATAGAGCGATAGGAAGTTGCGGGCACCCTTCAGCACATTTGGCGACTTGTTTTTTTTTCGTATACACTATTCTACAACAGATTCCGCTGCAATATGTATTTTTAGCGAATTTCGCGAAATTCTTTCTCTTCAGACTGTTTCAAAACTATAAAGGCATAGCTGTCTTTGCTAAAGTACAACTGTGAAAAGTGACTCTTTATTGAAAACCAGGACGCTCAGCTCTGGCCTGCTTCTCTTCCATGAATCAAGGACCGCACTTTTGAGCTTAGCCGTTTAGGTATTCCTATACAGTGAGCAATCATTCAGTTCAACGTACGGATTTTTGTGACGATTTTCTAGACCCAATCGGATCTACCAACCGTTGTCGACCATATACAGTCCACATAATCAACTTGGTCTGGTAAATTGATGGGACTGCGGCGGTAAGTAGCCGCGCTTGATCGAAACCCCGTTGGTCGGTGATGTCGTCAACACCGCACAGCCAGTCGCCTAGTCCATGGGTCAGGCTCAATATAATGCGGAAACCATATAGAAAATTCTACAACGAGACAAGAACACTATCTTCTTAAAATGTCGTCAGAAGTGGGCAAAGCCATGGAAATCGTCTACTTCATCACAAATTTAATCGGAGTAGACATCATGGAGGCGAAAAAGTGCATGGCAGTGACCAGGGTGAGAGCAGGTTCAAGGATGACGCCATCGCCAATTTAACTGTCAACGTCCTTCTTGGTACTGAGCACCTGGGCCGTTTCTTTGTGCCCTTCAGGCGGCATAGACCTTCTAGTATATCTAACATTGTTTTCGATTTGTTTGATTCACCTCCAGGTAGTCACCCTGATAAAATCCGGCTAGAGATTGACACGGACCTGCGCTAAGCTGATCGTGCTACTCGACAGCTCTCCGTTTTCGCCCTGGAATCAGCACTCCTTGTATTCCTCTAGTATTCTTGGTCCTACTTGTAGCCTGAGAACTTTGGTTTTCCGGCCAATCGTGTAAATGTGCTTGAAGTGCCAGCTCGTTCTCTATACCTCAAACCAATTCAGATCTTGTGTGATATTCTTGGTCATTGTTTCTACGCGTATAGCAAGCAAGACGAGCCCGTGGCTCAGCCTAAACTAACCGTTCTGAGTAAATGAGAACAGATTGGGGGCAACGTCATTGAAAAGTTGGCCTGTAAACACGTTACAGACACTTTTCGAAGTGGTGCAGGGCCAAGACAGTTCTGATGACTATTAACTCGCTATTCCTGGTGGTTCTCACCATTGAAAAATTGATACAGAGGATGTACAGTCGGCATGAATCCTAGTGAAACTTCGCATTCCCTATTGAAGGTTGGCGCAAACTCGGTGCCATTTGCTATAACATATCGTCCATCACTGGATGAGGGATCGCCGCGACGCTGCTTGGCGGGAAAAATTGCGCGATCAATAGCCACTCTCCCTTCGTTTTCCCGCACGCAATTTTTCCCGCCAAGCAGCGTCGCGGCGAACCCTCATCCAGTGATAGACGATATGTAGAGTTCGCACAATCATTTTAGTCTGAATAGTGGACGGGGCTGCGACGGTAGGTCACCCCGCGCGAATCGATATCCCATTCTCCAGTGAGGCCGCCAACCCCGCACGGCCAGCCGCCTGATCCATGCGTTGGACTAGAACGAAAACGGAAACCTTATGTACTCTGCCTACGCGTAGCTAAATGCCTCCGAGGGCGCGGCCTGAAACGCCGCCCCATTCCATGTAGCGGTAAACTATGTACTTGTTTTGGCTACGATAGCTGAAACCCGCATATTCTTGTGTTGAGGCTACAAGAGTGCATATTCTGCGCGTATTCGACGTAAAAACGAAGGCTAAATTAGAAACATTGATCTCTCTGCCGCTAGACCCGTATATTCTTGCTATAGTTTTGTAGCGAGAATCTACGGATATAGCGACAACCTGTGTTGAAATGTAATCTCAAACCCGCGCTGGCTACGCGGAACGCAGGGATGCCGTTCAATCAGTCCTGGCCCAGTCAACCCACGAATAACTTGACATGGTGTGGGTGGTCGTGGAGGGTGACCCGGTGTCGCTTTCTGGAAGACCTTGCTAGGGATAACTTTGGCCGTTGGTATGCTGCAGGCCGTGAGGAAGAAAAGACAATGCGCTCGGTCGCAGCGGGGATCCCCTTTCTAGTAAGGATCAAGACTGGGTAGGTCGGTCGACCGAGTGCTGCAACGAGAATAAGCGTAGAATATGCAGGCGCTCTAGCAAGTATTTACGTAGAATATGGGGGCGATGTAGCTAAAATTTCACTAACTGAGGCTAAACTTTCCGTAACTCACGTAATTCTCGTGTCAAAATTAGACTAGATGCCTCCGAAACCCTGGGCATCTCTGGTTTCCGTGTGAGGCATCTAGCTACGCGTTGGCGGAGTAGGTGCACCACGTTTTCGCCAACTTTTAATCTGGGACACTTTTGCAACAGCCATTTTTGACAATTTTTGGGGTCAGTTTCTTGATGCTGATCCAGTTTTCCGAAAAACCGTAAATTCGAGGCCATGAAAATTGGGGTACATATGTCGCATTATTTTGCAAAGTAGGCTCATACCCATCCATGATGACTGCTTCCGATAGTTGGGATTCATGCCTATTTTTTGGAGGTAGTGACAGTGAGAAGAGTGAAACATAATTTCGCTGAACAGAACAATGAAGAAATCGTGGCATGAAAATCAATATTGTTAGCTCTTATGCTTTTTCAATGTTTCCTCCAAGACATAAGTACGATTTAATTCTGTTTTTAGGCCTCACACCTATTTTTTCGCCCGCCTTGCGCTTCGGAACGACTCAGATTTTGCACTCACTTCTGAAAACTCTCGCAATCAATCTTGTGCTATATCCAATCGGCAGTTTGCTGCAGTGCGAGGCGAGTGATGTGCATCTGCTTACATTCAACAAGGCAACTTATTCATTCTAGACATCGTCAATTATAATGAATGTATCTCTTGAAGATATGCGTGCATCTGACTTGTAATTATTGTGTCTCATCTGTACGTTGATGGGTATTTACTACCAATTTCAGTAATATATTTTTTTTAAATTTCTGCAATGACTAAACGTTGGTCAACTTCTCCAATCCAGTATGCTACGAATAGCTCCAGTCTCTAGAGAGCCTGAACTTCTGTTCTGAATCTGCATATTGACTGTTTAGATTTTAACCAATAGAAGAGATTCTGAAGTATTTTCTATGCCGTAAATTCATCTCCGCTCACTTCTTGCCGATTAGAACACCTGAAAATAAGTTGCTATAAATGTCTGGGAAGAAATGAATAAATTCCATAACTTTACCTGGATAAAGTGGTGGTGGTACAGGAGGTGGTATATAGAAACCAGGATATCCGCCAAGCATCGCCCCTCCAAAGCCAGCACCAAAGCAACAAACACTACCAAAAATTATCTGCGCGATCGATTGTGCAGATAGTATTGAAAATATAATAAGTAATAGAGCAGGGAAGTGTCTTTTCATCTCTCCCTAAATGAAATCTGCAAAAAAAATGCTCAGCACAGCACTAGGACAAAGGCTGCCAATGCGATTAACAAATTTTGTGGAGGAAATAACATTTTCATTCCTTTCGTATGCGGTGCCATATATCGCAATCATATATTACGCTGGTGAATAATGAATCCTGGTATCTTGAAAATTTTTTTTTTAAATTTTGAAAATTTTTCATCTCTTGGCTGAAATCTTCTGGCAACGTGCAACACAGCTCTCGGATGCAGATTGCCTTCTCTATCTAACGCTTTCAGTCGCATAACGAAAAAAGTATTTTCGAGTTTCACATGCAAATTTAGAGTTTAGTCTAAATTGCGACTGCAACTTCAAAGTGTTTGTTTTGAGGAAATTTTTCAGTGGAATAAATTCTGAATTTTCCGAAAGTTTTCACTTCAGAAGTTTTTTTTTGCAAAGACTTTGGGGTTTCAAACCTCGTAGTTGAGTACTTGAGGTATTTTCAAATAAGCGATAATTATTTGTTTAATTATCAACTATTTTTTCAGAATCAGGAAAAAAATCAAAAATCGATTTTGCAAGGAACGGCCATTTAACATCCACCAACCAACTAACATTCAAGTGTTATGAAGTATATCCGCATGAGAACTAACTGACATTTTTTGAAATGAAATTCTTTCAGATTAATTTTTTTCAGTCACGAGAAGTTCAGTCTGACCGGTTTTCTCGAAGAGGAACATTGTAGGAGCAAGCTAGGATTCGGCGGGTGCGCCGAGAGGACATCGCTTAGCGCTTGCAAGTAAGCCCACAAAAGTGCAGGTCTGCGACTACGGACGATAGGCCCATACTCAGACGTTCGCCGTTGCCTACAGGACGTCGATCCGCCCAGAACGAGTCACCGCTGGCGAACAGGCAGCTCTACGCGGTGTCGTCCCGGTGTGTTGTTGAGCAGGGGATGACGGGCTGTTAAACAGCCTATCGGCCAGCAATCCCGCCAAGTGCCACAAATTGACCCAGACCGAGTTGTTGTCCACAGGACGTCGATTCGGGATGTCTACGACTGCACAGGTCGATGGGCTGTTCTACGGAACATTCGCGAAGAGGGGCAGTGGCAGCGTCCATCAAGCGTTAGGTTATGCAAGATTCGCAATCCGTTTTTTTTATGATGCTGTAGAATCATATAGCAATTCTTCTCATTTTTCGATTATGTGAGATCTGTGATTCGTTTTTTAATAACGTCTTTCCGTGGGAGGGGTGTTGGTGACCTACCGAGAGGCGCACCTCGCGGAGTTCCCCGTGGTGGACCCGAAGGATTCTTTGGTTTACGGAGCTTTCAGCAACCGCCTTCGTAGGCAGATTTCGGTTTTTTTTTCATCCGTTTATGTGTGTCATTTGCGTCGTTTTTAGATGTTTGACAGGAATCTCTGATCATTCAGTGGTCTTTATTTACCTTCATTCCCATCCATGTTGTCAGTACACGAGGAGGGGTAAATGTAACTAGAAGAAAGATGTAGATTTTAAAAAAATAAGCGTAGTTACCCGATATCACCTTTTCTGGTTGGCAAGGGAAGCCATTTTAGCGTAGCCCGGTATGAGCGAAATGGAGTACATTGCTGCGTGCTCAAAAAGATCGCCGCATTCAATGCGTGTCGAATATGTATCCAACTCGAGTGACCACACCCATTGAAAGGGTGTATTGCAGGGACACGTGCTCCAAACAGAAGCACGTGCTGCAAAATTTACTCGCAGGAGCACGTGCTGCATGGTAGTCCAGCGTTATAGTAGCAGCATATCGGCACGCGACGCGGCCGGCACACCGACATGCAACTCGACCAGCTCGCCGAGTACCATCTGGGGCCGCGAGCGGTTGGACGAGGCCTCCAGCGGCTGGGCAAACTCGGATAAATGAATCTCGGATAAATAGAGTTCTGGTGATTTACGGGATAGTTATCCAGCACAATGCGAGAGTTTTCTCGTAGATTACGACAGAAGTGTGGCAGATTACTAGAGAATTCCGGTAGATTACTTGAGAATTACCGATATTTTTCAGGGAAATTCTGCTAGAAAGAAGAGATAAAGTTTTCGAATTTTCGGGAAATCTGGTAGAACTCTTTGTGCTGAGTACGCTAAAATAGCTTTCCCTTCAAGTAGTATATAACTACTGTGACTAAGCAGTAGAGTGTTATCCGCATAAGGACCTCATTTATAAAATAACGTAAAGTCGGCATGGATCCTAATGAGACTGTGTTTACTATTGAAAAAACTCGGTGCCATATGCTACAACGTAGGTGCACCGAGTTTACGCCAACCTCCATTGAGGAACGCAAAGTCTCATTAGGACGCACGTCGATGTTTGTTTTTCTCTAGAAAATTTGGTTGCGAGGGTCCAGTTTCTCTGTTCCGGTTAGATGAGACCCGAAATAGAGTATATCGACCCTCGTTATCAAGTTTCTTCAGAAGATAAACCCTTTTCGATTGGTGACGTCCTAAGGCGATGGGATTACTGGGATGTTGATAGGATGTGAACGCGGAATCCGGGATGGAGACCCTCCTCCGATGGGATGTCTACAGCAGAAGCGCTTCCGCGGATAGGATGTCTACGGCACCATGGAGGGGGGCGACGGGCAGTTCTCGAGGGGCGATCCCTGCCCTTTCTTGATGTCTACAGGGAGCATTGCGTGAGGTGACCTCTCATCGGTGTCCTGTAGACAACGGTGAACGTCTGAGTAGTTGGCCTATCGTCCGTAGTCGCATCCGAGGCCAGACTCATCATTGCGCTAACTCGGAATTTAACGATTTGGGTTGAGTTCAGCAAGTGCAGAGCCGCATTGATCCAAACTCTAAACCCGACCGAATCAAAAAATCTAGGGTAAACGAATTCATGAACGCGACTCCCCCGGCGGATATCTATTCAACGCGCGCAAAACGGAAAAGATTTCGTCCTCCTGTGCGCCTACCTGGGTCGTCTGCTGTTCCATCTAGTCCCACCCGTTGAATGCAAGGTAGCCGTCCATTCACGATTCAGGACTGCCTGCCCCAAACTAGCGTTCAAATGTGATGCGGGCATCGGAGACTAGTGAAGCACCACCGTCCTACGTCGTCACCGCTTTGTCTCTCAGCGGAGTATGCATTTCAGGAGGCCCGACAAGATTGCATTTAGGCAAAGCGCGAAAGTTGAATGATCTCTCCGGTTGCTGGATCTCCAATGAAGATGGAAATTTTTGTGATTTCCTCGAGTTTACGCCCAAGGCAGCCATTACGGTTTGGTCACTAAACATCCGGTTGTGAATGATTGTGCGCAGACTAAAAGCTTCGTCCTGTAAAAGTAGGCTAAAATTTCTAGCAAAGTTTTAAGTAAAGTTCTGCGTTAAAGATATTCCGTGATTAATACATAATTATTTTATTTTTTATTTTTTTCTGATTTTTTATCTCCAAACGGCTGTTTGCGAACCATGGTAATGGTGAAAAACCAGACTGGTCAGAAAATAGGGGGATCGCCGTAAGATATGTGACTACTCTGAGAGAATCTCCCGAGATCGTTCACGGATGAAATCCCCTCGGTTTCTGGTAGGGGCTGAGAAGATACTAGCATGGGGCTATCGGGGAACGATCGCGAGGTTGTGCCAGTCTCAAACCGAGACCGCATTCGTTCATCGATGCTCCCACGATGCTCCATCGTGGAACCGCAAGGAATCGAGCCTGAGTCTATCACGGAACGATCGCTAGATTCTACCAGTTTCAACCCGAGGGCAAATCGCGTTAATACATTGATGTATTTGGGGTGTTACGATCCGGAACCGCGATGAACCGAGCCCGTAAGTATCGCGAGACGGTCGCAAGATTCCGCCAGCCTCCACCCCTGATCGTAACGCGTCCTAACATCCATACTATACATAGTTGCACGATTTCGAGAAAATTTCGAACGAACGAAAATCGAAAAATTTTCGTTCGAAAAAACTTCGAACGGACGAAATTTGAAAAAAAATTCGTTCGACGAATTCTCGAACGAACGAAAAAAATTTCGAAAAATCTTCCGAAAATTTCGTTCATGTACAACTACAGTGCGTTAAGAAAGTATAGGGACACCCCCGAAAATCAGGGTTTTCAAAATCATGTTATATTTGGCTATCCATACTGTTCATAAATGAATTAAACAAGGTGAAAAACTTCTATTTGTTCATTTCTATAACAGCTGAGCAATTTGCAAGAATTTATTTCAAATTTCAGATTTTTTCGCCGTTCAGAAAGTATAGGGACACAACACAAAAACAAAAATTAATGAACAAAGAAAGAATCAAACATACAATCTAAAATGAAATAGCTGCGCCACCATTAGCAATGATCTCAAAAATTCTCTTTGGCATAGAATTGATCGAATTGGCGATGAGGTTTTCATCCAGATTGGCCCACGCTTCGAGGATAGCGACCTTCAGCTCATCTACCGTTCTGTACTGCTTATTGTTGGCATAAACCTAGCGCACAAGTATGCCCCAGATATTCTCTATCGTGTTACAATCTGGACTACACACGGGCCATTCCAACAAACGGATTCGATGACGTAGAAACCAGGTTTTTGTAGACCTGGACACATGTACCGCCGCGTTTTCTTGCTGGAAAGTGAAACGCTGACGTCGTGTTCCGGACAAAAATGGCAGTTGATGGGTGCGAAGAGTTTCTTGATATTCCTCCGAGTTCATGCGACAAGTGAAGGCCAATTCCAAAACACCTTCGCTACTGAATGCTCCCCAACACATCAGCGAGCAACCGCCGAGATTCCGTCTGCTGAAAATCAATGGATCCTTGCGCAGATCTCGCCAGTAGGATCGAGCACCCTCCGGTCCGTCAAGATTAAATTTCTTCTTGTCGGAAAAGATGACCTAAAATTTTTTTTGCGTCATTTCTCGATTTTTTCCGGATTTTATGAGACTGCCTTACCTTTGCCCAATCAGTTGCCATGTTCCTATTTGCAAATTCAAGTCGAGCCTCTTTATGGTTTGCAGATAACGACGGGGCCTTCTTCATCACTTGTCGGACAATGTTTTTATCGCCATTTATGGGGTTCCAGACTGTCTGTTTTCGAAACACTGAGCGATAATTCAGACTTAATCTGGTTCAGCGACAGTGTGCTGTTGGAGCAGAGCCGAATAATTCTCCGCGAATATTGATTGCTGATCTTCTTCGGCCGTCCAGTACGTTTTGCAGTACCGTAGGAATCTGGATCTCGCAGGAACTGGTTGATACCGTTGGCAGATCTTCCGAGCTGGGTAGCGATTCGACGTTGGCTCAACCCGGCAACGCTGAGCGCACGAATTTGAGCTTGTTCAGCAGCAGTTAGAGCAGTACCACGAGCCATTTCAGGAATAAAGATATCACATATACTCATCTTGAGTTTGTGTAACGAACTTGCAACGGGAAATTTTGTTTGGATTACAAAATCTGATATTTCAAAGGGTGTCCCTATATTTTCTGAACGGCGAAAAATTCTAAAAGTTAGATAAAATCTTTAAAAATCTCACAATTGTTATATAAATAATCGAACATAGGTTATCCATGATGCTGAATTCATTGATGAACAGTATTGATCACCAAACACAAAGTTTTATTGGAAACCTCGATTTTCGGGGGTGTCCCTATACTTTCTGAACGCACTGTATAATCCATGCCCTCTCGGTGTTTCACCTATAAGATAAACACGAACTCAGTCAATTTTCGGTAGTCAAGGCGTTAAGCACCCAGGTGAGCGAAACCCGCACTCTTAACGGCATCGTCAGGTACGCGGTAACCGCCATGACCCCACGAAGAGACGCGCAAATGACGTCATCGTGCACACGGGGCGGCCCTCCCAAGCAAACACGACCCCTGAATCTACCAGCGGTTCCTTCCTTAATTAGTGCTGCTTTGCAATAAAACCTAAGGCACTTTCGCAGAACATCTGCTGGTTAGCTATTTTTAAGTTGAAATTTAGCCCACTCCGGGTTTTGAACCCCAGTGAAGATCGAGAAACGTTCTGCATTCACACCGAAACGGTCCTCGATTTTCCCCACGGTGTTGGCACTTCAGGGTGGCGAAAATCCCAACCGAAATATGCTAGCCTAACAGGTGTTCTGCGAAAGTGCTGTATTTAATTAACAGCACAAACACCGGCAAGTATGAATTTATTAGGGCAATATTTCTGTTCTAAATGACATCTAACGCATACAATGTAATTCGAGCTGCACACTATTCGAAGCAGTGCAAAAACATGCATACAACATCACTTATAAAAAGGAAAACCACATGCCGATGCAGCATAGAAGAATCCATTTGCACACAAAGAACACTAATAATTTTCACATCTGAAGCTAGCTCAAGAGCAGCATTCACGATGAGTCTTTTTTGAATTTAACTCCAATCACTAAGTACTCTTTAGTTTTCTTCAAAAATCTCGTAAGTTTTTTCGTCGTGAGCGTTGCATCTGAGCTTACTTCATTCATCTCCAATAGGCGAAACAATTTCACCAAGATTAAACCTCCATAAGACCTACAGTGCAAATTTTGGAACTGTTGAATATAGGAAACCACATTACTCAGAGTCAAAACCTAGAAGTAGAAAAAGAGAGTGCATGACAGAGAGGAAGATTGAAATCTTGTTGTGGAGATGGAAATCAAAAATTTGTTAGACAGTCATCTAACGAAAAAAATACAATGTGTAAGTGAGTGTCAAGCACTGAAATTTGAATCCAAGATAATGGGCGAATCCATCGAAAATACGCAGATCACACGGTCTACCTCCACGATTCAAAACGGCTTCTTCGGCGATTCAAATAAATACAAAGAGAAGATGCTGAAATGATGATAAATTTTGAAAAGAATCAAGTAATGCGCGAGTAAAGAATTTCAAAAGGCGAACTCCTCCTGTTGGAACTGGCGGAAATTCTTATCCAAGACAGAATAAACGGCGCTGATACTCTGCCTGACAAAATAGCCAGTTAAGAATTATGTCAAAGGCAGTGTTCAATAAACACAACATATACTTACAGTATTCTTCTGAGCTGGACGCATGCAAGGAAGAGCACACAACTATCGCAGATTGATAAAATAATAGTACGTGAGGATTCATGCAGAACGGCATTAGCACCAGCATCCTCACTTTTAAGAACGGCATTCTCGTGCCTTAGATCAGCATTGATTTTCAAGAGAGAAGTTACATGCTCCGCCAATTCTCGATTTGCACGGCACAACGACTGCACTTGGCTTCTACTCTCCATCAGCAACGCGATGACCGTTCGGATGTGCGGTGGCGTCGATCCATCTTCCATCACCACTTTCACAGCTGAGTCCAAGTCAATCGAATGCGTTTCCGTCTCCGCCATTGCAGCAATAGAGATTCCACAGAATTCGTAGCAGCAAGAAAGGGAATACCACGGAATTCGCACTAGTTTGCCACAGCGAGAGAAAGCACAGTTCACCCAAGCATCAGACGATTAGCATACCATACCATATATCGTCCATCACTCGATGAGGGTTTGCCGCGACGCTGCTTGGCGGGAAAAATTGCGCGCGGGAAAACGAAGGGAGAGTGGCTTCGATTTCCCGCGCGCAATTTTTCCCGCCAAGCAGCGTCGCGGCGATCCCTCATCCAGTGATGGACGATATAACTCGCACGATCGTCACCATGTAACCTCAAACTTGGGTAATTAAACCTCAAACTTGGGTAATTAAAGTAAAAAATAAGTTATGAAAATAACAGTGAAGGAGGAATATAAAGAAAAAAAGGTTGAAGGAAAGAAGGGATACTCGTGGAAGAGGAGTGACGCGAAAAGTTCGCGCGTAATTTAGTGTCCCGTGCAACTGTACAACACACTCCTCCCTTGGCGTCGGATTTGTGATTACCGCCGCCGCCGAAATAAGACCACGCCCATCGACTCGAGAAACCAGCGGCCCTCCGACCCATCGTTGCACCGAATGCACCCAAACTTCTACGGGGTCGCAAAGCACTTTATGTCTGAGAAGCTATAAGGTATTGCGCGTGTCGTATTCCGCGCTGCTTTACAAATCTGCACATCATGAGAGCGCGGGACCGGGGGGAAACGATCACGGTACCGTTGCGGATCGCGAGTGCACCACGGTACTAGCGCGGTAAATATGGTAAAGATCGCGGTACCATCACGGTACGAGAACGAGAATTTTGTCAGATGAGTCAATTGAGTAACTATCGCGGATAGGACGCGGATCGCCGGACTAGGGGAGGACGAACACGGTACTATCGCGGGAGCATCACGGTACTAGCGCGAAAGATTCTCTCAGAGTAGACTATTGCGAGAACGTGAGTTATCTCGTGTAGTTAGCATCGGTCAACTTCGACACTTTTTGGAGCCAAACGTCCAGCATTCGATTGATTTTCATGAAAATTTGCATTTCTGAGGATGGTTTTTCTGAGTACAGAGAACGTCTCAGCAAGATTTTATACGAATTTCAAAGTGGCATGTCTAATACGTACATAGTTCTGCCGCCCCAGTGATGTAGTTGGAAAATTAGAGTGATCAGAGTCATTCGCCAGTACCTACATACATACAAACATTTATGTTCATAAGAGTAGAAAGGAAAGGCGATGGAGCCATGAAACTCGAGATATTGGGAATGGGAAGGTTAGTGATTGATTAGCGAACTCTTCGCTGAGCGATTAGTGTGAACAATTCACTCACTCCTCCTTCAACATTCCTAATTATACATTATACTTCCAGTCCTTGATGTTTTTTCAGCGTCTGACATACGAGAACTAATTTCATAACTATATTCAAATGTTGAGCTCCAAAATATTGCAGCCGTCTAGAGTGTAATGGGACTGGTGTTCAGACTCTTTGAAGAGCTGCTCTTTTCTTCCAGGAACAGTTCATACATATCTCCAACTTTTTTTGCACACTTGAACTATACGGTCACCAAACTTGTTCCTTGATTCACCATTATTCGATCATGTTCTTCTAAACAGCTTCTTCAACTTTAAAGGCAGTGTTCACCGTGATTCTCGTTCTCGAGTTTTCCACTCAAAACAATGCGTTGGCAACCAAGCGTTACCAAGATCACGAAGAAACGGCGAGAAACGCACTAAAACGTATTTTTTCAGTGACACTATTCTCTGGCTTGGACTAGTTGTCCGATTGTATGGACATGTTCATGGTGGTTTTCTTTGGTAAAAAAATGGGGCTCATCGAAAATGGAAGAATATTTTAAGCTAAACAGTACCAGTGAGGGTCTGAAGGAAAGAACGGAGCAGCAGAGAGTAGAGAATTACAAAAGACGTTCCCACTAAAGATTTCATTGTCACAACGAACAGTTCCTGTGAGAGTAAAGACGCGGGGTGAGAGTAAAGATTTCGTACCCTTCTGGTCCGTGTTTCTCGGTTTCTTCGTCATTTTGGTTCTACCTGGGGGCCAAACAATCGATTCAGCGACTAACCTCGAAATCGAAGATTATCGTGAACACTGCCTTTAAAGACGGTGTGGAGGATAGAGAATCAAAACTGTCTTCAAAGACGTCATGCCCGCTGGAAATTACTTAAGAGGCAGTGTTCTTCATGAAAAAGTTGTCCGTTTTTCTAGCTGAAGTGTAAGCTTCGGCCCCTCTAAGAAGAGTAAGAACGGAAGTACGACGAGAAACGGCCAGGAAGTGGGTGAAAATCCCGTGAACCAGCAGACCCATTAGATCACCCCGCCTACGTCATTAAACTGTTCTCCTGCTTTCGTTTCATTAGAGAAACAGTTGCCGAATTTTTGAAAACTCTTTATCGCGGAAGTCTTTGATATTCAAGGATGTGCATTGGCCCATCTCAATTTTCACACGAAGCAGAAAACAAAGAATCCATTTGCCCAAAAATTTCGAAGCTGTTTCAGACTATGTATTGGAACTGATTGAATACACTCACAAAGCTTGAGGCCTAAAAATTGCGCCCCCAGAAAGTCAGTGCCACTTACAAATGTCCGCGGGGTCGACCACCTACATACATAGCTTTTATCCATACCATGTTCAGGTCGGGAAGCAACTCTGAAAGCAATCATTGCACAAACTTAGCATGTTGAAAGTCTGTAAAAATCTTGGCTTCTTGATTAGATTCTTCTCCAAATGAGGCTGAAATTCTGGACCTGTGGGATAAAGGAAATTCAAGCGGACGCTTCAGCGAGTGCAAAAGTTCCGAAGTGTTTCTCACATAACATTTTGCTCTCAAATTTGCTTGTGACAAAAACTAGCACAATTAAAGGCATTGTCCAAACCGTGTTCTAGTTTTCTATGTTTTTCAGTGGGAAAGTCCACGAAGTAGTGGATAACAGGGAAAAGTCCCCATAAACTCAAATGTCAGAGAAAAACTGTTTGAAAAACGTAATAAATATTCAATTTCGCCTGTTGGAGTGTTTTGGGCACTGCGGACAAAGCGTCGAACAAAACATCGCAAATGGTCTTGAGCCTCGAAATTCTCAGGTGAGTGACTTCTTTGTTTTCTGTCCACTGTACGAAGAACTCTCAAAATACAAGACGAGCCAATGCACATGCTTGGATGTTAGAATCTTTCGCGATGAAGAATTCCGTATTTTCTCTTTGAGAAGTACAGTACCGAACATATTTTTTTTGCAAAGAAAACATTTCGCGGCGTTTTTTTGCTCTTACAAAGCGCCGCATCGCCATAACTCACTTAAAGGCAGGGTTCTCGATAAAATCGGTTATTGTGCTATCCCCATGGAATGGTAGATCTGACCATCACAAATGTGAAAATAAGGTGGAAATTGGAGAAAAAACGCTCAGGAGCAAGTTATGGCTTGGTGTCCTCCCGCCCCCAATTACCGAGATTTGTGTAAGAGCCTGTTTTGCCGAATTTTATTTTGCCTCTAAAGTAACTTCTGAACATTACTGGAGACTACTGATTACATAACAGCAAAATAAATGGCGGATAAGCAAGCATTATTGAAAATCGCGTTAATTAGGGGGCCGGCCGACACCGGTAATTAGCCCTTATACCTTGTTTTCGAGCGTTGCTTACGCGAATTTCCGGGTTTTTACAATTATTTTTTGTTTTGTGGTGGCCAAATCTACATTCTCATGAGGAGAGCTCAAAAGCACTTTTTATCGCGAACTCTGCCTTTAAACATTGACGAAATGTGTTTTTTTAGGTATTTTTCGTGTTCCTCTCAGTAAAAAAAATGCAAGGGTATGTGTAAAAAGCCTTTTTAATTTTGATATGTTGTCAAAAAATATGTATTTCTTTCCAAAATTCACGTTGACCACAGGTGAAAACATGACAGATTTTGCACCGGGGATTGACAGATTGTGCACCGTCTGATCACTTCATAAGGAGAGGTTTAGAGGTGCAAATATGCAATTTTCAATGAACTTCTAGGGTTAAATCTCTTTTCGTAACACTATCGTATAGAACTAAGAGAATGCATGCCGGAAATAACTTCCGAATGGAAATTAAACCACTGTAAAGCTAGTTATTGCGTTGTGGCGCTTTCTGAGCTCAAAAAACGCCGCAAAACGACTTCTTTGCAAAAAATTTGCTCGGTACTGTACATGTACTTCAAATACTCAGGCCCCTATCTTATATGTACTCCTATTAGTGTTGCACTCCAAATAGAGGCTGTACTTGTAATTTTCAGCCCTCTTTTTCTGGTGTACTTGTCTATTAGAGGTGTTTTTCTAATAGAGGGTGTACTTCTGTTATTCAGCGTACCTTTTTGAATTTCAAATGGCGGAGTGTTCGCATTTCCGGCAGAGATTTCCAGTAAAAATCCGAGAATTCGTTTGTATTGTAAGTTCAAACCGCAACCCCGAAGGTTTAGCCGCTTAGGCCTAATCGAATTGGGGCTGTCAAAATCACTGATATCATACTTTCAAAGCCATTATTCATACCCTACCCAAGTAAAGTCCTTTCAAAAATTTTATGCGTTTAGTATCGATTTCGTTGACACGTTCTAAGAGGGAAAGAAGAATACCATTCGGAATCGACTTTTTAGGCCCAAAACAATGTAATTGATCGTCTTTCGAGCCGTCAAGAGTGATTGAAAAAGCGCGGTTCTTGAGCGACTTGACAACAGCTCTTCCAGAGGCGTTCTTTGCGTACACAATTCACCCTGGGTAAAGTGTACCATTGGTGGTTTCTGATTTCCTCGTTGTATAAGCGATTCCTTAGCATGAATGATCCAATCTCTATAAAGCTGGGAACTCTTGGCTTTTCAAGGACCGTTAAAGTCAACGTCTTGGGCCAAAACAGGTCAACTTTGAATGATTAAAACCCAATCAAATCAAAATTCTTGTAAAGTACCTGAATGAACTCCGTGCATTCGCCGTGAATAACAGCAACATCAAGTTTCAGCCCGGTGTTTTTTCTTGGTCATTTGAAGTTCGCTGAAGTTTCATCGGAAGTTGTCCCATCCAGGCAATCTTTGACCGAGAAAGGGGTGGCCGATAGTGTTTATGTGAATATTAAAACTTCACAATACTGAACAGGCAACTCGTGCAAACTGATCTCTCTCAAATGCTTCATTTGGTTTGCCAAACACTTACCGAGTATTGAGATCCATTTCGAAAAGAGGTTTACTTCGAGTAGAGGGTGTACTTCTAATACTCAGCACTCCTTTTTAGGTGTACTTCTATTACAGGTGCACTTCAAATAAAGGTGTACTTTCAATACAGGAAATATGGTAAGTAATAATTTGGCAACTGTTCCTTTGGTGAAACGAACAACCGTTACATGACGTGGGCTGGTGATCCAAAGGGACGGATGGTCCATGAGATTTTCACCCACTCTGGGCGTTTTTCGTCATACCTCAGTCCTTACTGTTCTTAGAGGGGCCCAAAGCTTACGTTTTCGCCAAAAACCGGGCAACTTTTTCATCGTGAACACTGCCTTTCAAGTGATCCGTGAGATTCTCTCTACAATAAAGAAATTAATATGTATAATCTGTGCCCTTGAAAAAGGAAGCTGCCACGCTACTCAGCGGGAAAAAAGCACGCAGAAATGAAGGAATGGAGGCGATTTTTTGAATGAAGAAAGAAAAAAGAATCGCAATTTACGAAAGATTTTTCTTGGCCAGGATTTATAATAAATACAGTTTTTTTGTTAAAAAGTAGCTGCAGTCAAGCACCTTTTCAAACTCACTTGAGCAAGAGAGGGGTTTTTATTAATATTCGGATCACAAACCAAAGTTCTTGTTTTAGCACAGGTCAGCGGCAAAATCGAAGTCTACTGGTATAGAATCCGAAAAATCACGGCGCCCATTGTTCATTTTTTCGCTGTCAGAAGTGTACCAGGAGAAGCAAACGCAGAATCTCCCAAAGCCCACTACGTCGAGACTTCGTCACCAATGGTTGACTTTTAGCCTGCTCATCTCCGCTTTCTTATCATTCTAGGTGTGAAGTGATCACACGAAAGGTTATGTATACACCCTTTATTTGATCGAAAAGTTGAGTCGCCACTTGCTGGGACTTGAAAAACTCGTGACGATGAGCCGCAGAAATGACCTTTGTTGTTTTCACATAATCTCAGGGATTATGCTAATATTTATCAATCAATTCCACGAGATAAAGACAGCGTCGACAGAGAATTCGCCTAACGAGACTTCCTTTCACGGCAATATCTGATACAATATTCAATACTTGGGATTGAATGGAAACCGCCCTGTGGGTCCAAAAGGCCGGGTCCTGGTCATCTAGCATGGAGAACAGAAGCGCCAGGATAGGGGATAAAAATCCAATGCTGAATATTCTTTGACTAAAAAGATTCCAATCGCCAGACACGATGCTTGGAACCGTCCTATATTGAAAGAGCTTTTGATTATTAAAAGACAAAGAGAAATACATAAGGAATTTGAAACGCGAATCCATTTCCGACGTTTGTGTGTTACACCAAACACACAAGATGGACGTACTGGTCGGAAAGTTGAATGCTCCGCAGTTATCAAACTGGTTGTTAATGGAAATTTTGGAGTTGATTGATTGCTTTCTGCTATATTCCACTACCTCGTGGGCCAATCTGCTCGAACTAATTGAGAGAAAAGGTAACGGTTTTCTGCGCATTCGGCGCCTCTGAAGGCACGTAAACTAGACTGGAAAAATTAAACACGTACATTAGCGGTTACCCAAAAATCTGCCCCCTGTAGAAGTGAAATCTGGAGCTCGCCAGTTGTGAAAGCTCTCAAGACGCGATGAGATGCATATTGCTCGGAGAATATCAGACAGTTTGCAGACAACCAACGCGATCCAAAGACATTTGAAATGACCAGTCTTCAGACTCACTGTTGTTTTTCGTTCCCTTTACAGCTGAACATGCATCGTCGGTGAAATTATGAACCATAAAGAAATCTGACTTCATTTTGTGAGCCTGCAGCTTGCTCGCACAAAAAGCCATATGTTGGACCGATGTATGTAGGTTACCAAAGCCCTAGCCATGCAAGTCGAAAAGGGAACTGGTTTCAATCAAGGCAAGGTGATGATGGTTCATGTGGTCGAACTCCTTACAGGAGGCGAGTTTTCAGAAAAAAAGGCTGATCTCGATTAACAACTTTGGAAGCGGAAGTATTACTATCTGGGCAGATGTATCTGGTACTCACAAAGTCACGTAGTACTACGTCGGCACCATAGGGGTTGCACTCCGGTAAAAAGGGATTAGCAGTGCCCATGCTGTAGCTACTGACAGGAGCTCCTGCTGCTTAAGCTGGGATACAACCCCTTTATTTACCATGGCACGCGTGAGATCGGTAGGAGGGATTGAACCCCAGCATACGTTGGCAGCATACGCTGCCGTTAGCAGTAGCTCCTGCTCACAAATAGAGGTATCCAATGTTTGCTCTGGATTACCACCCCTATTGTGCCAACGCACTACCCCCGACTGTCTGAGCAACGGTTTGAACTCGCCTTCGGTTCGCGAGAATTGATATCTCAGAACAATTAGAAAGTGCACAGTGATCACCTCTTGGCCTATCTCACAGGAGATCCACGGCTACTTTTTCAACATGACGCCTAGTCAATGCGTACATCACAGTCAACTCCCGATGCGTTAGAGGCACTGTTGGAATAGACCATATGCTCAATTGACCTATTTTCTGTTGCGTACATTTTGGTACTCAAGAGTAGCGTCACATTTCCTAAGTTCCTGAAGTAGGCGGTGCCAGTCTGGATGTACTGGCTAGAGTATACCAATCAATTATCGATAATATGTTGTTGATATGACTAACAGAATGCTCCATGAATCTGCGTGGCACAGCACGATTAAACTCTACACACCTTCTGAAGAACTTTCGATTCTCACCAGCAGCGAGGTGATGGGCCAAGATGGAATATAACTGGTGATGATGAGTTTACGTCAAAAGATCACTGCTGATAATGAGAAAAATTGAGAGCTCTCCGGAAAAGCCTCAGGTCCTACGCTGGAATCCCATTATGCCTCCTTTCACTCAACCTGTCTCATCTACGTTTCCTACCAAAAATGTGCTCGCTTTCCTCCCATTGTGCACCGTGCACATGCAGACAACATCCCATATTGAGCTGCACTACAGATCTGACCGATCGCATCTTTTCAGGCGATTGAAAGAACTCGACTAATCTTTCGTCCGCGCTGAAAATCAATTTCCACTTTTCAGGCTCAATTTCCTGAATAAGTCCGGAAGCCCACATCCGTGAAGTCTGGCGCGTCAAACACGTATGGTTCTAAAGTTGCAGTGGATAAATATGAGGGAACGCCACCATTTCTCACCAGTCATCTAGCACGAAGAACCGAAGCGCCATCATATGCGCAGACTATCTTCCATTTCAAACTCTCATCTCCGGAAATCTTAACAACCAAACTCACCCAATGGGTGCTTCTTTTTAAATAAGTTTCGGTAAGAGAAAGGCAGGAGAAATCCGCCCACTTAATAAGTTTGAAGCGCCATCGGGCGTATCGCATCTGACTCATCAAAACTGATGGAGGGGTGCGAAGTGAATGATGCGAGGTATTTTCCGGTTAGGAGCGGGATACGGACGAGCTACAGCGAAAACTAACTTCGGGGATTTTAAACTCGACATCTTGACTCCATAGACTTTGTTCCGTGTACAGTCAGCACTGATCCCACTGATACTTTGCCTCCTTTCTATACGTTAGCGAATGTTCGGCGCACGCACGTTATAGGATATGCACACCGAGTCCGCGCCAGCAAACCACAAGGAACGCAAAATGTCACTAGTATCCGTTCCGACTGCACTTGTACGGCAGCACCTTTTTTCTCATAAAGTTTGACAGAGACTTCACCTTTTTTATGGTAACTCGAATTAGATACACCTTTAGACCTTGGATATGCACTCTAAGGTCGGGTTCATAGTACCATAGACGCGCGACTGCGGCAGTGCTTATAAGGCGTCATGATTTTCAATCGATCGCGAGCGCGGCCTTAATCTGGGCTCAGTTGAAGCCACTTGTGAAGTTAAACGCAGAAAAGATCACACCCTAGCAGTCATATGTTCTTCGGCGAATTTCGAACAAAAGGTCGCACAATATTTCTTAACCTCTCGTCGGACCTACGTGGCCTGGTCCTGTTTTTTGAGTCGGCGGCATCAGCAGGACTGTCGGTAAATCGACCATGTCGATTTGCCGATGGCGACGTCTCAAAGTTACATATTGTATCGAGAGCGGTGGACTGCTATTTACTTGTGGTGGTTTTGAGTTCAACGTTTTTCCAAACTAGTTAGCGTGTTTTCTGAAGCATTGTTTCCTAACAACACAAATTTTCGAGGACTATGCTTTGAATATCGGATAGGTTTGACCTCTTTTTTTGAATCCATATGTTCCAAACATTATAACTCGGAAAACCAGCGGCAACATTCAATCATCAGCCCTCTACTGCCGAGTAATGAGAACCTCCGAAAGCCGCCAGATGTTTCTTTTCAGCTTCCCTCCATCAGCATGTAGCTTTGTCCAGTTGAAAATAGCGTGGAGACGAAAGGCTTTGCTGAAAATGACAGCGCCAAATGCTGTTTTGTCAAAACAGCTCCACCATCCCACGCAGGTTCATATGGCAGTGAATCCTTTAATGGCGGAATCGGACCTCGTTGCTTTTTACATATACATAAACTACTACCTGATGGAATAACATAGAATTAATGGTCAAAAATCACCTGGGATACCCGACCGCATCAAAAATTGCCCATTAGACGTCGCCGTTTCCTGGCCGATCTTCTTGAACAAACAGAGGATTCATCTGAAAAACACCGACCTGTTAATGTGTGATCAGAGGCACGTAGTATAGTAATGATGACCCTGAACTTTAATAGAAGCTGTAATTTTTTGGAAAATGTGGAAAAATGCGAAATTCCATCATCAAAGAAATCGTGAACTCGTTTTGGTACAATAATCCAGACCTCACAGGATTCAAGTGTTTTGAAGTAAAAGATGGAAGAAGACGAGCTTTTCGGCTGGTTCGCGATAGAGAGTGTTACACGAATTAATGCTTCGGGCCTTCTTATCTCGATTGCAGGCTTACTTTACAGGATGAACCTGCGATATTCAGCGCGAAGGGCTTTCATCATGCTATACATATAGCTGTTGCATCTTCGCGGAGCCGGTGCGGTACTATCGCGGCGATGTCGAGGCCCAAGACACTGCAAAAGAATCGTCTGATCACGGAGCCGCTGCGGTACTAACGCGGAACTAGCGCGGCACAGTTGAGGGTACATTCAGTAGACTAATTCTGATACGTAGACCGGAGAAAGATCTACTTGAAGATTTTTGATAATTTTTATTGGAGATTTTTATGATTTGGTCGCCTTCGCTCATTCTTTCCTCTTCTGTTAGCTGTGTATGCGGATCTCTCTACTAGGTATCTATATTGTTCTCTATTCCGGAACCGCTTCAGTTGTCTCTCAGAATCCAGATTTTGTACCTCCGATGCACGAGCAGGTCGCCGGTACGAGCTTAGAAACCCGGTGCCTGCGTTGCGGCTCGTTTTCATAAGAGGTGAACGGGTGGCCGTGTGGTGTTCTGGCCTTAGCTCGGGCATATGGTAATCGATGCGGTGATGGCCATCAGCATCGATTACCAGGTGCCCGGGCTGAGGCCAGAACACCAAACGGCCAACCGTTTATCTCTTATCAAAACGATCCGCACCGCAGGCACCGGGCTGCCACGATCCTCCCTGCAAGCTGTTCGGGCATCGAGGGTAATTCATGGAGTGGTTTATGACAGAACCGCATACGGATATACCAGGGCACAGACATATGCACTTATGCGCACAATAATTACGTGCACACACACACACGCACGCATTCATATGGACGCGACAACAATCACCCCATTCCGTTCACGAGAAGACGAGCACGTATTCATATGTAGACACACTGTTGCTCACTTCTGCACACGAGAACGCACGTGCATGCTCAGGTGATTACGCGAAGACCGTCGCTTACACGCACGCGTAATAACATTCATATTTGCCAACGAGCGCATAAGCATGCTGGCTATTACGTACACTCGGCAGGGATCGCACTGTTACTTTACGTTCCTTATTGTGCGTTGGCGCAAGCTCGGTGCACATGTATGTAATTACGTCAAAATACAATAAGGAAACAATGTATCAATGCAATACTTGTCGTCTGTACCTTCAAACACATGCGCGCGCATATGCACATACAAATGCGTACGCACATGCGTATACGAAAACCCGCGTTCAATTAAACGCAGCCACGCAAACATGCGCACACACACAGGAACACATTGCACGCATTTATACGTTCATTCGCGCAAGCACACAATCTCGTACAAACGCGCGTACACGCGCGCGTGTACAAGCTCACACAAAACGTCGTTCGCATGTACACCCGCGCACTTATCATCGCTTTGATCCACGCGCGCAAGCGTTGAGTCGAGTCGAGTTAACCCTCAGCTGGCGTCTGATGAAGCAGGTCGACTTCTCAGCCAATACACTGATGTGGGTGCCACTGGAGTTCGGACAGCCTGAATGACACGCTTCCATTCTTGACGGTCTCCGCATATGTTCCCGGCTTCGATCACACTGCACCAGGTGGATTTCAGATCGTCGGTGATTTGCTTCAGCCAAGTTTTCTTAGAAGCCGCTCTTTCAATCTTCCGCTCTGCGACTTGATTCCTACGGCAATCTGCTCGAATCCATCCTGCACACGTGGCCGAACCATCTTAACCTACGTGACTGAATCTGCTGTTCGATGGATGGCTGGCCCACGCATCTCTCACGAGTATCGGTGTTCCGGATACGATCGCGATTAGATATGTCCAAAATTTGCCGCAGACACCTCATTTAAAACACCTCTAGCTTGCTGACGTCCGGCTCCAACAACGTCCATATTTCCGACCCGTATAGAAGGATTGGTAGCATTAGTAATCGAAAATGCCGGATACTCGTCTTCAATGAGAAGTTGTTTCTTTTCCAAACGCACCATCTCAGGAGGCGAACGCTGATGAAGCCTGTCCTCACCTGCTGTAGGTCTCTGCTGTGCATGCCACCTTGCTTGTTTGTACAACTGATCCCAAGTACATGAATTTTTCTACTTCCTCAAGGGGATCGCCCTGAAAATGGATAACGGCCCGTGATATGTCAGTCGTCTGGACCTCTGTTTTGCTTTTGTTGATCTTCAGACCATACGGCTTGGCTGCTTCTGCAATAGAAGAGATCGTACTCGCAGCCTCTTCATCGGTATCAGCTATAACGGCGCTGTCGTCAGCAAACATCAAATCGGTGAGGAAGCCATTGTTGCCATACTGGACTCCTGTTCTGCCTTCGAAAACTCTCCTCATAATTGCGTCAACAACGATTTGAAACAGCAAAGGAGAATTGACGTCTTCTTGGAGTACCCCCGTCCAGAAAGTGAACTCCTCCGAGAATTCATCTCCAAACTTTACACAAGCGCAAGCGTAGACATAACAATATTCATAGTTGCGCTCTAGGTTCCAGTCGACAAATAAATAATGCTTTTGTTTTCCTCGACAGCTTCCTAAAACGCGCGATTGGCATCGCTCTAGCCGCGATTGCTTCAACGACCAACGCAACCAGCGTACGAGTGTTTTCTTCTCCAACGGAAGTTTGTGATGCGATTGAACGCACGTACCTATGTACAGAAAGCATTCGAGATTGCACTATTAAGGGCTGCACAGTCCATCGTTTTCTCCTGAAAGCAGTGCCTATGCTTAGCCCAGTTTTCCGCTTAGCTATCAGCCCAAAGCGTAAGCTGCTATTGATAACTCACGACGTTGTAACGACGTCATCTGAAGCTCTAACTACTTTCAAAGACGTCGTGCTGGCGTCACCTGAAGCCCTAACTACTTTCCGCGGCGTACCTGGTGACGTCTTCCAAAGTCTAACCAGTTTCCACGAAGTCCTGCTGAAGTCATTTGAAGCCCAAATTACTTTCCACGACGTTTCGCCGACGTTGTGGAAAGTGGAAAATTGAATTTCGTGTGTCGAGACTTGGCGTCTCTTCCCAAATTTCATCCCAAGTCGTAAGTTGCTATTTGTATGTAGCTTACGACTTGAGCTGGAATAGCAACGCTAATTCAATGTCAGAATGATTTGTGAAGTCCAACTGACTTTTGTCTGAACCCCGTCAGGTATTGTGCCGATGCCCTCGCCTGGTATCCTTCAACGTGGGTGCCCGCATGTTGACACCCTGCTGCCAGTTGAACAGTCAGCATCATTAAATCAGGCGGACTGGAGGCTTACTATGGGCCCAGAACCGGAACACCTGAGCGAAGGCGGTTAGCAACAAATATATAAATTACTCTACTCAAAGATGGCAAATAACCAAACCGACGTTGCTCAGAACTGAACCCTTGTTGAGGGACTATAGGACTTGGAACATTTTTTTCCGGTTTTTCCAGAAGAGAACTTGTAGGTCTTACATTATACAAACAGTTTACCGTCTTGCCTGTACTGATCATCTTCATCTACCTGAGTTACTGCCTCGAATTGAGTCCTGCGATTCCATAAAAATTTTATGATTGGAACTTCCTGGAAGGAGTCTCCCAATCTCTTGGCCCTCTCTCTTTTTGATGACTTTTTCGTTTGGTCATCCATCGCCCACCGGGCTATGAATGATCCAGAAAATGTTGGAAACTTTCGAAAACCTCAAAGCAATTTCAAATTTTTGCTTGTTGCTTTTTCGTAGCTTTCATTAGAACTCAGCGGAGCGTTCATAATGTTCTCTTGAGGTTTTCAGTACCTTGCAAGAGTCTAAGGTTCTCTTCAGATAGTTACGCTATATACGCTTAACATCGTGGGCATGGAGAAATTTATGTACGATCTCCTTGTCAAATTTGGTCTTGTGAATTGACGAGGCGGGACCACTACGGCTTCTCACAGTGCGTCGTTCGCGCCACAGCTGGTCAGATGGGTTTCTAGCGCGCGCGACGATCTGCGTCCGCAGCCCAACTCTTTCACTAGATTTAATTGTACAAGGGGACCCTACACTACCTAAAATCTTCGCTAGGTCGGTGCATGCTCAAGCAGTCTGCGTCTTTGTTTACGTAGAACGCAATTTCTGTTTTTTGCAAAAAAAAACAGTGTAAATTTTGGTCTCCACGGCAATTATATTCATCAACTTGCCAGAGGTATACATGATGGTGCACCCGTTTGTCCAGGACGATTGATCGCTTGTTTCTTTGCCGAGAGGACTTTCGCGTGCGATGCGCTTCTCACTGAGACATGTGCCCATGTGAGGCAAGATCTTTTTTAGATGCTGGTTTTGTACCTGAGATGCCCACGTTTTTCCTCCGGATACGTCATGTCAAAATCCTGGCCGACATTCTCGATTGTCTCTTATAAAGTTGACTCAATAACAATATAATTTCAAATTTCAAGTTCCAAGCCTTTGAATCTGGAGAAAAATTCAACACACTTCACATTTCAGTCCGAAAGTAGTGGTCCTTATACAAACTGAAATGTTGAATCATGTCGAGAATTCTGCCTTTGCAGCCTTCTCCCCATCAAGTTCTGGGTATTGGAAATACTGAGGCAATGGATGTGTGCGGATGGTTCTGAATTCAAGAGCTCTTATGAATCGTTGTCTTTTTGTTAAATTGTCTCTACTTCGCGATTTACCCTCCACATTTATCGTCTACTCTACTAAGTGATATTTTGATCTCCTTGCCTGGATGTTACTCTCCTTCACGACTTAAAGTGTCTGGGAAGGATATCGCTGGTTGTTCAGATCACATCGTCTTGATGTTTCAGGGCATTGCATTCAAAATCTAAGCATCAGAGACCAAGTGCACCTTTGTGGATCTTCCCGTATCATCAGATACACGTCATGGGTCTATCTATAGCAGGGGTCAGACGGGTGCGATTATGAATCCATCTTGTGATTCAGAAGTGGCCATGGGACGGGGCGTTTTCGGGCTCGGGAGGTGCTCAACGGTGGCGTTTAATTTGCGGTCTTCTGCCTCTCCTAGGGGGCGGGCCGTTTCGAGTGCGGATTTCTCATTTCCCATCCGATCCACTCTGCACGAATGGTGGTGAGTTACCAGTTACTATCGTAGTCAATATTTCACCATACAAAAATAACTGATATGGCTATTTCATTTTCAATTATAAATACGAGTGTGTAAAGGGGCGGTTACGGTAAGGCTGGAAATTACGAACGAGTTTTACTGTTATCACGGAAGCATAGTCGGTTTGTTCGAGATGTTTTTCCATGCCACTGTTGGTCATACAGAGATTTTCTTAGCTGTAATCGGCACGGGTATTTCAGAAAGTTCTCACGAATCTGCTGTTGTTTGTAGAACTCTATAGGTTTTATGAAGATGAGATACGGATGGGTTTTGAGTTCCTGGAGAAGGGAGAGGGTAATACTCATCGTGTGACATTGGTCATGGTCATTCTTTCAATTCACGCACCCACCGTAATCAGTTCCATCACCAGTTCTGCCAGTCTACCCCACTTATAGGGAGACCGCTACATAAGGTACCGAATAGCTTCCCTAACTTCTCAACTCTACATTCATGTATCTTGTGCCTGATTAGAGATATTACTCGACTCAGGTAACCCGTGATGGTCAAAAACTGAAGCGTCAAATCTGAGACTTGATCAGCCTTGTGAGATATGTACGTGATGACATCATATGATCCCAGACGAAGATTGCATAGGGGGGGAAGTCGCATGAGGTTTTCATGCATTGTCAAGCTCGCGAAATTCAATAATTGGATAAAGCGGATGTAAGCCCTCAAATGTTTCTGGATAACCGATGGCTCCACGGCAATGGAAACAGGCGGTGGTGCAGTTGCGTACCTCTACTAAGCACACCGTAGCCATGGCTGGCTCGCGCCAAGTTTGCCATTAATCGATAATGAACAGATGATTATTTTCAATCAGTGTCGCTGGAAGTATGATCCCGGTCTTATCCTTGCGTGATATCATTGAAAGGACTTCAGATGTGTCGGCGTTGTGTGTTTGGGGAGAAAATGCAGCGTTCTTGAAAGTTTCTGGCGCTTGGTGCTTTTTCGTCCGAAACAACGATAAAAATTACAAGTTTGCTGCCGATTGAGGCGCGACGTCCTTAGAGGCGCAGAGACCCTCCTTGACAGCTAAACGTTAATTTTTCCACTCAGTTTTGGAGGGAAGAACATCGTAAACCTTGAATAAGGGTAAGATTATCCCTCCACGCACAACGTCAATACACCTAAAATCCCTACACTAGTTACATGCGAGAATAACTCGAAAATATGAGGAAACAGAAAAAACCATCACCCATAAAAAACTATCATCTGTTTATTATCGATTAATGGGAAACTTGGAGCCGAGTCATTCATGGCTACAGTATGCCTAGTGAAAATATGCAACTACCCCACCACCTTTTTTCCGTTGCCGTAGGCTGCACAAACAATGTATGTAATTTCCATTTGAATCGATTTCCGGATATCCGTTCAAGTGCGGATAAAAGGGTGGTTCTATAATAGAACTAAATACTTGCATAGATTGTGCCTTCGTTTCGTGCTGGTCGATAACGGATGCTATGATTCGTGATCACAAAGATCTAGTGGATTTCCTCTGAAATTTTAAAAGTCAGATCTTATTTGACTCATATATGTGCGAAAGGGGTTAAGTACCAGAGCGCTGTGCTCACCTGAGGACCCATACTGATGTCTTCTACTCTACTTCATCTTATTATTGCCCGTTTTTGTCCGTTTGAAGGGTGAGAAAGGTGGTTCGCGAAGGAACAGAATAAATTTTTGTGCGAAATGGAGGATACAATTGGCACGAATCGCACTGATACTCTGCGTTTCCTACTGTGTGTTGGCGCAAACTCGGTGCACGTAACATCGGCATGGAACGTGAAGAGACTTTGCGTTCACTATTGAAGGTTGGCGCGAGCTCGGTGCACCTATGTTATAGCATATGGCACCGAGTTTGCGCCAACGTTCAACAGTGAACGCGAGGCCTCTTCACGATCCATGCCGACGTTATGTTACACCATACGTGCACCATGTTTGCACCAACGCGCAACAAGGAACGCAAAGTATAAGTGCGATCCATTCCGACTGTATGCATAATTGGCTTGCTGATAGTAGTTGAGGCCTGAGGCATCCTGAAATAATGGAGGAAATGTTCCTAGTGGGATCAATCTTGAGACTGACCACGAAAAAATAGGTGGCGTTCGCATAGGCCGAAATCGGGTTAGAAACTCAGAGGTAACTATTCCACCTTTTTGTCATCAAGTGAGATTATGGCACAAATTTTAGGGACTGGAAAGTCTTAATTATGGCGCAAATGACATCTAGAACTAAAAAATGTGGAACATTATAGATAATTCTCAACTTTTAGCTAGGTTTCTTCCCTCTCTCTTACCTGTCTGTGCTCTATATTTCTTGGACATCCATTGTTTGGCCTGACGGTCTCAATGGTCGACTGACACATGTTTTTCTTGCGTGCTCTGATTTTCAACAGCCTGTTTACTGTTCCTGGACTTGCCGGCTACCTGTTATCCGCTTCCAAGACGAAAAAACAACTCTTAGGCCAAAGGCGAATCTCTGCAAGGTTACAGCCTTCTTCATACCGGCTGCCACGTTTAGCTATCCATATTTTAGAAATTTCGGCAAAGAATAGTAGAGTCTGTTTAATTTCGATTTATGCCTTTTCTATGTATATTTTGCTCTACACCAATTCTTTGAAACGTTGTTCTATTTTTCTGACTGATTTGATCGTTTTCCTCTGTTTTCTGTTCTGAGGAAAGAGGAAATGAAACGATTGACGAATGATCTATCTTGCGGCTGAGTTAGTAATTGAAAGCCACGTGTTATTTTGAATTAACGTGCCTCCCTCGGAGGCAGGGTCCGGGCAGAATTTCATTTTCGAGATTTTCCGCTAAATTGAAGCGTAGGCCACAGAATATGTAGGTCAGTAAACGTGCTGCAACTGAAGGAAAACGGTCTTCTTCAATTTATTTGAGCTGTTTCTGTGAATTACTGACCCACAAAAGTGTTCCACTCTCCAAGTGTTCAGCCATTGTCTGCACATTCGTCATAGCGCGCAGTGGAAATCGTCTCCCGGGAGCGCCATGAATGCCGTCAGTACGACGACCCCGCCGCGTGGCGTCGAGGCGACCATTCACATGCAATACAGGGGTGTGCGAAATATTTTCGGAAATTCGAAATCGAAAAATGCAGATTCTGGATCTCAAACCAAATTTTTTGGTGTAGATGGACCAGTTGGAATGCAGCCGATTCTCGAAAATTTTCGGTCTTTTCTGTATTCCGGAAAAGACGGAAAAAAAGACGAAAATTTGCAAAAAGTGCATTTCTGCAAAGTAGCATAGTGTAGTGAAGCATTCTGCGAATTTTCGCTTGAAAAATTTTTCGTTTTTCGGTTTCGAAAATTTTTCGCACACCCCTGATGCTGTAGGAGCATCTGTATTTTAAGGCAGTGTTCACGATGAAAAAGTTGGCGTTTTTCTCGCAAAGAACTAACGGTGTATTGGATGGTGAGCTGATCACGAAGAAAGAACGCGAAAAAACCGTCTAGAAGTGCCCAACGAGACGCTGCTGTCACAGTAAGCCCTTGACATATCATAATCTGTAAGAAACTGAACACCCTTGATTTATCGTGAACACTGCCTTTAACTGCGGGATCATGCTGCCTCGATTATTTTCTTGCAGGCCATTTTATCTGTGAGTAAGGGCTCATAGCTTGCAGAAAATCTAGATGGGAATCACCTAGTCCACGTCGACCTATCTATCACAAATTTTGAAAAATTTAAATGTGACAGAACCGACAGAACCTTGCTCCTAACCGTATCTAAGTGTCCCTCTTCTAAGTTTTGTACCATCTAAATTCCCGCGAGACTTTGCAGGCAACTTCCCACTTATGTCGAACTTGTGAGGAGCTGAATCATGATCAGAGATGGGGAAAATACCAATAGAAAAACTCGGATACGGGATTTTGGCATAATTTTCTAGGGTATCGCGATGCAGCGATTGCGATTTTCTGCCACGTAGCGGTTACAATCAGAGCACTTTTTGAACCATGCTCGCTGCGATTCGCAGCTCCACGGGCTAGACCCAGGAGAAAACGAAGCCTTCAGAGACGTAGAGAAGGAGTTGCCCTTAGCCTATGGGACCGGCCGTCTCAGCCCTTCATTCTTTACCCTTTCCACTGCCCTCTTTGCGGCTTGTTTTCCAAGGGCCCTAGTTAAGGCTTGACGTTTTGCTGTCGCTGGTTTTGCCGGATGTGTGAGATTTTGAAATTGACCAATGGCTGACCTGTCACTGAGGGCAGCGACAGTGAAATGCCGTTGTATAACGAGGGCCTAACGACCACCAAGCAGTTTTCCGAACGCGAAGCAATCGCGTGGTTCCTTACTAGTTGTGCACGAAACAATAATTGTGGTAAGCTTGGGGAACGATAGTGCAATTTTTGGTAGCCAAGAAAATACAGGGGGCTGTATGATCTCTTTTTTTTGCGAAAAAGTGATTTTTCCTCCTCTGCCTGGGCCTCTCCAACAAGCAATGATATGATATTCGGAATCCCATTTCGTCCTCTATCGAACCCTTAACGTCATTCTGTAGAACTCGCTAGCTTTGAAATTTGTCAATTGAATTTGGTGTGTGCTCTCAACTCCAAACAATCATTTGCGCCTATACTCGATTCCTATAAAAGCGTTTAGTCTGCTACCAGTTAAGGAATGTTAGACATCTACGAGCACTAGGTGATGATCGCAAAACGCTTGGCTCCGGGCGAGACTGAACCAGCACATTCCCTTTTCCGGGGGAGCGCCTTATCGCACTGTACCATCGAAGCCCCAGCGCCGCTCTCACTCAACTGCTCGGTAAATCTTTAACGAAGCAAAAAAAACATCCAAAAGTCGTGCAAGACTTAACTAGGGCATCATGTTGACAGGTCTACGATTGTTAGATAGTCTCTGACGGTATACCTGTCTCATCCCGTTAACCGAGTGAAAGAATGATTGCTTCGGTGAAGTTTTAGGCCCACGTCATAGTCGGTGGATCTACTGAGTCCCACCGGGTCGATACGCACCGAATTCGTGGGAGACGGGTGCAAAAAATCAACCCACTGAGTCCGACTGCGACCGTCTGATGCCCACCGCAATCCCCCCGGTCGATACTGCTGGTTCTCACGCGTACAAGGGCGGGGCCAATGCACCGACTGAGTCCCACTGAGTCCCGCTGCGTCCCAACCGAAATCATCCTCACCCCATCTGTCCAATGATGATCCTTAAAAATGGTTTACGAGATGAAGACAAAGATATGTTGAAAACAAGAAAAATTAGCCACCAAACACGTTCCGATTCACAGATGAGGTGATAGTCGTCACTATCCATTGCGTGGTTCGCAGAGGAACTGGTTGGCGCTGAGGGCAACCGGACTCAGTCGATTGCAGACGGTTTTTCCGCCCCGGACTCATTCGGACTCAGTCGGACTCATCAGGTTTTTCGACGAAGTCTGACGGGGGCTTACCGAGCAGTTGAGTAAGAGCGGCTCTGGGGCTTCGGTGGTGCAGTGCGATAAGGCGCTCCCCTGGAAAGAAAGTATGCTGGTTCAATCTCGCCCGGAGCCAAGCGTTTTGCGATCAACTCAGCACCTTGTGTAAGCATACCATAACGTGCACTGCGACGTTGAACTGCAGTTACGGAAGAAAACATCCAAAAATCGTGTAAGACTAGATGATGACCCCACACAGACTCACGGGATTCCTTCAAAAACGCCACTGCTGCATTTTTGAAAAATAACACTTTTTGTAGCTTTATCTGTATACAACGACTTTGAGCTCCCGAACTTACTGGTTAGATATTACACGCGTTTACTTATCAAACAATATTTTATTTGCGAATTATCGATTACTTCGTCAGAAATCGCGAAAAACTATTAATCGGTTTTTCAGAAAAAAATAGACTAAGCCGGACACTGGAGAAACAGCTTTCCGAAGATGTGGAGTCATGATGTCAGAGGCGATCAAAACGTTTCAAGCACGTGAACGCCTCTTTCAGCGCAACGGTCAACAATCCCAGAACCACCCTCTGGCCTACGATATCACCACTTTTCAGAAGGCTATTTCTAAATTAGAAAGCGGAGTTGACGGGAGGAACTTTGGCCACTTATAGGACTCAGAGAGGAGGTTACAATAACGCTAAAACTTGGAAATGAAAATTGGACGATGCCTTTTGAGGTGGCGCCTTGGTACTGATATAAATTGTTCTCAGGCTGCTGGGCGCTCTTCAGTGGAGGATCTAATAGCGAAGTACAAAGATGTTGATCCGTTCCTCCTCTACAAATGGGAGAAAATCTTCTTTATGTTCTTCGGTGGGTTTCTAAGAGACCCTTCACATCAGGAACGCATTTTAATAATCAACTTAAATGTGTTCAGATCGCAACTCCTCTAACCAAGTGGACTGGGGAGATTTCTACCTGATCGTCAGGGTTTGTTTTTCAATCTATCACACTTTCAGTTCCAATTCAAAGAATTGTCCGAAATGGACCCGTCTCGATTTGTTCTGAACAGGCCATAAAACGGCGAAATTCACATAGTTCCTACGCGTGCTGGTGCGGAGAGGAGATTAGAGACATTGAGAGAGCGGAGGACAGACGGAGGCTGAGGCATCGCGCGCGCCGCTCGCTCCTCGAATGATGTGAATTACGACGTTTTATAGAGGGTACTTACTACTAGATTTCTTTTACAGACCTGGGGAGGGGCGTGCATGGTGTTCTCTCCTTCTCTTTCCCCTCTCTGTCTCTAATTCCAGGCCCATCCAGGCATCGTGGCGCTGGGAACCACCTTCAATTTTTTGCGAATAATCGGACAATTTTGATCAGCCGACATCACCCACGAAACTTGACGTTCTGAGAATGTGACCCTTAAAAGTTTTCTCCACGTGGAAACTGCTGTAGGGTCCATCATCTAGCACTTCTGGGTCGATCATCTACCAAATTCTCATAGAATGTTGATACGCCCATCAATCAACATAGGAAACAGTTATGATACATACTCCACACGCGAGAAAACTCTAAACATGACAGTGGTCAGGACTGCGAATGCAGGAAAACTTCAAAACGATTTTGGCGCAACTTCGAATCCTTCCTTAAAGTGTATTCAAACTGGTTTTTCTTTACAAATGAAGATTTTCTAAAGACTCCTTCGACATTTTCGTTCATGAAAGAGGCCGAGCCATACAAAAACATGAAAAAATAATGAATGGTTTTCTGTGCGTAAACAGGGAGATCTTGCTCCACCGAAGAGGGGGCACTCTGTTCCTAACGGAGTGCATGAAAGCATGGTCCGCTATCACCCATCTGCTACTGTAATCAACGCGTTGTCGGCCGACCCCGGCGTGCATTCGCTACGGTATACTCTGCCGCTGTCATGAGCGACAGGCATGCAATGTAGCACAACTCGCGTCGGAAGCCACATCGGAGCGACGTATCGGTCGTCCTAGGAACTGTTATCGCACCTCAGTCGCAGCGACGTGTTGCGGAGGGCCGACATGCTGCAGATGTGGCGAAGCCTTTCGCTGCCACTGTCACTGTCGCTGTGCAGCGCAGTGCGCGCACTGCGACGGCTACAGGTTCAAAAGGCACGAGCTCTGCGACAGGCGGTCGCTTTCGCTGTGCAGAGCGACGCGACCGTGTGTCACAAAAATAAACCATACCTCTAAGCAACCCATAGTCACTGCCGTCTCTCATACACTCAAAGAACGCCAGTTCGCAGTCCAGCCGGTGATCGCTTACCTTGGTCGCCGATGCACACTACGGGCCAGTCGAGAGCGCGTCGTTTACGATAGTAATGGGCCAGTAGAGGGCCAGTGACCGACCACTATTTCGTGCACTCCGTAATAAACAGAGTATTTAGTCGGCATGGATCCTAGTGATACTTTACGTTCCCCATTGAACGATGGCACAAGCTTGGTGTACCTCTGTCAAAGCATATGGCACTGAGTTCGCGCCAACCTTCAATAGGAAACGCACAGTAATACGTTGATCAATGCCGACTGTATGTTGCCGTTGGAGCATGTCAAAAAAATTAGATAGGTGGCAAGCTGCGTGAATCCACTCAATCTGAAAAATTTTGGGTAGACCTACTCCTGAATGTTGCTTATCTTTCCACAAAGTCTCTTACGGTCACGTCGAAGAGGGCAACAAATGTATCACCAACACACAAAACGTGAGCATCAACGTTTGTCTCAATTTTCGTGGCGAGAAGCAAACGAATCCACTTTTCGAGCTCGCACTTAGCTAAGAAAACTCTTCAGACTAGTCGGTCTTCAAAGTATTAGTCGTCTAGAGAAGCCTTGATTGAGAAACATCTTCAGGACTCTAGAAGTCACTTCTCTTTGATTAAGCATGTGGGATGTGTATGAAGTCTTTGAAGAGGCAAACGTGCAAAGATGTTATTTTTCACGTCTGAGCGCCAGCTCAGTATCTGTTGAACTCCTAGAATAAGACACCACTAAGCTTAGGTGAGTGAGGGTAAAAGACGCAAGTTTTCAAAACACTTTGAGGCTGTCTATCTTTTTAAAAGCAGCAACTAAACAATTATAAAGAACTGCGTTTTTAGGGTTGATATTACCACGTCTTTTTCGCGTAGCATGTCAACAAGACCATGGTTTTAAAAGTACAGGGCACTCAAAAAATATTTTCTTGATTATATGGTTTCTATGGAGAGAATTACACGCTGATCATAAGGGTTTTTCTGGAATCGTTCGAAGCCCACTACAAACGGAGTTATTACTCCTTAAATATTAAATTTGGCGGACGAGTCGTCTTTTTTCTCTTCATTCGTAGTCTCTGCATGAAAGCGAACCAGGATAAATTGAGAGACTGGCAAGCAACTGAAAACCGAAGATGGGGTTTAAATTTATCCATCCGCTAATGAGTTCAAAAACGAGGGGGGCGTGAACCGTGGTGGACGCTGACATCTCGCTCACTTGGAAAAATTGAAATCTTGCACTTGGCAAGTGTTATACAGGAGGGTCTACAATTCAGATAAAAGAAAATCGCGAAATCAATGTCTGAGGGTGTACCGTGCCTTTAGTAGAAACACGGCAAGCTATAGCATAGGTCCTTCTTATGCGGAAGTTGCATCCATGACCATTTTAATCTCCCTACCCACGAACAACATACTCCATCTGACGTGTGAAACCTTCACTCAGAAATACTTTAAGGAAGGGGGTAGTTTACTGATCCTCTTCTCTCTATGAGTATGAAACTCATGTCGTCTTTTCACTAAAGAATACAATCTTCATGCTTGCAGAAGGTTAGAGATGTCTACGGAGCAGAGTCGGTGCAGACCACCTATGCGAAGAAGACGTTGGCTGCACTCTGGGAAGGCCTCTGCCATCTCGCGGATAATGACGAGGTAGCATCAAAGATCACGATCAGGTGATACAAAAGAATCTGTGCAATGCAAATATTGTTCTATCCAGGATCAGCTGATTTCAATTGACGAGTGGATCAATCTTTTGAAGAATTCCTTAGACAAGAGCGACAAGAAATGGTTCATCGAATACGAACGATTCATGTTCAAGCTTTTCGACGTATCATGTGAGTAATCTTCATAAGTCAACTATTAAAAGTATTAAAATACTCCAATCATTAAGAAATTCTTATCGTGTTTTTTCGTTGTCCCAGAAAATCATTAAATTTTCGAGAGAATCATTTGGCAAATTAAACATCTGCTCCAAGGATAGATTGGTTAATGTCACGAAGGTCATTGTTGACATGGGGCATTCGGCCACATGTGAGAGAAGAAACTTTGTTCACGAACCTCTGTGGGAGCTTGAGAAGAATGTTACTAGCAGGAAACTTTTCTTTCCAGGTGATGGAGCAATAGATTTGGCGGAGTATGTGGATGGCATGAGTGTGTACGGATTTGAAAAGCATGCCAGTGAACATGCATTCCGAACATTTTCCGTGGTGAGTTGTTCTGAAGTCTGAGATAATCCTGCATAGGTCTTGAACCCTCCTGAAAGCAACGTTCGATTTCGACTCAGAAATGGGGGTTTGTGGTCGTGAGGTATCGAGTAAAGAAGAAACTGCGAAAAAAAGCGCTGAGAATAAGATGAAATATTTATTTCTAACGTGCGGCCAGGTTCAGGGCGCGGACAGGCTTACGCGCCCTGCTAGTTTCTTCAAGCGCGCAGTAATGGCGAAATGTGAGCGAATCGATCAGGATGGACGTGGCGGGGTTGCTTGGCAATTTGCCATAATAAGCGTCCGCGGCGCCAGAAGCTCGCCAGAACGGGGGTCGGGGCAGGTCAAACAGGCGTCTGGCCTAACGAAATTTTCACTTCGCTGCAGTTTTTATAGATTTCTGGCCCGTTTTCGCGGCTTTATTCAACCCTATCCCATCCAGCATCTGCCAGCGTAGTGTTTCACTCTGGAAACTTCAAAGTGAGATTTATCGCGAACACTGCCTTGAACTTCGCGCCTCAACACCTCTTCTGTTGGTTGGGATCTCTCCATGAAATCAGGTTGGAAATTCAAGGCATAAAATGAAACTACCAGTTGCAGGACGATCAGGGCATGTACAGTCCAACGCTCTCGCAGGAAATGTGGTCGCGATATTTCCATGAACTCTTCTTCTCGACGGATAAGACGGCTCTTGGAAACCATCTGCTCGGCATGTGTAACGTGTAATTCGATTGTGACTGTTCCCCATCCTATTTGTACAAAATCACTGATTTTTGATTGATATCAATATTACTACGATTGAATGTTCAGAGGGCATCGTGGATAAATTTTTGACAGACACTCACTTCTCCTAGGACATACAAATCATTTGCTCTGAATGTGGATGTTTGTGTGTGCAAAAGGAAATTTGATCGGTCTGTTTTCAGGAAGTGGAGTGATATTGATGATTACCTTTTTGTTGTGGTATGATAAATTGGTAGAATGAGGTATGCATATGAACAATCTGCAGAGTAGGTTATAGTTGGGCGAGACACAAAATGGCGGCCGCAGCCGCCAAACTTCAAATTTTTGGTTTTCAAGTTTGCAGGAGATTTTTGAGGCCTTTCATTCCACAAAAAAAATCCGATGTCTCGTTACCCCAACTCTTGCTTGGAATCAGGTGACGTTTCACGCCTACATATAGTTAGGTCGATGGCTTGCCTCCTCGAGGAAGAATTATCCAAATCTCACCCGCGGCTGGCGCCGGCCGGTGGTCGGCCGCTAATCGATTCAGGCCGAGAGAAGAGCGCAGCTGATCAGTTTGTCATACCGCCAGCCGCCGGTGACTCCAAAGTTCTACGCTAGGGGCATATAAGGCGCAGTCGCCGCGTCTAGCTACCAGTACAAGCTAAAATGGACCAAGGTCGAATTCGTACGTTCGTGTACTACGAGTGGCTGCTGGGCAACGACACGGGCACCGCGGTCGCCAACATCTGCAGAGCGTGCAAGGAGGATGCAGTGTCCCGACGCACAGTCAGCCGCTGGTTCAATCGTTTCGACAGCAGCGACACGAGCTTCGAGGACAGGGAGCACAGCGGGAGGCCTTCTACGGTGAATGATGACGAAGTCCGTCGCTGTATCAAGGAGAAGCCGGAAGCCACCACCCGTCAACTGGCGAAGACGCTCGGCTGCAGCAAGTCCACCATCCACAATCGACTCAACTTACTCGGCTACCACAAAGTTCTGGCCCGTTGGATCCCCCACCGTCTGACGGACGCCAACAAGCAGAGCCGCGTGGCCGTCTGCCAGTCCCTCCTCCTTCGTCCGCATCGCAAGGAGTTTCTCGAGGACCTGGTCACTGGGGATGAGAGCTGGGTCCTCTACGACAACGTCGCCCGCCGTGCCGTCTGGATCCCGCGCGGAGAAGAGCCGCCGACGACGCCGAAAGTCGACCTGCACCCGCTGAAGATCATGCTCTGCTGCTGGTGGGACACCAAGGGCATGCTGTACTTCGAGCTACTCCCGCAAGGCAGGAAGGTCACCGCCTCCAACTACACCGATCAGCTCGAGAAACTAGCCGCCGCCATCCGGGAAAAGCGTCCCCGACGGGCCTCGGTCCACCTGCTGCACGACAGCGCGCGCCCCCACGTGGAGAAGGAGACTCAGCAGAAGTTTGCGACGCTCAGGTGGGAGACGGTTGCCCATCCGCCGTAATCCCCGGACCTCGCCCCCTCCGACTACCACTTGTTCCGCCCGCTGAAGCACCATTTGGCCGGAAGAAATATCACCAACTACGACAACCTCAAATCCGACATCGCGGACTTCTTCGAGTCGCAGCCCCCAGAGAGCATCGGCGACCTGCCCAATCGATGAGCCACTGTTGTGGATAACTGTGGTGATTATATTGTTGATTAAACTTGTTTTTCAATAAAGTTGAAAAAAATTGAAAATGGTGAAATTTTCGGACAAGAATTATTGGACAACCTGGTACTATATGCCGTGGGCGCGGTGATCCAATGAGTCGGCCTGTCTACGAAATTTTCGCCCACTTCCCAGCCGTTTTCTTCGATTTTCCGTCTTTACTGTTCTTAGAAAGACCCAAAGCTTACGTACCTGCGAAGAAACGGCCAAGTTTTTTATCGTGAACACTGTCTTTGAGCGAACTTCTGCCTTATTGAGGTTGAAAGCGGCAAGGCGAAGCGCTCATACGTACTTATGCACTCATACGTGAGGACTACCCTTATTGTAGCTGTCAAAAATTCCCGAATAATTAGCTACAAATTTCAGATCACACTGCAGTATGTATAAAAGGGCATACACTACCGATTCCGACTGAGAAAAGAGAACCAAGGGAATTTGTGCAATCATTTGAATAGCAATTATTTGATGACTACATCTGAATCGTAGGTTTCAGCGCGGTGTGGTTTTTCCATTGGAACACGCAATTCTCATCCCCGTGCTCCATCTCTGCGGACGGCTTACACGATGCCTCACACGAAAACTGGAGGTGCACAGTAGAGTGAGGACTCTTTGAAAAAGGACCGAACGAACGAAATTCGAATAAATTCGTTCATTTTTTATTTCGAGCGAACGAATTTCGAATAAATTATCGTCCATCACTGAATGAGGGATCGCGCAACGCTGCTTGGTGGGAAAAATTGCGCACGGGAAAACGAAGGGAGAGTGGCTATTGATCGCGCATTTTTCCCGCCAAGCAGCGTCGCGGCGATCCCCCATCCAGTGATGGACGATAGTTCATTTTTATTCCGAACGAACAAATTTCGAACAAATTCTTTCATTTTTTATTTCGAACGAACACATTTCGAATAAATTCGTACATTTTTTATTTGAAACGAACGAATTTCGAACAGATTCGTTCATTTTTTATTTCTAACGAACGAATATTCGAAATTCGAATGTTCGAATAACGAATAAAATCGTAGCACTCATAGCAATATAATGCAACTACGTATTGAGCGGCTACAGAATGTTGGATTTTTCTTCAAAGCTTCATTACTAGAAACAAATATAACTAACAAGGCACGACTCATACCTACATTTTGATGGGCTTCAATTCAAGGAATGCGATAAAATTCACTAGAGCACAACACCGGTAATCCTCGACAAGAAGTGAGGTTCAAAGCTTCTGAGAGACCACAAGAAAGTGAGAAAACTGATCGTGTATGAACTGAAACAAAAAAAAATGAGGATACCAAGGAGAAACAGGTGAGAACTACAAAATTAGTATAATTTCAACGACGTAATCAAGCAAAAAAAAAGTCAACAGTAAAGACAAATACACAAGGAAGGCAAGGCAAGCTAAGAGTCCACATCCGAGTGTGATTCCATCGCGGCTTTGTCGCATACTTCACAAAAATCTTCGTCTGACGATGACATGCACGATTCGTCTTCGGAACCTTTCTCATGATCGGAGTCTTCATCTTCTGGATTAGCGTAACGTTTCATCTCAGACGCTCGCCACGCCTTAAATCCTCTGAAAGGGAGGTATTGAACACGGCTATGAAAAAAATTTCCACTTTAAACTTACCGTCCTAGCCACCGGTTTTCGTTTGCCTTCATCATCCGAAGTCTTGCACTCGGACCACTGAGGCGATTTCGGAGCTTGTGTCCGTATAAAATACCAGCAAAATTAAAAAGATTGGACCAGTTAGCAAGGCACAATACGCAATTCCTTGGAACGCTACTAGTAGACTACCAATCTAAACAACCACTCACAGTCGACTGGGGTGGTCACTAGATACTTGGCGACTTCCTTCGAATGAAGTGGGAACCCGTCGGAACACGAGAGCATAATATAATATATGACATATAAAGCATTTAAACGGCCACGCAAGCACAGATTTTCAAACTGAAAGCTAATACTTGTAAAGAGTGACGAAGAATAACATAATGACAGCGAAAACGAAGCAGGCACATAGGCAGAAACTTCTGGAAATAATTTTCGAAATGTTGTGCTCGCGTCGCTATTGGAGCGCGTTATGAGTCACTATTGCATCCTTTAAAGCAGTAGGATTTGATCGAATCGTGACGCAAGTCGAAATTCGAATCAAGTTCGAATATACACCTCTGCGAATAGTCGAATTCGAAAAATATTCGAATACTCACCTTTTGCGAATAGTCGAATTCGAATAATATCCGAATATTCACCTTTTACGAATAGTCAAATTCGAATAATATTCGAATATTCACCTTTTGCGATTAGTCGAATTCGAATAATATTCGAATATTCACCTTTTACGAATATTCGAATTCGAATACTATTCGAATAATCACCTTTTCCGAATAGTCGAATTAATGTTCGAATATTCACTTTTTTCGAATATTCGAATGTTCGAATAAAAATTCGCTCGAAAATTAATTCGAACTGGAATATTCGGTCTTCACTCTAGTGCCCAGTCAAACGGGGGCATCTAGTTTAACTTTCTTCGCGAGAACTACGTAAACTACGGAAATTTCAGCCCAAGTTGGTGAAATTTTAGGTGCGCAGCTCTAACATATCATCAGTGTCTACCGAGTAGGAAGCTGAGCTCAGCAATTGGGCGCGAAATCATTAGATCAATAGCCATCCTCTCTTCTTTTTCCCGCGCGCAAATTTTCCCGCCAAGCACAGTCGCGGCTTCCCCTCATCCAATGATTGGCGATACCATGGAAATTCTCGCTATATCATCAGCATAAAATACGTACACTCTTTCCGCAAATGCGGAAAAGAGGTAGAAGATTCTACCCTCGATCGATCCATACTGTCCTGATCCGTGCTAGAGAGACGATCCCAGCTGCGACCGCAATGTTCAAAATTTCGAATAATCATGTTTTCGATTACTTGCTTGACTTTTTAGATTTTCAAATTGTAGAGTTTCTCATTAACTTGGCTCTTCTTAATGTCGAATAATTGAGCGAACGAATGACTCGATGTCGATTGTTTGAGTCGATAGCAGACTCCATTACTTGACTGGACATAAGTACATATAGTATGTGGGGCGACGGGAGGGACCGCAAGAGAATTTTGGGGAGAGAGAAAATATACCAGACACGCGCGCGATGGAACCGGAAAAATTCGCTTCAAAACCGAGTGTATCTAGCAACATTCAAGCCGTCAAACTCCTTTGCACATTGCGTTGGTGGTTTTCTTGTTAACATGCATGCTCCTTCATACTGAAGTGCGATTGTTCCCTTGTCCTATGTTCACGTGCTCTTCATGTCCCATTCCTCTTAAACGTGCCTGATCTAAAACAGAAGAGCCTGTAAAAACTCCTTATTAGAGAGTGAATAGAATTTGGGCAACTTAAGAGTAAGCACTGCCTAGTGAAAGGATCATTCTTGGGACTTCCCTATTCCGCTACGTTTTGGGGAACATTGCAAACCGTTTCACATTAGAGTGCTCGGACCAATGATGAAAGAAAGATAATGGGTTTATTCGTTGAAATAGGAAGAAGTAAGACGAGTGCTTTATTACGGAATCGTGGGTTTTCTACCTCAACGAAACGTCTTATTGGTAGCAGCTGCTCGAAAAAAGACTAGGGCCAAGGCTTCCTTCTTCAACTGAATTTCAGCGCGAATAGACTACATTATGTCCTTACCGGAACGAAATTCTGGTCCGGAGGTGCGGACAGTCGCTCTTGAAGCACGCTGCGAGAAGATTATCGTGAGACTGCGTGGTCCCAGCAATACTAATCTTTGTGCAGGCGTAAAGCAATGTGCGAGATGAAGCGTCATGTCCTTATCGAAGCAAAATTCCGGTCCACAGTTGCGAGCAACCGCTGTGGCACCACGCAGCTAGAGGATAATCGTGCCGGGACCTCGTAGTCCAAGCGCAATTACCTGTGGTTCCAGCACGGTTTTACATTGCGTATTTGTCGGTTGTTCCCAGCTGCAGACAAAAAGTTCACTCCGATAAGGAAGGTAAGTTTCAACAACGTTGGAATCCCATATACCTTAGTCTCCTTGTTGAGATTTCATGGTTACCGAAGGCTTGCGACAGGGAAGGAATCACTAACACAACCTCACCCTGACTTTCCTCAGGCCACTTAGCAATAACGTGCGCATATCTTCGTTAAATGTAAGCGCAAAGGTCAGAAGAGAAAATTTCGCAACCTCTTAGAATCAGGGTTCGGCGTGAGGTGTGATGGATCACAGAGGGGTGGGTCGGACCCGTCGACATCCGGTGGGATGGGGTGTCGGATCTTCGGTCAACCAAGAACCAAGATGGACTTCTATCAGGGCGGAGGGAGGAGTTGAGAGTCATACCGTTAGTATAAAAAATGACGGCAAACAGAGATGGCAAAATGAGATCACAATAATAAGTTAAAATAAAACTGGAGATAATACAGAGAGAGCAAAATGAGACAGGAGATCAAAAAAGAAACTGAATAGTCAAAAACAACTGCGAAGAAACAAATGAGGCAAGATATGAAGTGGAGATGTAAAAATAAGGCAGGAACACGTAAAAAGAGCTTGCAATTAATTCACTGGTGATAGAGAACGCAAGACAGTAGACGACAGTAAAATGCCCATCGTTAATGACTCTAGCATGGAGGAGCCGTTGCCAAGAAAAGTGTGTCGCCAAAGCGCTCCTGGATATGCCAGCAGCGGTGGTGTTGAGTACTCGTTGTCATCGAGGTCATTACAAGCGGACTATCCTGTCAACGAAATGACACAGATGATCTGGAATTTCGTAATCTAAGATGCATTTTTAGGCGATCCAAGACTCACAGGTTCGATCCCGCTAAAGTTGAAAAATTTCACAATTCTGAGAAATAAAGGATATTATTCCACGAAGTTGACTCGTGTCCAAGATGCGATATCGCCTGAAGCATAGGATTTTTATGCCCTGAAGGCGCATAGGTGCAGTTGCGGGCGCGGAACCCACATTTTGAATGCGAATGTCCGCATGTGAAAACGCACCCAAAATTTCATGAACGCAGCTTCAAGCCCAAGAGCGCTACATAAGGTGGGTGGAGCCTGTTTTTATGTTCTGAGGGCACATAGGTGCGGTTTCAGGCATGAAAACCACGTTTAGTAATTGGCTATCCGGATGTGAAAACGCACCTGGAATTTCATGGACGCAGCTTCAAGCCAAACAGCGCTTTATAGGGGGAGGGTCCATGAAAAAGTCGATAGCTGTGAAATATTTACAAGTATTTACCGAAATTTGAATTAGGGAGTTTCGCGTTGATGGAACGTGCGGAAAACCTAGTCGCGGACGAAAGTAATCAATTTCATTCTTTTAACCGGTTAAAAACAGTTCTTGAAGACCCATTTTTAGGTGTGATACAATCGATTGCATCACACCTAAAAATGGGTCTTCAAAGACCGTTTTTACCCAACTAAAAGAATGAAATCAAATACTTGGGTCCGTGAATAGATTTTCCGCATGTTGTAGCAACGCGAAACTCCCTAATTCAAATTTCGTTAAATACTTGTAAATATTTCACAGCTATCGATTTTTTCATGAACTCCACCCTATGTAGCGCTGTTCGGCTTAAAGCTTCGTTCATGAAATTTGGGGTGCGTACTCACATCTGAACGGCCAACTACTATATGTGGTTTTATGCCCAAAACCGCACCTGTGTGCCCTCAGGGCACTAATGAATGATCAGCCATTGAACAAACATTTGGTGTGATTGTCGCAGGAGAGTTGCTTCTGTCTGCTTCCGTGGGAAACATTTATTTATTGCATTACTAGGATTAATTGATACGGTCGATGCATCAGTGTAGTCTTGATCTGAAAATTCGTTCACTGAAAAAAAATACGAAGTGAGGAACCCCCCCCGGTCGTCGCCATCACCTTTTTCCCAGGGGGTAGGGGGGGGGGGGTAAGCAAATCGCTTGACTTGGGTAGGGGGTCGGTCCAATGTTGGGTTGTATCACACCTCGCGCCGTAACCTGTTTAGAAATGCCGACCTTATTAGTTTCACAGAGTCATTGATTTATTATGAGGAGCAGTCTCCAGAAAAGACCACAAATAAAGAAATATTAGTAAATCTCACTCACCACAAGTATTGACAATAGATTTAAAGCAACCGGATCAAATTATGAATTGTACAAAGCACTTCAAATGATATATCACAGTACAATTTGGCAACAACGACTGCTCACAGAGCTGGAAAGAAAAAGAATTTAAATGTACATAACGTCACCTAGATATAACAATGAAAGATCAGGTTCTGTCAGCAAGCTTGGCTAAAACACATAAATATTCTATGCTTGCTATTTACCGGTAAATTTTGAGGACTTTGGCAATGAAAAGGCAATTATGACATGCACATATGAAGAAACACATTGCTAACGTTGTAACTCTACTTTTTGGGCGTTTTCGAGACCGACAGTGTACACCGTAGAAGGGGAATGAGACACTTGGTACAAATTCCGACAAAGATCAAAAGGAGACAGACGGCAATTATTATCTCGACAGCCATCGTGAAGCCTTCGACCGGTGACGAGATGCCATTGAACCATTGTCGAGGATCCAATGAAGTGAGGAAGTTCTCGACACCACGTTCATTACATCTGGAATAGGTAACAATGAAATTTTATCAGAAACAGCCCGCTCTTCTGTTTTGCCTCAGGGAAACTAAAGGGGTGTTGTCAAAAAGTCCAAAAAATACGCCAAGAGAAAAAACGATATCAAAGTGTTTGAACAATGTCTTTATGATAGTGGCACTTCGTTGCGGGACGCTTTCACGAAATTGAACCCAACTGTCGGTTTCATACAGCACTTCGACAGATCCTCTATACCACTGGGTCGATAGTCAGGTGAATAGCCGGCAACAGCAAGGGCTGGTTCCGGTTCGCATTTGTGGTTTACGTTGTTGTATCACGCGACACGATGATAATCGTGCTGGGAGGAAGGTGATTCGTGCCGCGACCAAGTGCTCCTACCATGATTATCATCCTATTGCGTGACGCAAAAGCCGTAGTCTCCAAATGCGGACCGGAATTTGGCTCCAAGAACAGCAGTTCATATAGTCCGTGTCACTCAATAATGCAGCCGCGCAGCTGGTCCGCGGGAAAAGTGGCAAGCGAGAGAACGAAGGTATGATGACTAACGGAAGAACGATTTTGCGTCCAGGCACATAGTCACGGCTTCCTAATCAAATGAATCGGATACTACTCCTTACCCGGCGCAATCTCCCCGGCCGGTTTGCCAGCGATGAGGCACTTGATAGGTGTTCAGGCGTTGAGCCTCGTACGCGAACCACTTGCAGATTTCACCCTCCACATCACCGGATGGGTGAAAACACACATATCGACTGCTATTGATTGAGGAGGGAATCGATATTATTGATCTGTAGTGGTGAATTTTCGAATCCACTGAAATCACTTTTAATTAGAATAGTACAGTGAAAGTATATGATTGAAACTTACCTTGAACGGAGAACGCCATATCAATCTGATCTTTCTTTTCCGACGAGAAAATTTTCCCAATCAGGGTTCCCTTAGAGCCCTGAAACATATCAGAATAGATGTCATCGCAATTCAGTTACGAAGGCGCACAAAGCCGCATTATGATTCTTTCGACCAATAATCGTTCGTCCTTCGTTTTCCAGCTTTCGGCTTTTCCGCCAAGCAGCGTCACTGCTTTCTATTGGGATGACGCGGACCGTAGTATCGTTCATGTCTCTCAAGAAGGAAGCCGCGCTCAACGATCGGGCGCGAAATCATTCTGTCGATAGCCATTTCCCTTCATTTTCACGAGCACAAATTTGCCCGCCGAGCAGCGTCGCGGCTTCCTACTTAAATTACACAGACCATAACTGCAATGTCGAAACGCATGTAACTCACGAAAAACGAGATATTCATGTATCGATTGCTGTCTCGATCAACTTGAATCATTCCATCAAATGAGTCCAATTGCGAAATGTGGCGCAGCATATGTGGCCGAGTTTCTGACGTCATATGCACCTAAAATGGAGAAAAACGGATAAATCTCGATTTGCCCACTGAGATTCGCTTGAACATACAGAAATACTTGTTCCTTCGGCATGTTCTACCCTCACGTCTCTTCCTTGATAGACAGCCGTCTTTATCCATGGATCACTAGTTAGCGCTCGCCCTGAAAATAAGACGGGGTTTCTGTAACTCCATCAATCTCAGAATCTCAGAACAGGCTCCCGTCTTCAATTACCACCGTAATCATAACAGTTTAGAACGAAGAAAAGCTGACTTAGGGCTTGCCAGGTTCAATCGCCTTAGCAGATCAGTGAGGAGGATTGTGAACTTCGAACTGAGAAACCTTACCGAGATCGTAGCTCTCTTCGACATCCTCGCCTGAGATCAGCACCATTTGTTCACCGTTTATAGTAGACGTGTAGAGCTGTTGTTTACAATCGGCCACATTCACGTGCTGGAATTGGTTTGATGCGAGATGATTTTTTCCAAGACGATTCAAGAAAACTTACGTGTGCTTGTTTAACCTTCACCAGACCATTCCTGATATCCCATTTTCCATCAACATGTCGCATCCAACCAAGTTTCTCCAGACTGTTTTCCCCTAGATCATTGATTGGGACAGACCCTCGTAGCTCGTGCGTCCCTAAAATACTTCACATTTACGAAGCTGCCCATTGATTGATTCAGTGATATATATGTAGTACCGTCTCTGAGAAAGTACATTCCGGGTTGAAGCTCTCTGTTCGGCCTGCTACCAGAGACCACCATCTCGATCTTGTGAACGTTGTTGAAGTCAAACTTGGAGATGCCTCGATTAAGAGGCACCTCGACCACTTCCTCCGAAGCCTTGCGCCATTTTTTACTGAAGCGATCGTAGATGCTATACCTGTAATGACCCAAATTGATTCTGCGGGCATTTGCTCATTATTTTTTCTGAAAATTTGGATGTTCAAAAAAATACCAAAGCACAGATGAACGCAACTTGCATACCACGCCACCGATGAAATCCTGATAATCAAATAAAAAGCAAGAGCGTGAGAAAGAAAGTCCGTCGCACGCAAATGCTGTATATGCAGTGCTCATGGTGGCTTCAACTCTGATGTTATGGCATGTGATCGGATGACAAAAGCGTGACAGCGTGAGCGGTCAGACTAGTTAAAGTTAAGCTTTCAGTTGTCACAAGATCCTTGATGGAACGCCATCATTTAATTACTGAGCGTTGTTGTGACACAACTCGAAAGGGTTCTTCATAAGTAACACGACCAGATCGACAGGAGTATCTATGCGCAGACAAATAACTGACACTGACCAAACCGCACCTGAACACCAGTACTGTGGAGGGTTGACTAATCTTGATCGCAGTGAATGTCCAATCCTTGAAGGGTTCGATCTGCAACTGACAACATGCCTCGCTCTTCTGCTCTCCAATGCAACCGATATTAGACTGTACAGGATGGTAAGTACGATAGCATAGAGTGCCTGATGAGCAGTTTCTGAAAAAGTGTTGACATAAATAATTCATTTTGCTAGAACCATTACTTGTCAACTCACTTGTAATTGTACTCGCTCATTTTACACGGAGAGTCACCTCCGGCACAATCGCAGATGCACGATGAAGTGATTTTCGGGATTCCAAATTGGTACACTCCTTAAACAGGGAATGCTGTAAAATAAGGACTAACAGCTGCAAAGGAATTTCGAGAACAACTTATGCGCTAGCAGGCTTCTACAAAATTCGGCTACAAATTTGTCGGAATGAAAATTCTTGGAATTCTGCTGAATAACATATTACAATGGCTCTAGTCAAGTATCCCTACTTTTTATCGATGCTGGTGTGACGCTATGTATAGTTAGGTCCGTGGCTTGCCTCCTCAAGAAAAAACATTTAAATCCCACCCGCGGCTGGCGCGAGCGGTTTAAATCTCCCCGGCGGCTGGCGGTATAGTAAGCTTATTCAGCTGCGCTCTTCCCTCGGCTTGAATCGATTAGCATGCCGGTGCACGAGACCGTCAGTCGCTGGTGAGACTCAAATGTTATTTGAGGAGGCAAGCCACGGATCTAACTATATGCATATAGTTTCCTCCTAATCTCTCAATACGCCCGTGAGCAAACTTGATCATGGCTTCAATCTCTGGATGGGGAGAAGACGTGACGCTGCATGGCGGGAAAATTTGCGCTTGGGAAACGAAGCGAGGATGGCCATTGATCGAAAGATTTCGCGCCAGATTGCTGAGCGCGGTTTCCTACTTGAGAGACGCAGACCATATAGTCTGTGCAATTAAAGAACAAAACCCATGGACCAGCATTAACAATAAGGTGCGCGGCTCACCAGAAACAGGATGGTGTTGCTCGAGTCGCAGAAACTCCAAGGTGTGAAGTATGGATGACTCGCTGTCGTTCATCTGAAATGCTACCATTAGGGATACGAGTAAGTTCTAAGGTTTTTTTTTGTAATTCAGATGCCTTGATGGAATATGTTCCATTCAAATTGCTGTTTATATGTGGTTAGCGACGTCTCTTTGCTATCTGTTAAGCAGCATACGAATTCCGACTTATACAGATGTCTCTTTCTTTCAGCTGATACATGAAGAGTACCAATTTTTGACATCACCGTGAAAAGTGAAGTGCTGTTCCGGCAGGTCATGCATTGGCCATTTTCCAGCACAAGTGCTGGTCGGAAGCATCAATGTTCAATGAATACACTTAGATAAAAACAGCCCACTTCCCGCTCGGCCCCAATTTTGTGGGCGTGGCACAGCGCCCCACTCCCCGCGGAGAGAGAGGCTTTCCCGTATTTCCGCGGAGCCGACTATTCCTGGGGGTCATCGAACACTCACTCATCGATTCCCACTTTGATATCATCATTGCACCACCCACTAGAGTGGAGCCAATGAACAATTGCTGAGCAGAGAATGCTGTGTTGAGACTCTTTCCAAAACCCGTGCTGTGTGCGACGCTGGCTTTGGCAAAGTGAACCACTGTCCATTAATGGCATCTGCGAATGGGAAGGCTGCAAGAAGCAGTGAGTGTAGGAAGCTTCCCCGTAGAAGCTCAGTCCTTACTTGTCAAGAGCAGTTCAAGATGAAATCCCCAGTAGCGGATTTTTCGAATTTTGTTATAACAGACCTTCACTGAAAGGGTGATTTTCAAATGTGCCGCAAAACTGCTTTAGGATTGTCTTCTGTCAGTTATTAGATTAGCCGTAAGGCGGTGGCAGAAGGGCCCCAGAGTGCGTGTTCACCGTGTACGGGCAGTCAACGACACAGCGCTGCCGACTGCCCGCGACCGATCTATTGGCCTTCCGCGGGAGGGGTTACGGGACGTCGGCTAGTGGTACCGCGAGAAGTGTGATGCTTCTATCTGAGCAGCCGATAGGGTAAGACACCGCACGAAGGGTCTTCAAAGTTGCCTCAACAATTTTCGCAACATGTTTCACAGCGCCTTCGCGCAGAAAGATCACTTTTTACTGCCTTTTTTGCATATTGAGAAACCTTGGACTTTGATATCCCTCCCCGTTTTATCTACTGTTACTGGCAACACTCTCAAGTGATGGTTTCCATACACTGGAGCTGCTATTTTTCGATTTCTCAAAAATTTCATTTTTGGAATGTTGATCGAATCCACAGCGCGGAGGCAGTTCGGGTATCACACGTGACGTGCACGGCGGAAAACCGCTGCGCGCACGCCGTCGTTGAAGCGTGTTAACCAACCATGCGCCAACTATTTTTCTTGTTAGAGGCCCCACGTTAACGCGTTCCAACGACGACGTGCATGCAGTGGTTTTTCGCCGCGCGCGCAACGTAAGCCAGCTGAACTGCTCCCGCGCCGTGGAAAAATATCAACATTCATCAATTTTTTTCAGAAATTTTTAACAGAAGATTCAAAAAAGCTTTTTCAAAAATTTTCCCAATGTCTCCTTTGTTAATTGATTGAGTATGGTACCATCAGCATCACACAACCATCGAATTCGATCTGATGCTTTTTTCATCAAACTGAAGTATGATCCAGTGCTTTCCGCAAAACGTGTTTTTTTTTGGTTTTAGGGATGACATTGTAAGATCACAAATAGAGTGTTGTTTACATACATATCAGCAGAATGGCCGCTAGTTTGCACTACTTTGTGAAAGGCTGCAAACTGATTCATACCCCTGACAATTCGTTGCACCTTCAATAAAATGATTCCTATTAGGGATTTCAGAAAACACTTCCTAGCCGTACACATATAACTGAGCACGTAGTTTAGATACAAAACGCAAGAGTGTATATCGAGCTAATTCACCTTTATGGTCATGCATGCCACTTCGTGCAATGCCATCGACAGTTGCACAGCGCTGTAAATCTTCGGGCGTCCCACATTATCGTATTCGCGGATCTGCAAACAATGTCATCGTTCTTTACACCTATGTAATTGTAATTTCTCCGCAATTTCTCACCTCTCCCTCCATTACCGTACTCCGGGAGCAATGCGGAAGATCGTTGATGACACCTGCCGTTGAGGTCCATGTGACGAGGTAGAGGCATAGAACTATTCGCATTTGCTCCCCCTGAAAAATTTTATGGATAAATACATATTTACATAGAGGTGGATTGGACGCACTGATATGAATAGATTATAAAAACCTTAGAGAAACTAAGACGATAATCCCAAGCAATATTTACCATACCAGACTGACAAAGAAAGAAAGAGCTTACGAGTCAGTTATGCAAAAAGAATTTGAAGTTTGTTCAATGCTCTCAATAAGTAGGTCTTTTATCTCAAGCCGACAACGCATGTGTACAAGGAAGACCGATTTTCTTATGTTATAGTAGCTGAGGTCAGAGTGCAACTCAACTCAATACTGCTTTTGCTGGATTGTCTTACTCAGAGAGCAAACAACGTTTTCTTTGAAATGTGTCTTTTTTTGGGAATTGTAACTTTTTCATTACATAACGAAGTGACTAATCTATGCAGTATGCACGTTATCTGGCTAAACTCTGTGATGCAATTTAGGAATGTACCGTATACGAATGCGACCTGATTTCTTTACAACGTCCTTTCTGAATTTAATAGAATCGAATCTATTCAACTGGCCTACGACACCATTCGCGCAGAACTGTTGCAGGTTCCACAGGCAACAGCAAAAAAAACATTTGGTCGCCCTTAGCGTATATAGGCTATAAATTGCGAAATTCTCACGGTTTCTACGCGTACTGGTGCGGAGCGGTGGTAAGAGACAGCGAGAGAGCGCATGACAGACGGAGGCTGCAGCATGGGGTGCGCAGCACGCACCAAGAGTGGTAAAAATTAAGAGTTTTATGAAGGTTTTTTAAAGGCAGTGTTCACCATAATCTTCGATTCCGAGATTAGTCGCTAAATCGATTGTTTGTCTCCCGGGTAGAACTAACATGACGAAGAAATCGAGAAAAACGCACGTGAAGGGCATGAAATCCTTTACTCTCACCGCGCTTCTTTACTTACACTGGAACTGTTCGTTGTGACAACGAAATTTTTTCTGGACCCGTCTTTTGCAATACTCTACTCTGTGTTGCTACATCCGTTCCTCCGGACCCTAAGTAATACTGATTGGCCTAAAATATTCTTCCATTTTCAAATGACCCCATTTTTCACCGGTGACCACCGTGAACATGTTCATCCAATTGGACAACTAGTCCAGGCTAGAGAATGATGTCACTGAAATACGACGCTTTAGAGCGTTTCTCGCCGTTTCTTCGTGATTATAATACTCGACGGCCAACGCATTGTTCTATGTGGAAAACTTGGGACCGAAAGCGATCGTGAACACTGCCTTCAAATGCATATCTACGCAGAAAATTATCGTTTCATTACGCTCTAGCCTGCAATTTGACCTCATCAGCAGAGTTTGGGAACATGGAGTCAACGCTGAATCGTTCATAGCGTCGGTACAAGCAGAGGGCAATCTGCGGCTGTGTGCGTCTACTATGCACGCGGAGGGCAGTCTCGATGCCCTGGGCAAAATGCACCGATCCGACTAACAATTCCGCGTTGACAGTACCTTCAAATTTATCTTCGGTCGATAAACAGGAAGCATGCGGACGCAATCTAAGCAGCAAACGTATAGTCGATCCAGATTAGTTTATCGGTCCAGTACAGTCGATGGAAGACATTAACATGTCGAGACACGGACTGCGAGAGAACATAGAGATTTCGCTTTGGTGGGCATAGTTTCATGGAGATGCAGACTGCGCGAAAGTGCACAGAACCGATGAACGATTTCGCGTCGATTAGGGATTTATTCACAAGCATCAAAAGGCGTTAAGGTGCTGTGTTGTTGCCTCTAGGCTCATTTCATGAATGTTTCGGGACAGATTTCGCGCAAACTAGCATGCGTTTTTTAAAAATTTTCGACCCGTTTTAGTTTCCTGCTGAAAGTTGATATTTTTGTAGGGTAGTTTTTTCATTCTGTTCATAGTGAGGACGTATGCACCAAAATAACACGGAAAATGTTGCTCCTTTCTGCGCGAGAGACGCCTTATAGACGGCGTATTGTTTCCATATTATACCTAGTCTGACGCATGGACCAGGCGGCCGGCCGTGCGGTGTTGGCGACATCACCGGTCAACGCGGTTTCGATCGCGCGCGGCAATCTACCGTCGCAGCCCGTCCATTCACCAGACTTGATTGGTTACATGGGCTCTACACGCTCGAAACACTGATATATATGTATAGTGATCTTACGATTAGTGCTGTCGCACGCCTGCTATCAGAGTGCTCAAAAACAGCGTCAAATGCGTCAAAAATAAGTCAAACTAACAGCATTTGAGCCAAATTGGGTTTCCAAAACATCTATTCTCGGCCCATTTCTCATACGGACTCCGCCCTTCAAAACAGACGCCTTCCAACTTATTGCTCGGACACAGTCATTTTGGCTCCTTTTCGACGCTTCCAGCGCCATAATCTTATTTGCCCCTGTGATAACCTGACATGTACCCTGAACGTATTCAAACGCCACTTCTTTACTTCACTGGCACTTCTCTATTGACTGGAAATTTCACATAGTCCACTATAAAAGAGCATTATGCAGCCTTCTCAGCTCTTGAATGAGAAAAAAAGTGCGACGAAATTGGAAAGAAAGCAAAATGAAAAAGATCATGCTAAACTTTTCCAAAAGTCGCGAGATCGTAAGAAGACAACATGAAAAGCTTTTGATAAGTGCATGAAGATGGAAAGACAGACAACTATGGTGCAAAGCGGATTCTGAACAATTGAGTAATTTCGCACATCTTATGAGTAGCGAATGACTGATAAGAATGTGTCTGGTATGGATGAAGGCAAGGTGTTAATTTCGTAATGATTGCTCATCAGAACCCCCTTTCAGAGCCAGGCTGACGCCAAATAGCCTTATCTATTTGAACTGTCACGCTCGGAAAAAAAGGTTGTTGTTTGCGAAAATAAATAGACCACCAAATGTCTACTGAATGAGACAACCAATTATATTACTACACTGCCTCTTATACTTTGATTTGTAAATGCTAAAATTATTTCAAAGCGAATATAGTTCATAGAATAGGTATGCCACTGGCTTACGGAAATGAATTTTGAGGATTCCATGTGGTCTCCAAACTTCGGGACGGGCCTATGAGTCCTTTAAAGTGGTCACTCGGTATGAATAATCGTTGCTACAGGGTGTCAACAAAGCATTTGGTCAGCTCTTTCAACAGATCATAAACGGAACTATGGATGCAACCCAAACAAAAACATGCTTTATCTTTACAAAAATTTGTACCAATCAGGAACTTTTTAACCCGCATCCTCACCGATTCTGAGAACAATGTTATCGTTGTTGCAGGTGTTTGACAGCACATAAATCATCCGTGCTCAAAATTCCTGAATGCCCACCCCTCGGTTTCCGAGAAAGAGCGTATTCATAGTCCCGCGAGAGGGTGAGGGTAAAAGTAAAGGTAATGTGAAAAGTTCTCTGTCCGAGAATTTTTAAGGTGTTCACAAAAATTTTTTCGGATTCGGTTCAAAACTTTTAACTGTGGGTTTTCTAGGGTTCTAATCCCGAATCTGAGGTCCCATTTGCCGATATCTCGAGTTCTGGGGAGGGTGACAGTCGGCATCATGCCTTTTAACTATCGCAACCTACGCTTACGCGCTAGAACCCACTCACCGTTTTTTTTGGGTTTGAACCACTTCTTGGGCTCACCTGAGGACGCAAAGAGGGTTTATTGGGTACCGATGCTTTATTGTAAAGATATAGGAGGTCAAATGCACGAAATCCGGTCAAAAAAGGCAGACCTCCGTCAGCCATCTAGCACAATCTAGCACGAGGAACAAAAGAACCATCACAGGCGGAGACGATCTGGTATTGAGAAATTTTCATCTCGGTAAATCCTAACGTCAAAATTTGCTCAATGCGTACTTCTTAAATTTCAAGAAATCTCGGTAAAAGAAGGACAAAAAATCACTCACCCAATAAGTTTGAATAAAAAAAAACTCTTTCCATGTGTTGCACCTGACACACCGAAATTGGCGGAGGACGGGGAAAAAGAGTAATACCAGAGGTTTAAAAAGTTTTTTTTAGAAAGTTGAGGGCTCTGTGGGGCCTTTTCGCTATTATTCTATACCTCAAGCGATTGTCTGCACCAAAACTGGAAAGAATGAGGCGTGGTTTCTGCGCATACAATGAACCTCAGGTACGGTGCGCTATCTGAAAAATCGGCAGATGAACCTTTAATTCGAGTTCGACGTCCCAAATAACCCCCGCAGAGAAATTTTGAGCCAAAACTGAGATTTCGACAAAACTACTGTTCAATATACCAAAATCCTGACAAGAAAACAATAAAAGGCCCACAGATTTCTGTTGAGCAGTCCAAATAACCCTCAAGGAGAAGTTTGGGTCAATTTGTCCTAGCATTCTGGAAATTGCCAAAAGTCGCGTTTGGCCACCAAAATTCCTTGTAGTAAGAAGCACTGGACCAAATGAGTCCAAATCTCCAAGAAAAAAACGACGTGTGGACCTTAGATTCAGCACCCAAATCAACACCTAGAAGAACGTTTTGAGTCAAATCTAAAATAATTTCTCTGAACATTCTATAAATATCTTTCGAGTAGCTTTTTTTTTCCTCAAAAAGTTATGGAAATGTCATTTTCTAGGAATCCCTAATTCGCTTAGAGAGTTCCGAACACGGATTATTGGTATACAGGAAATCAGGAACATGGTTTTCTAAAACATCGGGGCATGTAAAACAAGCCCCAGTGAAATACTCAAATCATCAAAGAATTATTAAATAGAAATAGTCAGAAATATGATAATGAAATTAAGAGTGTGCAAATCGGAATTTCGGAAGTGCACCGGGTGATGGGACCTGTACCTCGGAAATAGCCTTGGTCCGCCGCTTTCACTGCCGAAATTGTACAACAACTCCCCCCGTCAATTAAACACTTAACCATCAACGCTCTATCAACCGTCGTGTGACATGCAAACAGTTCATTTCCCATCTACGGATGGGATCTATTGACCTTTCAGAGCTAGGAAACTGTGAGAATCTTGGGCAGGTCGGCACAGAAGCACTACATTAGGAAAAGACTTTCGCACCTTCCTCGAAACCAGAGGGTGCGATTATATGAAGGATCCATCTGAGTAACGAATGGCAACATCATTCAAGTGAAAAATTGGCTGAAATAACTTTCCTGTAAATCCGTAGATCCCAGCAGCGACCTACCGGAAAACTCAGAGTTGAGTTAGCAATGTCCCAGACAAGACTAATCCTATCCCGGCCAGCTAATTACCCAATGCAATAACAAGGGCTAGGTAAAACAAGTGTTTATGGGTGGTACATATTTCGCGCAGGGTTCGTGACCTCGGCAGCAACTTCTACGGGGAACAACCATCTTTTGCTACTGTGTGGAAGATGAGTAAGTAAACATTCTCATATGGTATCGTATCAAAGACGTCCCGAGGAAACCCATTCAGTAATCAACGAAACAATAGGCGAGGAATCCCATTTGGAGGCATGCGGTAGTGTCGTGGTTAGTGTTGCGCAAAAAAGGATTAGTTTCGGAACAGAAGGTCATCAATATGAAAACAATCTCTGCTAAGAAAAGAATGGACAACTACCACTATAGCATACTTATACGAAACATTTACGCAGAGTTAGAAAAAAATCTGGATTTTACTTTAGAAAAGCCGGGTTTTCACTTCAGAAAAAAGGAAAGGTTGGGGCTTATTATAACACTCATGCCTGTAAAAAAACCAGTCATGAATGATTCTGAAAGGAGCCATATACGTCCTTGTTCCTCCGTGAGCAGAATCCCCAAATCTCCAGTTCAATTTGGAATTTCAATCACTTTTGTCGTGACCACTGTTTTCTTTAGATACGAACTCCTACATCCAAGTATTCAACAGATCTCTCTGAAAATCGACAATGGTTTTGGATGAGAGGTGTTGGCAGGAACTTCCTACAAACTCAATGTGTTTCAGATCTTAGAATCTCCTTCCGAAGATAGGATGTTTTCAGAGAGGCTATCCGACAATACAATGGTTAAAGGTTGAGATTCGAACAAAAAAATTCATGTGATTCCCAGATCACTATGCAGCACATGCAACTCCGTCAAGCCGCAAAGTAACCTGAAATTTTCATCTCAAACTTGTCTTGTCTGGAACATAACACTATATGACTGGAAGGCCACATTGGTCAAGGAATGTTTGGTTAATATCTCTGCAACCGTTGCTTTCATCCGTTTTCCATCTCACCTTTGGAGCTGTGTTTCACTTCTCCATACTGTTGGGTGAAAATGCGCTTCGCGATAGGTCTTTTTCACACTTCCATCGCTGATCGCTGCGATGGCATGTTTTGAATACAGATCGACGTGCCGCGCGATTTCGATCGATGATCATGGTTATCACCCCGTCGCGTCGCGCGGTGATCGAACTGAAAGATGCCATGGGGAAGTACAGTCTACGGCAAAGGAAAAAAGCGGTGGTGCGGTTGCGTATTCCTACTAAGCATACTGTAAGTTGCGCCATAATCAACGGAAGGTTGGAGTTTTCCCTTTTTTAAAAGAAAAAACACGGAAAACGTTGAGAAACGGTAAATATGTACCCCCCCCCACCATCTCCACACATTATCGATGCGGCTGAAGCGTTTTTTCATTAAAGGCAGTGGTCACGATGAAAAATGTTATTGAAAAAACTACAAAAATCAGCTTAGATATAAAATAGCTCAAAAACTATGAAGGTAGCGCGGTGAAAAACTGGCTATGTGTTGAAAGCTCTTTTAACTCTAAAATTCATTTCGTGCACACGTGAAAGATGTGTATTTCATGCCAAGCAATCAAGAATCATCGACACTCAGAGGAAGGAATAAATGCAAATTTCATAAAACAGTTGAACAATGAAAGCAAGCACTGATCAGTTCAATGTTTTTGACTAGATGTGTGCAAATATGCAAATTCATTGATTGAAATTTAAGTTCAAGCCAGCTGATGTTCTTGAACACTATTAGAGATCATCGATGCCAGGAATGACTTGTGGGGTGGACTCGTCCACCATTTGAAGACAAGAAAGTTCAGGCTTCGAATTCGGCCCAGAACAACGTTTTTCGCGATTTTTTCTGTAGGTTCTACTACTGTATGTACCCACCACCTTACAGGGCTTATCAAGAAGACGAGCATATTTGAGCGCGACCACTGCCTTTAATACATGCAGGAATAACAAGGAGAAATGAAAAATCTCAAAAAATGAAGATAACAAAGAAAATTTTTTTCCTTGTTTGTGTGTAGGGGGAAGCTTACCGTTTTTCAACGTTCTCAATGGTTTTTCTTTGAAAAATTCAGGGGAAAATTGCAACTTTGCCGTCGATTACGAAGCAACCTACAGTATCTATAGTGGAACAATGCCACCGCACGATCGCATTTCCCCGTTTTGTGAATTGTACCTGAGTTTAGAGCGAAGTTCTGAAAAACAGTTCATTCAAGGGTTGTTGGGGAGGTGAAAAAGAATCATTTTAAATTTTCCTTAGTGCACCTGGGTATAAGAAAAACTGCAAGTAGTAACTGTCCTGCGTTTTACGAATGTGAATATATTCCGACGAAACTTCGCCCAGGTGGGTTATTTGGGGCGGTGAACACGAGAGTTAGGTCCGCTTTCCGTTTTTCGAAAGATTATGGTAGGTTACAATAGCTAAATAATATTTTGTTCACCGGTGACCTACCGTAATCTTTCGCAAAATTCAAAACGAACCCAATACCCTTAACCAGCCTTACCCCCCTAGACAACGTTTGCGACCAAAATGCTCAAAATCGTAAAATCCAGGAAAGTCTTTTTTCGCCACTTTTCATCTAACCAGGTGCATTCAGGGAGATTTTAAAACTCATATTGGTTTCTTTGCTCAAATCCCTTAAAGGCAGTGGTCGCGATCAAATATGCTTGTCGTCTTTTTATCTCCAAATCCTTTCCAGGGTCTCGAGTAGTAGGACCTATAAGAAAAAATCGCGAAAAAACCACTGTTTTGGGCCGAATTTGAAACCTGAACTTTCTTGTCTTTTGATGGTGGACGAGCCCTCTCCACATCATCGGCATCGATGACCTCTTCTATCAAGAACATCAGCTGGCTTGAAATTTAATGTCAATCAATGAACCTTCGAATTTATGTACACATCTAGTCAAAAACATTGACTGAAGTGATGCTTTCATTATTCAACTGTTTTTATTCGTTCAATTTGCATTTATTCCGTCCTCTGAATGTCGATGATTTTTGACTGCTCGGCATGAGACTGCGATCTGTTTCGTCATCGCTGTGCACGTGTGCACGAACTAGCTTCTTTGGGCCCTAGAAACTCTATTTGTAGACCGTTTTTCACCGCGCTACCTTCATAGTTTTTCAGCTGTTTTTGATCTAAGCTGATTTTTGTAGTTTTTTCGGTAACGTTTTTCATCGTGGCCACTGCCTTTAACTCCCAAAAAACCGGTTTGTCCTCACTAGTCAGGTGCTTTCCTAGGCAGCAGTTAGGACTCAAAAATGCCGTTCCCGGCAGCTTTGTTCAGGCTAGCAGTTGAAACTTGGTATCAAAGATCGCAAAGCCGTTCGTGTCCTGGCTGTGAACATGCACAATGGGAGATGCATCACATAGCCCTTCAACAGAGATCGTTGGCACAAGGTACCCAAGGATTCGGTAATAGAAAAACCCTCTTATTTCACTGTGGGGATGTTTTGAACAAGAATCGAGTTCTTTTTCTGCCCAATTTTGTTTTAATATTGCATTTATTTAATTAATTTACGAGTGCGCTCGAGCCTCTCTCTAGTCACGTGATTAGATCAAGAGATTGAACGACCTCGTGCATCGAGGAGTCTACAAATACTTCCCCTTGTTCCTTTAAATTCAAAAGTTGTCTAATTGGCATTTCCTAACAACCCTCCAAGAAAACAGTTCAATGTAAAAAAAAAATTGCGTTACTTTCCGGAGTTTTTGTTTAACGATCAAATGTTGAAGCAATGTGATAAATAGAATATCCGGCCTAAATGTTTTGTGAAAACGGGGAGAATCTGGTAAAAAAAACGTCCGATGCACGTAACTTTTTTGAATGAAGACTTTATCAAATTCTGAAGACGCTATCACCTTATCAGATCAAATTGCTACCTAATCATGTCAATTGTGGGCCTGAATTCCCTAAAATCGCTTTGTTTCAGAGAAAAGTGCTATTACGATCGTTTATCAAAAACGTCGCACGCGGCGAAGTGTGGTAAAACTTGGGGCAGCCTTTGTACAAGTAATGGAAGAGCAATCTGTATGCTTTTTTCATAAATTAGGTGCAGGTGGGAGCATCTCAAAGTTCGTGTAGGCTGAATTTCCGAAATCCTTCATTTAAGAGTCCTAGGTTTTCGCAACAAAAGTCCGACTTTTCAGGAAGTTCTCAAGCGTGTTTCACGAAGGATTCCGAAAATTCATCCTACACAAACCTTTAAATTCTCCCACCTACATCCAATTTATTAAGAAAGCATACAGATTTCTCTTCCAGTACTTGTACAAATACTGCTCAAAGTTTCCCCGCACTTTGCCACGCCCGACGCTTCTGATAAACGATCGTAAAAACAATTTCCTTCAGAAACAAGGCAATTTTAGGGAAATATGGCCCACAAGTCACATAGAGTCTGTCCGAGTGGGACTATCCGCCCGCGCGATAGGCGTGCGTGTCATGCGGCAGCAACGAAGGCAGCTTTTGAACCCGTGAATCGATAAAAAGGGATACTAGACTACTAGTGAATATTACCCAAGTGAGTCGTTTGCATTCGGGGGAAGGTTCGTTGAAAAAAGGCTCTCACGAAGGCCGCTCTAAAAGCACGCTGACCGCGTGAGCGGACTGTCTCTTTCGGACAGACTTCAGACTAGTTAGGTAGCAATTCGATCTGTGAATATGATAGCGTTTTCAGAAATCAAAAAAGTCCTCATTTAAAAAAGTTACATTTTTTGCCAAGTTTTCCAGATGCTTCCCGTTTTTACAAAACAGTGCGGGTAGTGTAGATATGTACGTTCCAAGCTAAAAATATATACATACCTGTGTGTTAAACTGATTACTACTCACGGCCATGGCATATTTGTGAGCACGTACCTAACCAATAGAATTTGGTCCTGACAGACACAGATATATGTACGTATGTATATGAAATGCAGGGGTGAAGTGAGTTTGAAATCAACTCCGGAATGTGAGTAGCGCTTAGCGTAACCGTGACGTGAAGGTTCAAGGAGGTTTCAAGGGAGGAATAATGTGCGATGATGGTGTGAATTGTGTGTGCTGGAGGTGATGGTGCAGGCGAGGAGTCGCCATGGTCAAGGGGTTTTGGCGCGATCCTAGTGTTTAGACAACACTTGATGCAACGCTCATGCAACACGCTATTACATAATACCGGACAGCCTGTCCGGTCAGTCTATTTCACAGGGCGATTGTCTAGGTTATAAGAATGACCTCAGAAAACTAAATTAATCGAAAATTCACGCTCGGTTGTATTAAGGGGCTTTTGCTAAAATTATCCAGACCACTTGAGGGAGAAAACCTTAGCTATTAAAAGCTGACCCAGAGCCAACAGTGCCTATTATTCTCAAGGCTCAAGATGGTCCATGTTGTAGCCAGAGTCGCCGAAAACTGAGCTAACTATACCATAAGGTAACAGAATATTAGTGACATTACTTGTGGAAATTCGTGTCCGGACTTCCGATACGACATGACACATTACGGCCGAATGAAAGACTAAGGAGAATGTCGCGAGGCATTGTTAGTTTTCGAAAAGCGCCGCCGCAGAGAGTTACGCTCGGGCGTCTTCCAAAGAATGAACTACCCCGAAATCAGATGGGTCGAGGAATCAGCTGTCTGCTAGGCCAAGCCTCCATCGAGAAGATAACCATCTCTGTAACGGCACTTCTTCAGACGATCGAGCAGGTGGTCTCATACATGCGTATCACTCAAAAACCACACGATTACGAGGCTTTACACCATAATATGACGAAGAAAAACGACTGATGTGAAACCCGAATGGGTAAGGGGTAAGTGAAGGTGACTGAGCTGAGTTCAGATGGAAAGGGGAAGCGGTGGCCACGACAGCGGCCTGCTTTCATGACTAATACTGATTCGTTGTCCGAGAGCACAATACTGTATGGAAAACGAGTTGTGCTGAGTAACAACTGTCTCTCTGTCCACGAACACCTGCGAGTTGTCGCACGCTGGACTGCTATAAAGAAATTCTGAGAATGTTCTTTGCCTATGGGTCTCGGAGAAATCGGCGAGCATAAGACGGAGGGCGAGTCAGCAGGGATCTCATTCGGCGGACATCGTACGAAGCTTTCGTGGGATTCGCCCTGCCCAACTATGAGAATGCCTTACTTTGTTTTACGTTTTTCTTGAAATTGCCTGGCATGGGATCTTTTCTAACGTCCATTGACCTTACCAAAATAAAATATATTGAGGGGGCAACCATATTGCTTGACGTGAAAAGTGCCTGTGACTAGGTCCCAAACCTCGGTCTCAAATAGTTATAAGATAAAAACGTTAAGTAGTCTTGGTAGCTAAAATATGTTATGCCTGACGCAACATACCGTGGACTCCCAGAAAAGTTTAAAACGGACCTCATATTAAAGTTCAGCGTCCCTAATCACCTGCTGGAGAATGTTTGACGAAAACTGAGTATTTGCCCTCCGGAGAAGGTGTAATGGCTGCCTTTCAAATGCAGTGTTCACGAAAAAAACGTACCCTAGTTTTTGATGTTTTTTTGCGGAATAAAAATCCACGAAGTACCCTCAATTTTCGCAGAAGAAACTGTTTGAAAAACTCATTAAAAACCACTTACGCATGTTTGGTGAGTCGAGTGTACTGCACACTTCAGAAAGCCGAAACGTCGGAAAAGGTTTTGCGCTTCAAACTCCTTAGGTACCCTCTACTTCGGAGTGAAATTGACTGTGTTCCTTTTCGGCAGTGTGCAGAGCAAGGAGAGAGACGGCGAGAGAATGTGAGGGAGGAGGAGACGCAGCATAGGCGCGCACACGCATGCGGTGGAGCCGAGTAAATCTTACTTTATTTTCTGTTTTTTTTTCTATCGAAAATTCTTTGAAAATAAGATTTAGGTTTTAGTGCAAATGCTTGAATTTTGAAATCTTCCGGGCAGGGCTGCGCGTAACTGAATTTTGTAATTTCGTAAATCGTGAACCGCAATTTTTAAAAATCCTCGTAATTCGTAAATCGTAATTTGTAAATCGTAATTGATAATGAGTAATAGGCCCACACATGACCCAAACCTCGTTTGATGTGGAAACACCGTAGCATTTCAGTGATGAGGTGTTTCCATATCGAAGGAGGTTTGAGGTTGAGTTTCAAAGTGACATTTTTTGGAGCAGCAAATAAATAAATATTCAGTACACACGTGGGATAGAAACGGCTTTAATAAACAAAATGGAAACTCTATCATCGCTCTACCAAACATACTTCAGTTGAAGCCAAGGAGGGCAACACTGTGATGAGAAAAAGTTTAGGGGGTATAGTTTTAGTCTTCACCTTTTAAGGAAGGATGCTTGGATAGGGTGGCATTCTAAAGTAGATATACATTTACAAAACCAATTTTTTAAGCGTTGCTCTGAACGGAGTTATAAGCGTTCCTCCCAATAAACGTAAGTTTGTTGGGATGGAGACGGCGGTCTGAGTGGTGAAGGTTGTTTAGGATTCTGAAATGCAAAAGGGTGAGGGCTCCCTCTAAATCTGCGCTTTCAAAAATTAGGTTCTTCATCTTCTTTTCTTTTGCGTTCGGAATTTGCTCCTCATTATTGAAAACATTTGTAAAAAACTTTTTTGAAAAAGTAGGAGACTCGCAGCCATAATTTTTCAGAAATGTTTTGAACCAAATTTTGAAACCACCACCTCTCCTCTCGTAGCCTCTGGAGATCTCCGTGAAAAATCTTCGAAGAATAATGTTTTCAGGTGAGAAATATATTTTCCCGATTCTCCGGCAGATTTGAATCCACGAAGTTCCACTTTTTTGTTTGTATCTTTTTAACCGCTGAAGATGAATGCGTGGGGAAGGTTATTTTTGAAATCTCCGCAAAATTCTGCAACGAAGTGTATATTGGGTTCCCACCTTTACTCGCTCCATGAGCCAGCCAGGTCTTTAGAGCCAAGCCCCATATTTACTGTCTATTTATGTGGGAATGGAATTGCTGTCCACAGTTGCAGACGACCGCTTTAGAAGTTTACAGCAATAATGCCTGGACCTCGCGGTCACATCGTGATTCTGTTTGCAGTACGGCGGTTGTCTGCAACTGCGGACCGAAATTTTGGTCCGATATAGACTGTGGCTCCACCAAAAGTCTGCGTCCCTACTGTTCATCATGTGACAAGAGCATTCCATAGAAGTAAATAGCTGTTAAGCTGCCGACCTGGCTCGGCTTGGAGCAAGGAAAGGTTGGAACCAAATAATAAGTTTGGGTCCGCCAGAGTGAGAAGGGGAGCGATTGGTCATACCTAAAGCTTGTTATCAACAATTATAGTTCTCCATGACTGACGTACTGCTGACTTCCACCGGCCGGGAATGCAAGGGTACGGGTTCACCAAAAATTGAAAATTGGAAGAGTAATCAAATATTAGGAGTGTGTTAAATTTAAAAGTGTTGAAGCTGTGTTGTATTGAAAGTGTTAAATTTATATTTGTTCTAGACCGCATTTTTTGCATTGTTCATTTAACCGCGTTTTCACGGTTTGTTACGACTTGTTACGATTCGTTACGATTTTCGGCCCGAATTTCGTAAATCGTAAATCGTAAAAAATTTGCCAAAAACGCCCGTAATTCGTAAATCGTAAACCGTAATTCGTAATTACGCACAGCCCTGCTTCAGGGATAAAGAGTATTAAAATTTTCGGCTATCCGTTCCGTCGGGTGGGCAATTGGTCGGGTAATCCACGAGATTTTCGCCCAATTCCTGGCCGTATTTTCCTCCCTACTGTTTCGAGGGATTCGAAGCTTAGGTTGAACATCGTCGTCAGAAAATAGTACCTTATTCAGCTAGGGTTAATGCACATTACACAAAAATCCCTTATAAAACGTGCCCGAGACCACTTCTCAAGAAACTATGTTAAAAAATGCTCTAAGACCGACTCCCGAGATTACTCTGACAATGAGGTTAATCCAGAATTCACGGTTTTTTCCCAAGAGCTGTTCAGGTTTTAGGGAAGCTGCTAGCCACCCACCGCCTTACGCTCTAAAAGTTTTGTGGATTTTTTTTTCCGAAGCTGCTTGACACATTTGACATGCGATTCCGCTGAAGTCAAGTTCATTCTTTGCGCGCCCGACTGCACTGTGGCGGTCGTGCAAAACATGAGCTCAATAAGCACTACATGTTTCTGTAAAAAGGTTATAGTTCCTAGCCTGAGAGCCGGGAAGCGCCACCTAGACTACGCTACCGTGCGGTTTAACCACATGTATTCGACCATCCGTTGTAACAGTACGTGCCGCAGACTTCCAATTAAACTGTGAATTTCTTGGTCTTTGAGCTCGCTTGCTTTTATTTTCGAGTGCTACCCGACGGTTGAGTGAGGGCGTGGGGAAGGTGGTCACAAAACCTTTTCACCTAATAAGTCTGACAGGAATGCTGGAGAGGCAAAAGCAGACCCAGTCCTATAGATAAAGCAATTCAGCCTAAGACTAGGTTCGGGTATTCCATATGAGAATTCCTCTGAGCTACCCCGTGTTTCAGATGCATCGAGGCCAGTAAGTTTCCATTTTCAGTTCTCACCATTCCACTCGCAACTTAAAAATTTTGCACACGTCATTTCGCTTACGTCTAGACTCCAGCGAATGCAACGATAGTCCTTGATTCCGCCTAATGGGCCCAGGTTCTAGTGTATGAGAATCCATTCAGTTTTAAAAAAACTTTAAAAGTAAAATTATCGTGTACTTTTCCCGAAAGTAGCCTCGAACTTGAAACAATCACGAGAACCACTGTCTGCGGTGAAGAACTTCAGATTGCGGGACATACTTAAAAATGTGTATGTTTCAAAACGCACGTCTATCTTCAAAAGAGATTCCAAACAATGGAGAGCAGGACACGAATTAATATGCACGTAACAGTTACTGAAATGAGGACAAACGGGGTAACTATGCCAGAACAGGATCGAGTGAGGCGGCACACAAATCTGCGGGGATGAACTGATGACAGTAATCCGTGCGTAGTGGATAACTATGTGAGGCTGGGCCGGATGTCCGCGCGGAGCATGCATAAACCCCGCCACACAATATGTTGTTCCAGCGGAAGTTTACAAGCCTAATTGGCATATGTGCACCGGGCGCGCTTGGAGAAAACATCACAAAGAGCAAATTGCAGCACAGTGAGAAGACGCTGAACTGAAGTGAACTTTAGGCTGGGCGCGACTGGACGAGGCTACAAAGGTCACCCCTTCATTTGGATTGCTAACGAAATTACGAGATTGTCAATTTTCAAAAAAAAGGTCTGCCATTGCAATTATGAAGATTTCAGATCTGAACAGCTACGTATGCTTGAGCTTGCAGCGAAACGCGCTAAAAGAGATCTGATTTTTGACTCTCAGCCATCTCAACTCATTCAGAGGGACGGATTATGTACATAGTTCATAGAGACCCATACGTGTCACTGTGCTTCATTACCTAAATTTTTTTTCAAATTTTGATCAAATAAATGGATTTCAAACAAATAATTTTCGAGTTCATATTGAACTAGTTCAACTCTGAGTTTAATGTGAAGCACAAATTTTAGTTTTTCTTGTCGATTTCAAACAAAAACTTATGTTTTAGAAGAAAAAATATAATTTCGGACGCAACTAATGAATTCAACTGAAGCTTGCTTCAGATTTTCAGCGACATTTTGGAAAACCGTTTGTAGGGAGCTGTACATACAGCCGGCACGGATCGCCCTGATATCTTGCGTTCCTTATTGAAGGTGGGCGCAAACTCGGTGCCATATGTTATAACATGCGTGCACCGACATTGCGTCAACAATCACATGGGAACACAAAGTGTCAGTGCGATGAATATCCCAAATGCCTCGGGAGATTCCAAAAAAAGGCACATTTTGCAAAGAGAAAAGAAGTGCCCGAAAGGCAATTTTTAGGGTGTTCAGGAAGACTGTTTCGGTTTTGGCTCGAAACTTTTTTCTAAGGATCGCTTCGGGTGCGATTTCCAAAAATGAGAACCATTTGTCGATTTCTTGCGACGGCTGATAAGGTTCAGAGCTTCCCACTGAAGGAAATTTCGCAGACACTAGCCATTTTTAGAATGCTATGACGGGATTGTCTCAGAACGTCTCTAAAGGGGTTAGTGACGCAAATCACTGCTTAAAGACACAGCCCAACCTCAGAATCGATTTCTTGTTTTCCTGTTTATCTTGGAGAAAATTTCACGTTGATCACAATGGTGTACCCAGAATCGCTCAGGACTCACTACGAACGGAGTTACGGCTCCTTAGAAATCTCGATTTTAAACGGCTAGAAGTTCGCGGACGAGTTGTCTCGAGCCTGTATTTTGTCGTTATTCGCAGACATCGTTCTGAAGCAGGTCACAATATAAAGCCGGACCGAAAACAAATCGAAGAGCATAGGTTTTGAAGAAAATCATTCGCGCGTCTCTTCCCTATTGAGGTAGGGAACCTGGGGGTGGGCGTTACCCATTTTTTTCTTTCAAGGGGGTGTGGTCGACTTTTTCCTAGCTTTTTCTCGCTTATTTGAGCGAATTGAGATTTGGCGCTTGGCAGGGTTGCTATAGACGGCGACCGGACCATAATATCAAAAATTACCTCTGAGGTTGGACTGTGCCTTTAACACTAATCTGATGTTCGTTTATCGATCTTCCTTGGATTACGTGTACTAACGCTACGGTGGATATACGGTAGTTAGGTTAGGGTCTCAGAATCCGCTGAACATTTCATTATGGGGTTTATTTGAAGCGCTAAACACGAGTTCGAGGTTCATGTGTCGATTTTCGAAATAGTAGGTTACAATACCGCTCGTAAAATTTGGTTAGAGAGCGCGCGAGAACGCGTTTTCGCGTCTGTTTCGTCCTTTTCGAAAACTCACCTCAAACTGAACTTCGAGCAAAACTAGGGTGCAACTGATAGTCCTGGTGTTGAGGGCTGCCCAATGGTATACCCTTCGTGGGGGGGGGTCATTGAGCATTGCAAAAGTTTCGCAGTCGGCCAGCGAAAAACCAGCCTTCTGATCAAATCCTACTAATGGTATTGTACGTAGGTTACATCAAGTAAAAAGTGGTCTGCCTCCCGTAACCTACGGCAGTCATCAGAATAGCGTCAAACGAACCCCATGTTCGTGCTAAGCGCCCTAAAAACCCTCAGGTACAAGTTTTAAGCCTAATCTGCAAAAACTTTCCGAACACCCAAAACATTCGCTGATGTGACACTTCTGTAACCTCCCGTGAGGCTTTAAAAACACCCTCTTCTGAAATCCTACGAGGTAGCTAGAACAGTTTTTTGAAAATATTGTTGTTCTGTTATGGGGTGAAAGTGGACGAGTTACACGGCAGCATACCCGCTCGGATGAACTAGCGGCGCTAGCGATAAAGCTATTGTCACAGCGAGGCTGATAGACTTTCCCGACCTCTACTAGAAAGCTTCAGAAAACAAGATCCACAGCCGGGCAAAATAAAAACCCAGAGTAATCCTGCAGACAAGGTATTTTTGTGTGGGAGAGCGGTCGTCTTCATCATGGCAGAGATAGATGTGAAGCAGCAACCGCTTCAAAACCTTGCTGAATGAAGTGATAAGGGTGGGCTACGGTGGTTTTTACTTGCCCGCCCGGTTGTGGATTTTCTTTTTTGTGGAAACCTACTTTGTTGGAAGCTTCAGAAACTAGCCAAATTGACAGTCCTGGAACAACCGATCAGGACGAGTTCGTCCTGGGGGTGGAGTCTGCGTAGCTCATGGGCGGAGCCTTCAAAATTTTTAGAATCTATGCTGCTTGAATTTGATAGTTTCGACTCGTTTTTGACGCTTTTGACGGCATATGCGTTCTAATTGGACCAATGCGATCCAGTAACGAAGTATTCTCATCAGTTTTCTCGAGCGTGCCTGCTGCTTTTAAATTTAGTTTTTTTTTTGAGAATTAAATGACTTCTAGCCAATCGAGAATACAGGATTAGGCGATAGGAATGTTCCCAGAACAAATAAAAGTGTTCGTTTCGTAATGATTGCTCACAAGAACCATTTACTGGTCGCACCTTCCTAGCCAGTCTGGCACCAAATGCTCTTATCTGTTTGAATAGTCACGTTCGGACACACAGAAAGGTGTCGTTAGAGAAAATAAACAGGCTACCATACCGTGAGACAAAAGTCATGCGGTATGAGTGTGCATCAGCACAATTATGTCTAACTCGAATTTATGAGGGACAGATTAATAGCCAATACCTCAGTAGCTCTGTGTTTTCGGGGTTAGTGGTGTCACCTTTTCAAGTCAACGCTTCACCTCTTAAGTGAGGAGTTTCGAACGAATAAGCTCCCTAGAAAATTTTATGCATATGACTTGTACTGGCACCCGGATGTGAAAAAAACAAACTATAGTTCGAAGTTTCCTGAACGGTCCTGAAGTACGCTCGAGCGGTATATAAAGTCTGTCCGAATGAGTCTGTCCGCCTACTTGGTCGGAGGGCGTCTTTATCGGCAGTCGCGAAGGCGTGTTTCGGACCCGTAGATCGATTAGCAGGAAGACCAGACAAATAGGGAACAAAATCCCAATCAGCTATGTCGCCGTCGTAGGTATGCTCTTGCGTATAATGCCTATGTGACGACTGCTCGACACGCACTTCGACCGCGTGGGCAGACGGTCCCACTCAGACAGACTTTACCTCAACTGGCAACTGCAACCAAACTCCTCCCTGTGTTTGAACTCTGTTTCCTTGGCTCGTTTGATCGAGAACTTAAAGGCAGCATACTCGCTCGTAAACGTGGTTGAGATAACTACGGAAATAGAATGGTATGGCCCAGATTACAACGCCTAGCTGTGCTTTTCCTGCAACGCAGGGTTGCTGGGTCATAATCACCGTTGGTACTGTTAGTAGGTTGCCTAACAAGGGAACCACACGCGTCACTGACGGCGAAGGTGACCCAGCAACTCTGCTTTGGAGCAAAAGAGCAAATACAGGGTGCGTGAAAATACAGGGCGGGGCTGACTTCTGACTTATGTAGCGGCATTGTGGGTCATTTTGGACACTTCAAAATGCGTAGGCATTATGTTGTAAGCCATACGGTTCGATTCACATTGTAATTCCAACCACGTTTAGGAGCGTATATGCTGCCTTAAAAAATAAACTTTTACTGAATTTTTTTAGCTTTTTAACTATCAAAACCAAAGCGTTAATATAATTTCCGAAAACGGCTCTCAAAAGTCTTCAGAAGCTGTCAAATTTTCATGAATTTTTCGGAAAGTTAAACACCTCTCCTGAAACTACTCACGCTTTGTACCAATATTTCTTTCACTGATTCAGGCATAACATGCCATAGCACCCTCTCCCTCCCACTTCAGACAATGGCCGGAAATCTCTAAGACCTGGGCCTTCACTCACTCACTCATCCCGTTAGCTGGCGTCTGGTGGAGCGGAATCCCCTCTCAACCAATACACTGCTGTAGGCGCCATAGGAGCTCGTGCGACCTGAGCGATACGCTTCCAATCGGTACGGTTTGCAGCAATAAGTTTAGCGTTAAGGAAACTGCACCGTTGAGTCTTCAGATCCTCCTCTGCTTTTAAGCCATGTCTTCGTCGGGGCCGTTCTCTGGATTTTCCGCAATGGTGGGCGCTTCCGCCAGTTCATACTGTACGGCAGACGCGTAGCATCCATCCTACATACATGCCCGAACCATCGCATTCTTCTTGTCTGCAGCTGTTCTCCGACCGTCGGCTGATTCATGCAGCTCTTCCGTATATCGTCGTTGCAGACATGATCACGAATCGTAATTCCAAGGATCTGGCGCAAACATCGCATTTGGAAAACTTCTAGCTTGACGAGGTCTGACTTTAGCAGAGTCCAGGTTTCCGAGCCGTATAGTAGTACGGGTATTGTCAGCGCTCGGAACAATCGCACTTTAGTCTTCAGTGAGAAGTTCTTGTTCTTCCTCCACAGACACCAACAAAGCCAAGCGATAGACGCCTGCCCGACTCTGCTGCACACATCTGCCGTGGCCGCAACTTTTCGTTCTTGCACAATTGACCCAAGGTGTTTGAACTCCTTGACCTGCTGAAGTTCTGCTCCTTCGAAGTACACAGATACAGGCGACCCATCCATGTGCCATGACTTTAGTCTTCTCCCAGTTGATTCTTAAGCCGTAGGAGCTTGCAACCTGCGCCACATCACTTATCAAAGACGTTGTCTCTGCATCGGTATCCGAAAACACTGCGCTGTCATCCGCAATCATCAGATCTGTGACATACTCATTACTTCCATATTGAACGCCTCTTCTGCTCTCAAAAACTTTCCTCATACTAGCGTCTACAACAGTATTGAAGAGCAGAGGCGAAACCACATCGCCTTGGCGAGCTCCAGCATTAGCGGTAAACTCCTCGGACAACTTGTCTCCGACGCGTACTGAACTGGTAGATTCTTCGTGCGTGTCCTGGAGGAGCTTGACTATCTTTTTCGGTGTTTGCTCGCTTTCAAGAGCTCTCCATAGCACTGGCCAGTGAATACAATCAAACGCAGATTTAAAGTCTATGAACGTGACAACGACTCGCCTCCCAGAGAGAATTCTCTCTTCCATGAGCTGTCGAAGTGCGAAGATCTGATAACTGCAGCTTCTTCCTGGTCGAAATCCCGCCTGCTCTTCGCGACCAGTTTGTTCACGATGTGCCTGTTCTAAATAACGCTCATGAAGACTTTGCCAACGATTGACAACAGACTGATCCCTCGGTAGTTTTTACAGTCCCTGGCGTCGCCCTTCTTAAGGATCGGTACTATTGTAGCACGTTTCCAGGTAGCTGGTATTTTCTCAGACTGCCAGATGAGAGTAATTAGTGCATGAAGTTGGCGCAGTTGGACGTCTCCGCCGGCTTTAATGGCCTCAGCAGTGACTTTGTCCGCTCCTGACGCTCTCCCGTTTTTCCGTGACTTTATCGCTGCCGTTAGCTCATCCGTAGTGACCTTGGACCTTGAGGACGCTTTCAATAATACATCCAGATGACTTTTAGGTAGAATCTGAAAAAAACTTAGACGATAACCCTAATACACATACGTCAAAATCTCTAAAAATCTCCGGCTCTAGAAACGTCAAAATGGTGAGCAACATACGGATTTTTTGAGAATACTTCGCAAGATACTTCGTAACTTCCATACTCGACCTTGTTTCCTAAGACATATTGATGAAGGAACGCAAACTTTCTCCCAGCTTTTCCCCGCATACGCACGCGAAGGAACAAATTAACTTTGGCTCAGAAACGGAGTGCAGACTTCGTGCTTGTAGTAACTTCAAATAATTGGTGAAAAAGGTGTAACCCCCCCCCATCTCTAATTGAGCCTTCTTTGGAAATAGGATGGAAAATCGCAAAGCCTCCGGGTGGCCAATCATGTGCAGAGATACCGCTATGTATTGATAGTCTTGTGTGGTGCATCCATGCCTCCAAACTTCGGACATAAACCTGTGACGGGAATAATAGTTAGAAGGTGGTGACAACAATGTCTTTGATCAACATTATAAAAGGGCTATAAAAACATAGTGTGAAGGCGATTAAGCAAAAGCAGCTCATGCTCAGATCCATAAAATTAATACACCCCTTTTACTAAAGAACAAAAAGGGGATGTTTTTTGGCAGACCATCAGCATAGTTTGGTCACAGTCTCAAAGTGCTCTATTTTAGAGAGCAACTCAGTTGCGTATGACGACGCATTGGTAAATACATTTAACTGAGTTTACAATAAGACTATTGCGGGAAGTCTGAAACTCTTGTCTCAGACATTGGCTCATCTAATTTTCTACCTCGCTATTCATTAATAAACCCAGTAATTTGATGGGGTCACTAGCGGACTGCTAAAGGAAGCGTGTTGGCGGCGATTCCGACGGTGGTCAGCGCTGTGACATGACGAGTGATGAGCGATTGCGGATCGTGAATAGGATAATTGAGGTGGTGATTTCATTCGAAATCAGCGCAACGGAACCGTTCGCGTTCCTACGAGCAGTTTATACCTCATTGGGCTACCGGTTGTCGATTAAATCGCAGTCCCTCGATTGAAGTCGAAATCGTAACCCCTATGGGGGCAATATTGCATCGCAATGAATTACAGAGTGTCACTCTTGTTTTCTACATCCAAAAAACCATGGACAGTTATCAGCTTCTGGGAGTGTCCGAAAGGCACAAAAATTATACGAATCGGGCCGACCTACTTACTCTATTTATTTATAAAAAAACGTTTTCAATGTACGGGGTGTGTGAAATGCAGTCCGCCAAAAGTTACACATATATATCACTGCAAAAACAGTCGGCTGGAGATCAATATGCACAAATGTCTCAGCGGCACATTTGCCAGCGAGAGCGGTTGTGCTGCAATGAGCTTCATGCATATTGATCTCCAACTAACCCCTCCTCGTTGATATAAAAATGCGCAACTTTGGGTTGACTGCACAATAGGTAATGAAAAGACAAATTACGAAGTTGGTTAATTTTCCTTGTTCACCCGAAATCAGCTGATTTTTGGTTCCAGGCGTCTAACAGCAGCATGACTGCCAAACAACCGTGACCAGAGTTATCGCACAGTTTAGGAAGCAGCAGTTGACTGTCCCGTCTCCGAACAATACGAATTCATTTCCAGACCCGTTCTTTGGGAAAGAGAGTACTCGATGAGTAACGTTTCGAAAAAGTTCGATTAAAAAATGAAATGAAAAGAGCGTCACCTCTCGCAATCCTGTGCAGACAATCGATTCTGGGGGCATGCAAAAAACATTTCCATCAGAAAGTAGGATTTTTTTGTTGCGCAGTAAGAAAACAGAAAATTTTCCATATTCGGCACTTAAAGGCAGTGTTCACGATGAGAATTGTTTTTCTGTTTCCCCGCCTATCTTGAAAACGGCCCCACGCTGATTCCAATGATGTCTCTGAAATCGTACAAGACCTTCTGGGAATGGAGTTATGGCCCCTCAAAAATTGAGCTAGGGAAGCGTGGTGGACGAGTTGTCCGAGGCTTGTAACTTGCGTCTTTTGCAGCCGATCTATGCGAGCTGACCTGAGTAAAAAGAGAAGTTGAGAATGAAGGGAAGAACGGGGCTAATGATTGGAAATCATCGCTCATCTCAAGATCTTGAGCATTCATTTGTTTACGTCGGTGGGCGTGTGATGCGCTTTTGCGGTTTGCCTTGCGCTCGAAATGGCAACTTCAGGCTCTTTTGGAGCTTTTCCTGACTCGTTTTCATGCGTTCTTTCGACGTCAACGTTACATTGTGCCCCTCCACTACCCATTCCCAGTGGAAACTGAAACACATTTTTTATCGTGAACACTGCCTTTAAAGGCATCGTTCGCGATGAAATTCGTTTCTGAGTAGTCAATATATAATGGAAGCTCTAGTGCCCTACACAACAGCCACGTTGAAAGAACCGCGAAAAAGTTACTAAAAACTGCTTTTTCGGACCCCTTTCTCTTCGTTTTTAGACCCCTTTCAAGCAATCGACGCATGAGAAAGGAAGAGTCGATCGCTACGAATCGCTGTGTTGACCAATGATCTCCCGATCAAATCCCGTTCATCTTTCTTTCAGATGATTTGCAAGAGAGAAAAGGTTGACCGATATGTGCAGAAAAGGCGTTCCTGACGTAATCAAATGTTGTATTTCATCCACTTCCACGCATTTGTACTATATCACTTATTGATCAGCTGCTTTCGTTTCCAATTTGGTCGACGGACGTAACAGATGATCGACCCAAAGGCCAACCCCCGAACCCAGAAAGACGTTTTCAACTGGTGAAAACACCATTTCGGTTCAATTTTAAGACTGCAGACTTTGTGAATGGCCTTATCAAGGTCCACTTGGATGATATAACACAAAAACAGGAATTTGGTGTTCAGCGGGGACGATGCCTTTGAACAAAATTGGAATCAGAATACAAAATCAAACAGCGCTATTAAACTAGAGATTCGAGTATCAGTTATGGGGCTTCAAATCTGAAACATTCATTGAACCATGTGATCTAGATAAGTATGTACCAATACATATACCAATAAGAAACTCTCAGCACTATGATGAAACCTTGGAGAAAATCGAGATTCTGCTAATTACATGCTACCGAATCAGACTTATTGTTAGCACTTTGTCAAAGCAAAGCAATTGCAATTTCAGAGTTTCACCTGATACTCGAAGAAAGCTTTGGTGCTGTTCCAGACAGTAAACTTCGAATCCGAGACTGAGCATAAATGCATCATGGGAGCCTTTATTTATTTATTTATTTATTTATTTATTTATTTATTTATTTATTTATTTATTTATTTATTTATTTATTTATTTATTTATTTATTTATTTATTTATTTATTTATTTATTTATTTATTCATTTATTTATTTATTATTTATTCATTTATTTATTTATTTATTTGTCCACCTGTACTCAAGATGCTTATAGCCAAATCGGCCACAACGAAAACTCATAAAAAACAAACTCATTAAAATAGATATCAATACAAACAAAAACAGAAACGACGATTAAAATCAGAAAGTTAGAAAAGTATCTACATAGCTTGAGCTCAGAGATGAGTTTTCGCTATATTCTTTGCGGCAATCGGAAATCTTTCACCAAAAACACAACATTAATCTGAATTGCTTCGAATGAAGGTACACATACTCAAAAAAATCCAGCAACAAGAGCGAAATATGTTTTATTCTATAGAAGGGAGTGCTCAAATAATGTACGATGAGTGAGCAGATTTTTCAGAGTGTGCTTTCAACGAATTCTTTGCAGAGTGTTCGGAGAACGATTTTGATTCTGTTCTATTCATTTTTTTTCAACTCTGGAGCCTCGGCTATTGATCTTGACTTTTTGGTATACGGTATATTTGCCTAAAAATTGAGTCGGGGTCGGAGCCTAACATCGGCATGGATCCTAATGACACTTTAAGTTTCTAATTGGAGGTTGGCGCAAACTCGGTGCACCTACAGTATCGCGCAATTTTTTTGCAAAAAGAAGGCGTTTTTTGGCGTTTTTTGCGCTCACAAAGCGCCGCATCGCCATAACTTGTTTCAAAGTGGTCCAATTTCCTTTCTGAAGTCATTTTTAGATAGCTTCCATTTTGTCCTTTTTCGATAGTGTTACAAAATCATAGATCCAACTCCAGAATTTTATCGAAAAAGGTATATTTGTACCACAAAATCCCTCATTATGAAGTGATCAGATGGTCATGACAGCAGAAATCTGTTCTGTTTTGACCTGTGGTTGATGTGAGTCTTAGAAGGAAACACACATTTTTGAACGAAATACCGGATTACAAGGGCTTTCTACTCGGACCTTTACATTTGCCTCGCATAGAGGAACACGAAAACTTCCTGAAAAACTCATTTTGTCAATTTTGAAAGGAGTTATGGCGATGCGGCGCTTTGAAAAAAAAAACGCCGCAAAACGCCGTTTTTGCAAAAAACATGCACGGTACTGTACACACATAAGCTCTGGTACATCCTTAGTGACCTGCCGATTACGATTATCACCAGCAGCGGGGCGGTGGGCCTTGGTGAAATATAACTAGTGATAAGGAGGTTTTGACGAAAAAGCCACCGCTCCGCGCTGTGATAACCGAAAACATGGGTTCACTTGGAATGAAACAGAGTCTATGTTATAGCATGTGGCAACGAGTTTGCGCCCACCTTCCACAGTGCACGTAAAGTCTCATCAGGATCTATGCCGGCGTCACATTCCAGAAAAAAGATTGCCGTTTTCACCGTATAAGTTGATACAGTAACCGAAAAAAATAAAGTTCCCGTTTATAGAATTTTGTGAAAAAAATGCTAATTCTTTGATGTTGGGCCTGTTTTCGGGAATCTTTCGCATGAGTCTTTCACGAAAGCGAGTATTTGTTGAGATAAAAGCTCGATTGTAGGTTATCAAGTATGAGAACTCGATCGGCGTCATCAGATTTTCTAGAAGACTTGTTTTTCTAGATGTTTTTATTTTTATTTTATCTTTTAGTATTCTTCTCAAATCTTTAATTTTGCCGAAAGTCATTGCTGCAAACATTGTCAAAATGTGCGCGTGGTCGCTTCAGCCCTAGAAATAAAAAATTTTATCAATCAGTCTATTTTTCAACTAGAAGTGGTGCATCATACATTCAGATATGCACAAAATGATCACGGAAGTTTTTGACCAGAATCATAACCAAATCTGAAAAAAAAATGAAAATGACATCAGAGAAGAACAAAAATGTCCTTTTCAGGTTCAGTAATAATCGAGAACCCTTACTAACTACTATTATATTATTTGACTCTTGTATGATAGTTTATTCAATGTTCAGGGTATATAATGAAATATTTTTTATCTCAAAAAATAGATGCATATATATTTGGTTTATAGTAAGGTAAAATTTGACCTACAATAATTATGGTTGTGGATAATAAATACTGTGGTTTATTTAAAAATGTAAAAGACAGTAAATAGGTTCCTGTAATTTTTGAGGAGTGTTTAGAGGTGGTTCAATTCATCCATAAATTGCCCACAGGGGAGTAAGTTGTAGTAAAGTAGATTCAGGGGAATCCTCGACAATAGGAATTTCGGTTGTTTGGCAAGCTCTTTGGCTTCATGAAGAACAAACAACAATTTTCTAGCTTGTTCCGAAACTCAGTGCGGCATCTCGATTCCTTAGCGAATGGTAGTTTGTACTACATATATGAGGACTGAGTTCCTCTGACAATGAGAGATAAGCCTTTTTTATCAGCTTTTGTTCAACTGATTAAGCTCTGTTCGAACAATCCCTGTCCCAAAAACGACCGATTCGGATTGAAATGTATTCATCCTGGCCAGAGCAGTAGTCCCAAAAATGAGACAGGAGAATTTCAGGATAACATGAAAATTTGCTGATTTTTGTTTACATACTTCATGTAATACAAGAGAAAATGTGATGTGACAGTGAAAGGATGAGGAAGAAATCTGGCAATCGCGTTTCACTGGTTTTACGGTAGCGAGAGTCCCGGTCCAATTGCAACCAATTTCAGTAGTTTTGAATTCGGCCGATTAACGGTCGACCTGTCTGGCGGCAGGTCTCGAAGAAAGACCGCTATGCAAATAATAGGCATTCCAAGGTCCATTAGGAAAAACGCCTAACTCACCCACATATGAGTAATGAAGTGGCAGTGGGTGGCGTATTGGGAGCAATTTCGAGGTATCAATGGTCTCCACCTCAGCGACTGCGTGGACGAGGAAGTCAGCGGTAGATTGGATAAAAAACCAGCTGAGTTCAGTGAAACAAGGCGGAGATGAATCGCAGAGTGATAAACAAATATGATAAGCAGGGCATTGCACTCGGATCTGCCCTTCAGCATACACGTGAAGTGGATCAACCAGGTCGCCTGGTCCTTGGATCAGTAGTGAACATTATGGATTAACAGAACTAACAAGGGACCACTTCGAACATAGAATGGAGTTTTGAAAAACGGTCTTTTGAGGATTGTAGAGGAGTTAAAAAGAAACAATTTGAGATTTTAAGATTTCACTCAGTCCTCACGGGTGGATCAAAAACGATCAAAAAAGGAAAGAAACCAGAACGTTGGATTGGGAGGACGTAGCACAAATGTGAGCTATAGAGTGGCCTTGAAATCATCTGAAAAGGTTCTCCTAAAAGTTTGAAGATGAAATCTAGCTAGGTTCTCGAGTTATGACTTGTTCATTGATCCCCTGAACAATGCTCGTTGCATTCAAATCACCGATCACTGCAATGTGATAGTGGGGTGAGCTAGAAGCACACCGTGGCTCAGTCGGTTAGCCGTTGGATTACGATGCAATTGAAAGATGGTTCGAATACTGTGGGATCGTTACTGCATTATGGCTGGTAGGAATGACATTTCTATGTGTTCACCTTAGTTGTTTTGAGTTTTAACAGTCTCTCTTGTTTTTATACCTCTTTTCTTATATCGCAGAGGTAACGTGATATAAACGGAGAACGGTTGCATCAATGTTAGAAACTATAGAAATTCCGAGGTTTCGACATTTGCTGGAATATCAAGAATACCCTTACCCTTCTCCCCCACATATGTTACAGAAAAACCGTACTTAATTCGGAGAAACACTTTAGGGGACTTATTTTGATATATGACGCTGGAAAAAAGTTCGGACAAAATTAAACTTCGTGGACTTGTTCCTTGATCAATGATCAATCTTTTCAGAAATAATTGTTGTAAACAGAAGTGGGTTTACCTAAACTACAAAATCCATTGAAGCAACCTAATACTTTAGCGCATGGCTCGAAGACTCAAGAAAAGTGTTTCGTTATCAATTCCAAAATTTGGAGTGGAACAGAACCACTCTTTTGGAAACGCATCTTACAAGATAACTACTTTTATTCAGCCTGGCCATTCTGGTTTAAATGTAGTTTTCAGGTGCCATTTTGGACGTAGAATCCGAGTATGCTCTTCGCTGCTTCTCTGAAAAATAGAGAAGCTTTTATGAAAAGAAGTTATAGTCATTTCTCCAAGCCTCGCGACAAGGCAAGGGTACCCATCAAGGAATTTTTAGGGTGGTTTGGAAAAAATTTTCGGACTCGGCTAAAAACTTGTATGTAGGGGTAATCTAGGGTGCTGAATACGAATCTAGAGATCGTTTGCCGAAATTCTGAGGTTTACTGCAGTTTGCGGTAGTTGTCATGACATAGAGGGCCTAAACCTACCTTGATAGTTTGAAAATTGACAAGTGAACAGCAAATTCGTATTCAGCACCCCAAATAAATCCCGTTGAGAAATTTTGAGTCAATTCTGTGACTTTGACCCAACTACCGTATACCCACCGTAATCTACCGTAATCTGTCGAAAATCGATAAAATGACCTCAGATTCGTTATGATCACTTTAAATAACCTCCGAAAGCGAAGTTTGAGTCCTAAATTTTTTCTCAACCATTGGAGCCCCATGAGGTATGAAGCTCAAGGCCATTTTTGGGGGTTCAGAGGTCGAAATTTTTTTTCGCCCAAACTCAGCCCCAGGGGGTAATTTGGGACGCCGAACACGAATATGGGGTCCGTTTCCTGTTTTTTAGCGGATATCGTCAGGTTAGGGTGCATTGAATGGCATTTTACCTACCGCAACCCATTGTTTTTGGTGGTTTTTGATCTACCCGTGAGGACTGAGTGAAATTTTAAAATCTAAAATTGTTTATTTTTACGCCCTCTACATCTCTCAAAAGACCGTTTTTCGAAACTCCATTTTTGTTCAAAGTGGTCCCTTGTAAGAGCACAACATTTCTCGGACTAAAATATGCTTGGATTTTTTTTCGCTTAAAAAGGCAAGGCTCGCGATAGAAACGACTTTTGAGCTCTTCACAAGAGAAAATAGATTTGGTCATAAAGGCAAAAAAAAGGGGAAAAACTGAAACATTTTTGTGGAAAACACTCGAAAACAAGGCATAAGGGATTAATTACCGATGTCGGCCGTCCCCCCAATTAACGAAAATTTTATTGATGCTTTAGTTTGCTGTTAAACTAGTCAGTTGTCTTCAGAAGTGCTGAAAGATCACTCTAGAAGCAAAATAAAAGGTCACGAAGCATGCATTAATAGAAATCTCGATAATTGGGGGCGGGCAAACACCAAGCATTAACGTATTTCTGAGCGTTTTATACAACTTTTCACTTCTTTTCATTGGTGATGGCCAGATCTACCTTCCCATGAGGATAGCACAAAATTCGTTTCGTCCGCGATCCCCGCCTTTAGAGGCAGCAGACACGCTCGAAAAAGTTGTTGAGATAACTACGCGACTTGGGTCGTATAGCCCCTAGTAGAACGCTCACGCCGATGGAAGCGTCATAGACGAGTGAAAACTACTAAATTTGAGTCGGAAATTTTTGTCAGCCACGCCCATGAGCTTTAAACCCCGCCCCCTCAATATAAGAACACAGTCACTTCAGCTGGTTTTTGATGCTTCCAACGAGGTGGGCGTTTTAGTATAGGCTGTAAGAGTCTATAGGCTTCGCAATCCCAACAGTTTTATCGTTAATATTAGCTAGCTAACTGCTCGGGCATCACTCGTCCAGTTTTACCCCATAACAGAAACAGCCGTCATTTCTGTATTTGCATGCAGTTTTCGTTGGTTTTTTTTTGTTAGTTTCCCATACTACTAGCTCCAAACCTTCGATTTATGACATAAAATCGATACCATTTTTGAGCGTGTCTGCTGCCTTAAAGGCAGTGTTCACGATAAGAATCGTTTTTCTGCTTTTCCGCCTATCTTAAAGACGGTTCCATGCTGATTCCAATGATGTTTTTGGAATCGTACAAGACCTTCTAGGAACGGAGGTCGCTCAAAAATTGAGCTAGGGAGCATGGTGGACGAGTTGTCCGAGGCTTGTAACTTCCGTCTTTTGCAACCGATGTATGCGATCTGACCTGAGTAAAGAGAGAAGTTGGGAATAAAGGGAAGAATGGGGATATTGATCGGAAACCATCGCTCATCTCACAGTCTCGAGCATTCATTTTTTCACGTCGGTGAGCGTGTAAAGTGCATCTGGGTGTGACGAGCTGACGGGTTTTCAACTTTGGAGCCGTAGGGGACCGTTCCGAGCTTATTTTTCTAAGTTTTTTCAACGTTAAGGTTGCGCTAGGCCCCGCAGCTGCCGATCTCCACCAGAAAATCAGACATGGTTTTTATCGTGGACACTGCCTTGAAATATGCGTACGAGCATATTTTCCACTCAGTGCTCAAAATGAAAGCCGTTTATGTGGTCTCGCCTTGGAAAAAATGTGCTATTTTTGTCACAAAAAAAACTAGAAAAACCTAAAAACTCACGAACTATGTTTATCACGTCTACGTTATGTAGAGTAACAATAAATAAATAAATAAACTACACACAAGTTTGCTAGAAGGAAACGCCACAGTCGGTCGAGTTCCCCTTGTTCCGGCAATTCCCTAGAAATGATGACACTATTATTAGTCTGAGGCTTCCACGAAAGTTGGATTCCACTTTGTACATACATAGTTCCTGAACACGCATGTCTGATTAGCAAATTCCGCTATCAAAAGCCATGAGGCCAGCTTTTGAATGGGCTTTCAAGACCTTATTGCATTTGGTGCACAAATAGACTTTAAAGGCACAGAGCACCCTGAAATTTATTTCTTTAGATTTTATGCTTATTTCGAAGTGTATCACACGTTGATCGCAACGGTGTCCCTAAAATCGCTGAATGCTCCCTACGAAAGGAGCTATGGCTCCTTAAAGATGCCGGTATTCTGAGGGCGAAATTTTGGTGGACGAGTTACATAACTCGGGCCTGTAATTCGCTTGAATCGCTGTCGCTGCACGAGAGCGAGCCAAGGTTAAGGGATGGACCGGTAATGAACTAAAGAACGTAGATGAGGTTGGTGAACATTTCGACAATCTGAAAACATCGTTCGATTCGGCTCGTCGCGCCGATTTCGAAAATGTTTTCAGACCTAAGAAAAACTCAAGCCTTGATCTTATGACCCATTTTCTCTCGAGAACTTAAAATCTATCAGAGTAAGTATTTTTGAATTCTGGGAAGACCATTCGCTTCGCCTCGTCGAGCTGATGGGAAATATGTATTGTTTTTATTACAAAAACGGATCCTGACCTACTTACGACCTATTCACCGTCCGAGAAGCCGAATTTTCGAAGATTTGATGTGATTTGAAAGTATTCCACTCCAAACAATCGGTATCGCATTGTTGAAGTGAAAAAATGTGTTCATATTCAGAAAAGACGCAAGTTTCAGCCTGTTTTTTTGGCTAGTTATGGGCGAACTCCACCCTGACCTCGCTAATTACCTTTGGTTCTCGCCCTAATTACATATAGTGCGTTCTCGATAGAATCCACTACAGCCAATCGAAAAACTGTGCTAGTAACATTTTTCACAACTGATAAAATAAACACAATCCTGGACGCATTTTCATTTATTGTGCCAGCCGAGAAACACCAAAGACATTGAACTTGATACTGTCTCCGCCAAAGCAGGACTGGTTCATTGTTTTGCTGGAAGACCCATATGAAACTGAGACATAATTGGATCTCCTTTAAATCTACATTCTCATTCACTCAACTGACAGTTCAGAAAAATTTTCAACTTTAGTAAACCTTGTCGTAAATTTTAGAAAGCGATCTCTTTTGAATTTATTATTTTCAGCATAATAATACTTCATACTGGATGCATTTGCTATTCTGTTTTTCTTTAGTTTTTTGGTTGAATTTTGATTTTTTTAATCCATTTCGTTTATTAAACTAATTATTTTTATTGAATTCAATTACTATTTACTGTTTTCTTGTATATTTTTTCCTTATTTTATTAATCTCACTTATTGAGCAGAAAATATATGTAAAGCTGCAGAAGTTTTGAGATTTCAGAGATTCCAGAGTTTTTACGAGTGTTTCTAAACAGGTTTGGAACCTTGCCACAGCTGGTCCTGTGTATGTGACCCGGCACCCCTCACATGCCGGCCGAATTACCAACGCAGGCTGGCCTTCTCCGCCACCGCTGACCAGGGGTGCGATTCAGGGGTGTGCGGAAAATCCTTTTCGGTAAATTTTTACCGAAAGTTTTTACCGAACTTTTTTCTCGGTAAATACGGTAAAAACGGAAAATTCGATAAAAATTCCGACTTCGACTTTGGTACATATCCCATACGATAGCACAAATAAACAACATTATTTATGCACCATTTCTAAAAGTGCTCGAGGATAGTGTAAATAATGAGCGAGTTTTACATATTATACTGAGCTCAATGGCTGAACCCGATCAGCGGGATGTTGATTTTGAGAAAGAGTAACATCTCCAAATTTTCTGTCATCAAGGCCTTTTTCTAGTGACTCAAACTTAGGCCAGCTGGGAAAACATCCTTTCCGCCTCAACTGTGCCAGGAGGCTTGGCCGCGCCCATTTCACCGTGCCGCACTAAATTTGAGCCTCTACCCGGGGTTTCCCTCTTCTGCCAAAATTAGGGGAGTCGTTGCGGCACGGAAAAATGGGTGTGGTCAAGTGTGATACAACAGTGCCCCCCCCCTCATCCCACAAGCACCTTATTGGTCAGTGAGGAAAGGTGTGGATACGATAATTTCACAATGCAGTCATCCCAGAACTGCGCAGTGGATTCAGTGTTGTGTCCGGGGCTCAAAAGAACTTTTCCACTTCCTGAAAGATCTGCTTCAGGCCTCTGCTGCGTTGCGAACCTGTTCACATATCTAAATAAAATATGTATTTCTCGTAGTGGTACATATCTCGACAAGAAGAAGCACTTAATAGAAAAAAGTGAAGAGATCGTTTGAATATTCAAAAAGTAAGCCAAACAGTTTTAAAAAGAGTAACAAAAATAAGGGTGAAAACGGATATCGTGCCAAGGGCATGCCATAACAGTGGCAATCACGTGAAATACGAGTAAAAAGTAGGCCGAATCGGCGAAAACACTCATTTTTCCTTTTCGGTAAAAATTTCGGTAAATTTCGAGAAAAATTCGGTAAATCAGTAAATCAAAATTTTCCGAAAAACACCGGTAAATCCGGAAAATCGGTAAATCGGTAAACGGAAAATGCACACCCCTGGTGCGATTCATGAACGCACATTCGTTGGTCTGGTTTGGTTAGGGTTTTGTGTGGTTGGCAAGCCCAGGCGTAATCAAACCACTTCCCGGCGCTAACCAGCGATTCATGAATGTTTTCGCCGGCTTGGTTTCCAAGCCGGGTGTCAAAACGTGTTTGAAGCTGGTAAATCGGTGCCAGCTAATCAATTCTGTCCGCGTCAGTGTTCGTCTTTTTTATTCTTGTTGTTTTTCCTTATTATTCACTGAGAAATGTTTAATTATATATAGGTTATGTAAATTCAATTGATTTCAAGGTCAGAGTTACTCGGAAACTGCTCGCTTTTTTTCACGTATTTACCGTTGTTCGGAGTGAAATTGCTGTTTCAAAAAGAATAAATACGTGCGATGTCTTTGCTGTGGTGACTTAGGGCGAGACAAGGACACGTATGGAAAACTCGGAGCAAGTTTGCTGCTCTATGTAAGTTTCCGAATGGCAATAATATGAACAAAGATAAGGATCGCAGTGAAAGCGGTGGAATATGTATCGTCTAGTGCGCGCCAGTGCGAATGCCGCTGTCGCCATGACGCGCTAACCGAAAATTGGGGGTGGGTGTAGTCAACGCGCTCCACTAACAATCGTTTTCGGCGACGCCTAGGCGAATGGTTGTCAACGGCTCCGGGGGGGGGGGAGGGGTTCCGCTCCGAATATTTGCCGAGCCGTCGTGCCCTAAGACTGCCTGGGATTGAAAAAAAACATAACGTCACATTAAAAATTCAGTGAAATTGCACAATCTGCACGGAAGTGAACGTCTGGCTGGCTAACCGCACTTAACCCACCCTAACCAGCCTTTCCGAGGTGGGTTGGATTCTAGCCCACCCGTGACACAGAGATGCCAAACCGGAGCTTAATGAATCGCTGGTTTGCAACCAACCCGAAACAAACCCTAACCAAACCAGCGAATGTGCGTTCATGACTCGCTCCCCAGCACAATATCGACGGGAATAACCATACAAGACTGAAATAGGAAAGAATCTTCATTAAATATACGTTCCCACTGATCCAGCGATTGAAAATATAAACGAGTTTTGGAAATTGTTAGCCTTTTTTTTGGAAAAAAACTGATTTTCACTGCAGTTTTTATTTTTTATTTTTTTTATCAAAAAATGATTCTATACTAAATTTTTTGAATATTTCCCTTTCCCTTTCAATTTTACATAATTTTTTGATTTTTTTCCATTTTTTCTGGGTATTTTTTTAAATTAAAGTCACTTATCGAACATCTAAAGCTGCAGAAGTTTCGAGATTTTAGAAGTTCCACGGGTTTAACGAGTGTTTCTAATCAGGTTTGGAACCATGCCAGAGCTGGCCTGTGCGTGTGTGTGACCCCGCACCCCCCTCATGCCGGCCGAATTACCAACGCAGGCTGGCCTTCTCAACCCCCGCTGACCAGCAAAATATCGACGGGAAGGCCCATACAAGACCGAAACATGGAAGAATCTGCACTAAGTATACGTTCCCACTGATTCAGCGATGTTAACTATAGATGAGTTTTGAAAATTGTTAGCCTTTTTTTCGGAAAAAAAAACTGATTTTCACTGCATTTATTCAAGCAAAAATTTAATCCATATAGAATGTTTTATATTGTTTTTTTCGTTTTTACAAAAAAATTTTGAATTGCATAAATAGTATAGCAAATGAGACAGAAAAAATTTTTAAATAATGTAAAATTAAAAGAAGAATCAAAATTTCGGAAACTTTGAATATGGAATAAATTTTTGATGGAAAATATCCAGTGAAAAATAGTTTTTTTTTTTCAGGGAAAGGTGGCAATTTTTGAGTTGATCTGTATTTTCAACCGCTCGATCAGAGGGAACGTAAATTTAATAAAGATTCTTTCCTATTTCAGTCTTGTATGGGCCTTCCCGTCGATATTTTGCTGGTCAGCGGTAGCTGAGAAGGCCAGCCTGCGTTGGTAATTCGGCCGGCATGTGAGGGGTGCCGGGTCACACGCACACAGGCCAGCTCTGGCATGGTTCCAAACCTGATTAGAAACACTCGTTAAACCCCTGGAACTTCCGAAATCTCGAATCTTCTGCAGCTTTAGATGTTCGATAAGTGACTTTAATTTAAAAAAATACCCAGAAAAGCAGTATTTCATAAATGAAAAACATAATTAGTGTAATGATTGAAGTGGAAAAAAGTAAAAAATTATATAAAATTAAAAGGAAAAGTAAAATATTTAAAAAATTTAATATGGAATGATTTTTTGATAAAAAAATGAAAACTGCAGTGAAAATCAGTTTTTTTTTTCAAAAAAGGCTAGCGATTTTCTAAACTCGTCTATATTTTCAACCGCTGGATCAGTGGGATCGTATATTTAATGAAGATTCTTTCCTATTTCAGTCTTGTGTGGTTATTCCCGTCGATATTGTGCTGGTCAGCGGTGGAGGAGAAGGCCAGCCTGCGTTGGGAATTCGGCCGGCATGTGAGGTGTGCCGGGTCGGGGGGTAGACAACAGGCACTCTGCTGTGGGCGGGGCCAGAGGGGCGGGCCCGACTCCGCCCCTCGTCGCGGACGAGATTGCCTCCAGAGTGCCTCTTTCTCGAGGGCTTCGATTTGATTACTTCCTCACTGTATTTCTGCGCTATTCGTCGGTATTCCGCTAAATCATGAGCTACTATGCTGCTGATAAACAATTCTGTTCAACCCCAGTGACAACCCTTTCGATAAACGCTGATCCCAAATGCCTTGGTTTGCTAACTCATGAGAGTTTTCATGTCAACATGAAACCTTTCTTGACCAGCAATACGATGATATTAGTGCGTTAACCCCATTTCTACTACGAACTACTGGATTTGAATATGGGTCTGGCTTCCAATTATTTTTTTCTTGTTCATATTTCAAAAAAATGTGTTTATGAAGCCTTGGGTAACTCATGCAAGGTGGTCGAGCTCAAATTTGTAGAATGTAAATGCAATCTATTCTTCATTGTGGAGCAATTTGATTAGCAAAATTTCAAAGTTGGTAACAACCTTAATTTCAAAGAGTAAAAAAAATTGAGAATTTGCCGAACCACTGACCCAATTTTCTTTCTTAAACTCATAATTCTCGGATGGGTTCGATAAATTCACTTTTCAAGCTCGCTTTTGTGGCTTATAAAGTGGAAAGCCGAAGCTGGACACAAATTCGTAATTTTTTCCACTTCGCACAATTTTTTTAATTTTGTAGCACTACCTCGCACCCCTCGTATGTAAAGTAATTTATTGCACAGTTTTTTTAGAAATATTAGCGAGTACTTGCTGAAGCGGAATCAACATTTTCTCGTCATAGGATTACTCCCCAAATTGTTTTAGGGAAAAAGCAAATTCTTAACTAATTTTTCTGAAGAACCAGAGATCTATGTGAGAAATTTATTAGGGTTTCGAACGAAGTTAGAGAACGGTGACGAGATTTCAACTTTACTGTTCAATAAAATTGTCACATTATCAGATAGAATTTTTTGAACATTAAATAGCATGTTTTCTACACCAGAAAATGCAAGAAATGCTTTAAAAAACAAACACCACTTCAGCAATGAGAATCTCGAATTTTTGTGCCGTCGCTGGTCTTTTTCATGTTTTTTTATTCATTGATGTCCATTTCAATTTTAGTTTTTTCGAAATTGAATTTTCCTTCAGCAACAAAAATCTCGTTACCTTCTATGACTGATTTCTGTCATTCGCTGAAGGAGAAATAAAGTCTTTCTTTTTAAACATGGTCTGAGCCTATGGATTCAAATAATAAATCCTCGTTGACATCAGCCGATACCTATCTCTCACTCCACCGACCCTGCCGTCCGCATGGCCATTAGCAAATGCCATTGGGACATGTTTACGATCCTGGGTCGCTTGTCTTCGGATCTGTTGTGTCCACTGGCTATGCAGGATCATGAGCGGTTTAATGGAGGCGATATCGACCCATATGTGTCAAAATTATTAGATTGAATGGTGAAGGCTGAGAACATATACGGAATTAAAATAGGCATAACTGAAAATAGTGTAAATAGGAATAAAATTGGTAACAAATATCAAAACTTTCTCCTTCTCCTCCTTTTTCAAGCGTTCGTCTCATTGCAGAATAAATTTTTTTATAGTGAAAATAAATATACAATACAAATTTTAAAAAAAATGAAATAAGGTAGAAACAAACTTCAAGAAATAAAAAAAATCATTTTATTTTGCCTGAAAATCAGATGCGCCTTTCATGATCGCGAAAATTCATTTTAAAAAATGGGAGTAGACGTCAAATTTAGAACGAACTCTTTTTCTGATTTCATGTGACTGTTCACCTATGCTTCTGCTTGAAAAAATCCGAATTCATAAATCACAGATAGTTTTCATATTTCTATAGCAACTTTATCGGACAGGCTAGGAATTGATCCGATCAAGCAGGAGTTTCAAAAATAGATCCGATTTCTTATTTTGATCACTACCACTCACTAAATTCCTTCATACAAATTATATGTAAAGATCTATAGAAAAGTTACTGCCTAATAAAACTAACACAGAATTAATTTTTAAAAACTCGTCCGACTTTTTTTCTATTGGTGACTAAAAATGCTAACGAGGAATCAGTAAACACTCGAATAATTTAGGAAATTCGTTAAAAATATTTCACCAGCATAAGGCATATCTATGATTTTTTCAGTAACAGTTAATTTACTTGGGAATTAAGATTTGTCAAGAGGCTTCAAAAATCTTTTCATAGGGGCAGGATAATTGGAATAGATAAAGTCAAATGTGAATCAAGGAATGGAAGAAACAAATAACACTTGACTGTTTTGAAAACATATTTTTCTCCAGGGCCGCGTATTGGAAACTGAAGTGATTCAAAGCGTACACAACATTTAGGGTTAGTGCAATACGCGAATAGGGATCTTATCATGACTCAATAAGCATTTATATGTTTCAAATAAAAAAGAGAGAAGGAAATCCGAGAAAAGGACTCACCTTTTTCATAAAATTACCTTTGCGGAGAAAAAAGGAAACCGTACAGCATCATAATGCTGGTCAAGAAAAGTATCATGTTAACAATTAATCATGAAAACTCTCATGAGTTCGCAAATCAATGCACTTGGGATCAACGTAAATATATCGGGAGGATTGCTATTGGGGTTGAATACAACTTTCTATCAGCATCTAGTACCTTGCAGTTTAGTGGAATACAGGTGAATAGTGTAGAAATACAGTGAGGACGCAATCAAATCGAAGCACTTGTGAAACAGCCCCTCTGGAGGCAATCTCGTCCGCGCCGAGGGGCGGAGTCGACCCACCCCACTGGGACACGCCCACCCGAGAGTGCCTCTTCTGGCGCTCCCTGCCGGGTCACATACACAGGACCAGCTCTGGCAAGGTTCCAAACCTGTTTAGAAACACTCGTAAAAACTCTGGAATCTCTGAAATCTCAAAACTTCTGCAGCTTTTCATATATTTTTGAATCAATAAGTGAGATTAATAAAATAATGAAAAAATATTCAAGAAAACAGTAATTAGTAATTGAATTCAATAAAAAATAATTAGTTTAATAAATGAAATGGTTTAAAAAAATCAAAACTTAACAAAAAAATAAAAGAAAAACAGAATAGCAAATGCATCCAATATGAAGTATTATTATGCTGAAAATAATAAATTCAAAAGAGATCGCTTTTTAAAATTGACGACATGGTTTAGTATTGTTGAAAATTTTTCTGAACTGTCAGTTGAGTGAATGAGAATGTAGATTTAAAGGAGATCCAATTATGTCTCAGTTTCATATGGGTCTTCCAGCAAAACAATGAACCAGTCCTGCTTTGGCGGAGACAGTATCAAGTTCAATGTCTTTGGTGTTTCTCGGCTGGCACAATAAATGAAAATGCGTCCAGGATTGTGTTTATCTTACCAGTTGTGAAAAATGTTACTAGCACAGTTTTTCGGTTGGCTGTAGTGGATTCTCTCGAGAACGCACTATATGTAATTAGGGCGGGAACCAAAGGTAATTAGCGAGGTCAGGGTGGAGTTCGCCCATAACTAGCCAAAAAAACAGGCTAAAACTTGCGTCTTTTCCAAATATGAACACATTTTTTCACTTCAACAATGCGATACCAATTGTTTGAAGTGAAATAGTTTCAAATCATATCAAATCTTCAAAAATTCGGCTTCTCGGACGGTGAATAGGTCGTAAGTAGGTCAGAATTCGTTTTGATTACAAAAACAATACATATATCCCATAAGCTCGGCGAGGCGAAGCGAATGGTCTTCTCAGAATTCAAAAATAGATACTCTGAAAGATTTTACCTTCTCGAGAGAAAATGGGTCATAAGTATATCAAGACTTGAGTTTTTCTGAAGTTTGAAAACATTTTCTAAATCAGGGCGACGAGTCGAATCGAATGATGTTTTCAGATTCTCGGAATGTTCATTCTGAATGCTTTTGACGTTTTCGTCGTGTTTTTCCGTCGCGGACTAAAAATTGCGTCGGCGACTCGCTTTTGGACACGTTTTTTGTGCGGTATTGTATATCTCGCTTATTTGGAAAAATTGAGATCTCGCACTTGGCACATGTTATACAGGGGGGGTCTACTACACAATCAAATGAAAATCACAAAATCCATGTTTAAGGGCGTACTGTGCCTTTAAAGAATTTACAAAGTATGGTGTAAGTACTGACCTGCGTTGCATTTAAACTAAAATAAAATGTTAGGGTTCCATCAATTTTCTCCAAGAATGCATACCTGTCATTTTACTGAGGTGTAAGTAAAAATGGGGAAGCGTTGTGGAAAAGTTGAAAATACGATTTGGCGGTCGAGGGTAGACCAACTGATGTAAAGTGTAGTGAGACGAAGGGTGGGGTTTTACAAGCTTCTCCTGTAAACCTATTAAAGAGAAATCAAGCGCGCATTGGAGCAGTGAAATGTTTTTTGGAATCCGTAATGCGTCAATAGGATTACAATACCCTCGCTAAGTTTTGTAAAAACGGGGAGAATCTGGCAAACTTGGCAAAAAAGCGTCCGATGCATTTAACTTTATTGAATGAAGACTTTTTTGAACTCTGAAATCGCTATCATAATCACAGAATAAATTGCTACCTAATCATGTCACTTGAGTGCCGAAGTTCCCTAAGAGCACTTCGTTTTTGAAGGAGATAGTTTTTGCAATCGTTTCTCAAAAAACGTAAAGTTTGAGCAGTATTTGTACAAGTAATGGAAGAGCAATCTGTGTGTTTTCTTAAAAAATTAGGTACAGGTGAGAGAATCTCAAGGTTTGTTCAGGTTGAGCCTTAATTAAACACCCTTGAGAACTACCTGAAAAGTCGGAGTTTTGTTGCGAAATCCCCGGACCCACAAATGAAGGAATTCAAAAATTCAACCTAAACAAACCTTGAGATTCTCCCACCTGCACCTAATTTATGAAGAAAACATACAGATTGCTCTTCCATTACTTGTAAAAATACTGCTCAACGTTTCGCCGCGTGCGGCGTTTTTTGAAAAACGATTGCAAAAATTATTTCCCTCAAAAACGAAGTGCTCTTAGGGAACTTCGGCACACAAGTGACATGATTAGTTAGCAATTTATTCCGTGAATGTGATAGCGTTTCAGAATTCAAAAAAGTCTTCATTCAAAAAAACTGCATGCATCGGACGCTTTTTTGCCAAGTTTGCCAGATGCTCCCCGTTTTTACAACACTTAGCGCGGGTATTGTAAGTCAAGTTATTTCCGAAAGTAGGAAAACTAGGCGATTGCAAAACCACGATCGAAATCACGCTTGATTTAGCTTTGATAAGTTTAACGGAGGAGCTTGCAAAATCCGACTCTTTGTCTTTCGCTACACTTATTTATATTTGGTCTATGCTCGACCGCCAACTAGTGTTTCAATTACTTCCCTAAATTCCCCAAAATTTTCTTTCCATCATTCAACGCGAAATCGATTTTTAGATTATTTCAAGACATTTTACATTTTTTGAACTCGACTGGGGTGCCATTTTTTATTGAAATTGTGCTTTAAAATACGGCAAAGCCTAATCATCACTTCACCATTTTCTATGGGAATGATAATCGTTGGAGGTGGCAGTCAGGCTCTGAAAAGGTAGATTATTGAAATTTTCCTCGTGAACCATCATCAAAATGAAACCATTTTCTGAAACCATTCATGGTATGGTTTTGGTGGTGCTGAATCCAATGGGGTTTGTGCATTGTGCCGTGCTAAGAATCCTTGGATGGAAGGCCATGTCCTCAATTTCAGGAGTGGTGCTATAGATTTGAAGCGTGTTGTAGTATATATTTGAAGTATGCACGAAATATCAAATGCAAAATTGAAAATGCTATGACCCAGCAATATTCTAATGCGAAGGAGCGGCAAAGCAAGGCTGTAAAGCAGTTCTTATCTATGTATTTCCTGCACTTGGGATTCCATTCTCAATCGAACACCCTCGAGTAGAAAATGGCAGCCTCAATCGTCGTGAGTAGTTCGTATCGAGAGTCACATCGATCCAGTACCACCCATTTCGCAAGTTATTTATGAGCTCTGATTCAGTGCGAAGAGTTTTTCTTAGTGCAACACGAAAATGCGAACTTTACAGAGGGAAAAACTCGCCGTGAAACGCGATCAGACGGCGATAGCCGCATGAGACGAAGAATTAACAGATTTCGAGAATTTTTATACCCGACACCCACTGGCGCCGTCAATCTCTACTACATTACCTGAACGTTTTTCGCTCAAGATTTCAGAGATATCCTGAACGAAAACGCAAAAACTCACGCTTGACAAATCGGTTTGTGTTGGATTCCTCACACATACTTTGTCGAGGTGTCACAGTAATTGATCCCGATGCGGACCTGAACATAAAGAGGGGTTGAAGTAAAAATATTCAGATTTCAATCTGTTCCACAATAATGATGCCAACAGCCACATTATGAGAAAGGCATCTGAATCTTAAACTTCGCATTTGGCAGGATGGCCCCGAAAAATGATGAAAGCAAAGTTTAGCTCCTATAATAGCTCTTCCTCCTGCAAATACCAACCTGAACAGAGTCCGGATCATCATCATGAGAGTGCTACTGTTTTCCAGTGTAAGCTAAATTTTTTTCGCTCAATTCCCTGCAAATTAACGCTCCGCTTCTCCGATTATGACCTATCAGACACAGAAAACCTAAAGGCAGTGTTCACGATAAAAAATGTGTTTCAGTTTCCATTAGGAATGGGTAGTGGAGGGGCACACTGTAACGTTGACGTCGAAAGAACGCATGAAAACGAGCCAGGAAGAACCCCAAAAGAGCCCGAAGTTGCCACTTTGAGCGCAAGGCAAACCCCAAAAGCGCAACACACGCCCACCGACGCGAACAAATGAATGCTCGAGATCGTGAGTTGAGCGATGATTTCCAATCATTAGCCCCGTTCTTCCCTTCACTCTCAACTTCTCTCTTTACTCAGGTCAGCTCGCATACATCGGCTGCAAAAGACGGAAGTTACAAGCCTCGGACAACTCGTCCACAATGTTTTCTTGGCTCAATATTTGAGGGACCATAAGTCCGTTCCTAGAAGGTTTTGTTGGATTTCGGAGACATCATCGGAATCAGCATGGGGCCGTTTTCAAGATAGGCCAGGAAACAAAAAAAATGATTTTTATCGTGAACACTGCCTTTAAAGACATGGTCCAGGATTTAGACTCTCTTCGAGTTTTCTGCGGGAATCCAAAGGACTGCGGTCCAGTCTAACCTCAGTCCCACGAAAAGGGGGGGGGGCGTAATTGAATATTTTAGAGGGTTCTTCGAAGTTTTTTCCAAAATTTGAGAGTTTTGTGAGGACTCTCCCCTATAATCCTGTACTTCAAAGACTTGCCAACACAAAACATCGAAAACTATGATACGGCTTTTTTTCGTGATCACCGCCTTTAATGGAAAGCTAATTTTTTTCGAGATTTTTAAAACTCATTATGCAGTATTCGTCATCATGGTTCGCAATTACGTCCTCGAGAAGCAGTGGCTCAGTTCCGGTTGATTATATGAAAAAGTTACTTTCTTTGATCCAATACAATCGACTTTCGAATTCATTCGACTATTAGGGTCTATCGAATAATCGAGTCTTCGACTATCTCGGAATTCCAGAATTTCGAATAATCGAGTTCTCTAGTAACCCGGTTTCCGAAATTCAGAGTAACCGAGTAGTAGAATGACTCGATGTCGACTGTTTCAGTAGATACCAAGACTCGAAGACTTGACTCGACATATGTAGGTATACCATAAAGGATATTCTCATCGCGCCCTGGTCCAATCAATCGTCGGAATTGGCTCAAACTGAAGTCTGAGCTGCTCACCTTGACAAAGTAAGCATTAGGCACATACCACGGATCGCGGACAGGTCCAGGCGATGCATCGATGTCTACTTAAAGGCAGTGTTCACGATAGGAAACGTTTTTCTGGTTTTCCACCTATCTTGAAGACGGTCTCATGCTGATTCCAATGATGTTCTTGGAATCGTGAAAGGCCTTCTGGGAACGGAGTTATGGTCCCTCAAAAATTGAGCATGGTGGACGAGTTGTCCGAGGCTTGTAACATCCGTCTTTTGCAGCCGATGTATGCGAGCTGACCTGAGCAAAGACAGAAGTTGAGAGTGAAGAAAAGAACGCGACTATTGTTCGGAAACCATCGCTCATCTCACGATCTCGAGTTTTGATTTGTTCACGTCGGTGGGCGTGTGTTGGCTTTTGGGATTTGCCTTGCGCTCAAAGTGGCAACTTCGGGCTCTTCTGAGGCTCTTCCTAGCTCGTTTTCATGCGTTATTTCGATGTCAAGGTTACAAAGTGCTCCTCCACTACCCATTCCGAGTGGAAACTGAAACGAGTGTTCACTGGAAATCGAAAGCACCGGAACCTATTGCAACAATAGATGTGAAAGAACGGCTAAAAACGAGCCATAGGTTTTCCTATACGGCCCTTAAAGGCAGTTTTCACGATAAAAATCGTTTTTCTGTTTTTCCGCCTATCTTGAAAACTGCCCCATGCTGATTCCAATGGTGTCTCTGAAATCATACAAGACCTTCTGTGAACACAGGTATGGTCCCTCAAAGATTGAGCTATGGAAACATGGTGGACGAGTTGTCCGAGGCTTGTAACTTCCGTCTTTTGCAGCCGATCTATGCGAGCTGACCTGAGTAAAGAAAGAAGCTGAGAATGAAGGGAAGAACGGGGCTAATGATTGAAAATCATCGCTCATCTCACGATCTCGAGCATTCATTTGTTCACGTCGGTGGGCGTGTGATGCGCTTTTGGGGTTTTCAATGCGCTCGAAGTTGCAACTTCGGGCTCTTTGGGGCTCTTCCTGGCTCGTTTTCATGCGTTCTTTCGACGTTAACGTTACAGAGTGTACCTCCACTACCCAATCCCAGTGGAATTTCGAAAACTTTTTTCATCGTGAACACTGCCTTTAAAGGCACTGTTCACGATATTCTTCGATTTTGAGATTTATCGCTTAATCGATTGTTTGGCCCCCGAATAGAACTGAAATAACGAACAAATCGAGAAAAACGCATCGAATGGTCACGAAATCCTTTACTCACACCCCGATTCTTTACTCTCACAAGAACTCTTTGTTGAGACAATGGAATCTTTTGTGGATCAGTCTTTTAAAATTGTCTGCTATCCGTTGCTCCGTTCTTTCCTTCTGAACCCAACTAATACTGTTTTGCCTGAATTAATCTTCTATTTTCGATTAGCCCCATTTGTCACCGGTGACAACCACCGCCCGAATGTTCATCCAACCGGACAACTAGTCCAGGCCAGAGAATAATGTCACTGAAATAAGACGTTTTTGTGCGTTTCTCGCTGTTTCTTCGTAATTTTGGTAACACTTGGTTCCCAACGCATTGTTTTGAATGAAAAATCCGGTAACGAAAATCATCGTGAACACTGTATTTAAACTTGCCTGGATTATGTCCTACAAATCCTTGTTGGCCGCAGAGGAGAGGACATAGCACAATCAAGTTTGAGGGCCCTATAGGGCTACCTATCGCTCGTTTTTAGTCGTTTTTCTGCCATTATTATTACAGAGGACCCCGGAATGTTCGATTCCCGGTGAAAACTCGAATACCCATTTTTGAACACTGCCTTCAAAGTGTGAGGTTTGACATCACCGCTTCCATGTTGCCTGCGCAACTGTTCTTCGCTCTCTCAAAGCTTCGCCTGCAAAAAAACCTTATAGGAAAGCTTTAAGACTTTAGCAGCCCCTTACCAACCCTCTACTGCGCTTCCCTATCATTTGGAAGTCATGTTTTTCGATTTCAATGGGTAAAATCGGGAGAGGCTGAGGCACAGGCGGGCAGGCAGGCACAAGCCGATTGGACAGGTTCGAGGAAAAGCACAGGCGTCACATGCAGTGAAAAATGTTTACCGACTCGCAATGCGCACGAAATACGAGCGAATATCAAAAACACTGAGACGACCAACAATTTTGGGTCGACTATAGGTTCGAATTGGGCGTAATCGCGGATATCTTTGACTAGAAAGTCACAACTCGGATGAGTTTCAACGTAATCATTGAAAAGCAAGTTGAACTTCTGGATGGAGTCCATAAAAGTTTTTATGGCTACAAGCTGCGCATCACATTTGACTTTGTGCCTTCGCTCGAACTTGTGCAAACGACCCAAGCTAGTTTAAACCTGTGCAATTTCGCGCTCCGTGAGGAGCCGCGCCGCTGCCGCTGCGCTTCCTCTAAAAATTTCTCTGCTCGCCCATTTTAATTAGCAAAATTGTTTTCTAGTTTGTTTTTCATTCTGCACTCAAAGATATTTGCGTTGTCACCTGTTGCAGAAAATCTTGCTTGGAATGGGGCTGTTGTTTGCATGATTGTTCCTCGTGTTGCTTGTTCTAGCGCTATTTTGAAGGAAGTAATTTTTTTTGATTTTTTAATCGCTTTTTTCGTACTCGTCATTTTTTCTAGCCAGTTTCGCTGTGATGCCAGATGTCTCTCAATTTATCTTGTAGGAATGGCTGCTCCAAAGAACTTCTACTTTGTCATAGTTGGTCATAATGATCAGCCTCTGTTTGAAATGGATTTCCCGATAGGAGATAAGAAGTCCCGCGAGTTGGAAAATAGGTGCATAATTCTATCAAAGTTTTAATAAACCTCTTATCCTTTTCCTGCTGCATTGACACCAGGAGCGTTCGACATATTTAAGTGTTTGGGTGCGAATGTTGGTATAAAAACGCCTTTAGGCACCTCAACCAGTTCATTGCCCATGCCGCTCTCGACATTGTTGACGAGCAAGCTCTGACTAGCAGTAACATGTATCTAAAGGTTTGCCCATTCTTAATTCAGATTTTGACCTAATATCCTTGTTTCCTTTTTTTCTCCCAAATTCGCTCGTTGCGGCTCTTTGCACAAGGAGAGAGATGGTGAAGAGGGCACATAACGTTATAAACGTCAAACGGTTTGTATTCTAGGTTGTAGTTCACTTGTTTACTGTGTACATGAAGAAACGCCTTTGTTCCAAGTGTCGATTTGCAGTCCTGGTTGGGAGATTAATTTAGCAACCTAACATGCTGAGAAACTCATTGATCAGGGTGGGATAGGATTAGTGCGAAAAGACTCAGAAAAATGAGGCGAAGCGAATTCCTAGCAAACCTTATTCCCGGAAGCGTTCATTTATTGCTACAGAACCATAATAATCAAGCAAGATTTTGAAATGATCCCCATTAGCTGCGATACAGGCCTGACGATGCAATCGGAAAACACCCACAGTGCCGCGCAAGTTTTCGCCGTTCAGCTCATGCAAGGCATCACGGGGCGATTTTCTGGAGATTTGAGTGTGCAATGTTTTTTTTTTCAAAACAGGGCTTGGCTTTAAACATTCCAGACGAAGCATTACGTCGGAATAGGGCCTGAGGATTAGTTTTAGCTTTGTTTGAGGCCGACGGAGATTGAGCGGCTGGCTTGACACTACTCCTGGCAGGGTTAAGCGGGGCGCTGCGTAATTTTTCGAAATCGGAGCGACACCCACCTTCTTTTTTTCCAAAATCCGAAGTTTTGCGACCCCCTTCCCCGAAGCGCGATTTGTGGGCAGTTTATATTTGATTAATGAAACTGCCAGACACCGAAAATCCGTTCAGTAGTCGGTCTCAAGCATTTGAAACCTGAGAAATGCTACGATCCTTCCCATTGGTGACAAAAAAAGCAAGATTTTTTGGGATATCTTCACCCATCTTTCGTTTTTGCTCCGAACTTTTGCGATCCCCCTCTAACCTCTATTTTCGGGCCAGAATTTGTGTGACCCCCCACCCCCGTTGCGAAATTTCACAAAACCGCTTGACCCTGACTCCTGGACGTTTCCGGTATCGTTTGCGGATGGCAGTCTTGCTGGGAAGTCAATGGTCTCCTAGAAGCCTGCAGTTCATCCCGCGGAAGCAGTCGGGCTTTTCAGTTTACTAATTTTACCTTTTTCGGAGCGAGAGTCAAGGGTGGCTTATTGTCGAAACTGGTGCCCGCAAAAACCATCAGCGAGTTGAGGTGGATAGAGTGGGTGCTTTTCCGGTTATCGAGACCTTGTACGATTCATTCTCTCTTTTGTGACAGCTCCGTTATTTCTTATAATCTGGCGCACCAGAACTTCTCTTTTATGCATTTAGAAGGTTCGATGCACACTTTTTCGAAGATTCCGAAGAAGAAAGCTTTCTCTGTATAAGTGACTAGAGAAGTAGTGTATGAAGAAAAAATATTCGATTTGTAAAAGTCACCGAGGTTTTTGATAGCGAAAATTTGGTTTCTCCCGCGCTCGAGCAGTTGAGTGGAGGTCATTATGCATCAAACGCACTGCAGGACAACCGCTCTCGCCCAACCGGTGGCGAAAATGTTTTGCTGAGTTTGTGCACCCTGACCTTCAGCTGATCTCTTCTGCTTTGTTTTGCAGATGCCCACCCGTTAGTGGGGCGTACTAACGGAATTGGGGAGGTGATTCAGTTCTCATTTAAGAAAACTGATATTAAGAAGGAAACCATTAGCATATTCTAATTGTTTTTGCTGGACACATGAAACGTTCTATTGTGTGCTGCGGCGGTGAACTGTATGCGTAACTGGCACGATCTTGTTCTTCACGAACCGTAAGGTCTGGTTCTGTGTCCTAGTACCTCATCTTCAGCATTTGTTTTGACTCGCTAGTAAACTACTTACTTTTTAAAAGAATGTCTTTCAGTTGGTGGACAAATTTAACGAATGGTTCGTGTCAGCCTTTGTATCTGCTGGACGTATTCGTTTTCTGATGCTTCATACCCAGCGATGTGATGAGGGAATCAAACAGTTTTTCCAGGTGAGCGTCTTCCATCTTTCACCTCTTTTTTATCTTCATGTTCTATTACATTTTATGGTTGAGAATGCTTCATAAGAATTGCATTCCTTGTACCCACTATTCTCAAAATAGGGTCGAGCGGTTACTGTCGCACGGTACACTTGGGTCCGTGGCTTGCTTACTCAAGAAAAAACATTTAAATCTCACCCGCGGCTGACGCGGGCGGTATAACTCTCACCGGCGGCTGGCGGTATGGTAAACTGATCAGCTGTGCTCTTCTTTTGGCCTAAATCGATTAGCGGGCTGGGGCACGCGACTGTCTCGCCAGCGGCGGAGAGATTTAATTTTTTTTCCTTAAAAAGCAAGCCACGGACCTAACTATGTATACAAGGGGCGGACGTAATTTTTCATAGCTGAGAATGCTGTTGGGATGGGGGGGGGGTGTAAAAATTTTGAGCCGAAACTGAGAAACGCTGTCCAAGGCTGGTCAGTAGCGAAGTTACAAAACGGTTTTCTTTTTTTGAAATCTCTGGTCATGAATTCGTCGAAGAAATGTTCACGTAGGGAGCATGTTAAGACTTGCAGGCATTTTTCAAGAAAGTTGGTCATCAAGGTGGGGCATAGCTTCTTTGATTTTGTTTTGGTGCTTAAAGGCAATGTTTACGACAATCCTCGATTTTGAGATTACTTGCTAAATCGATTGCTTGGCACCCGGGTAGAACTTAATTGACGAAGAATTCGAGAAAAACGCCCCAGAAGGACACAGAATCCTTTACTCTCACCCCGCTTCTTTACTCTCACAGGAACTGTTCGTTGTGACAATGGAATCTTTTACGGACCCGTATGTTGCAATTCTCATTTCGCTGTTCCTTCCTACTTTTTTTTAGACCCTAACTAATACTGTATTTCCTGAAATATCTTTCCATTTTCGATTCACCTCATTTTTCACCGGTGACAACCTTGAACGTGTTCATCCAACCGGACAACTAGTCCAGGCCAGAGAATGATGACACTGAATTTAGGAGTTTTAGTGCGTTTCTCGCCGTTTCTTCGTAATTTTAGTAACACATGGTGACCAATGCATTGTTTTGAGTGGAAATCTTGGGATCGAAAATCACCGTGAACGCTGCCTTTAGGAGAACTGTCACAATGACAATTTTAAGTTCCCTCAAGATTGCCTTTCGTCGTAGTGGTGGCATCTCAGATGCCGTCCAAATTTGAGCAGAGAAGGTTCTGTGGACGAAGTGTCTATAATAGAAGTGTGCCCGGCGCTTATAGCACATGTGAACAGTGTTCGTTGAGGTTGTGACTGGCCTTAGCGGGAATCGGGAAGGGCATGTAGACATTTTAGCCTGCTCTACCATCGCTGATCCCAGAGAGCCATTACCCAGTGTAGAGCGTTGGAATGAGACACCGCATAGGGAGCTGAGCCATGGAGGGATGGCGAGAATCTGAGCTCTGGAAGTTGATTTTGGACGAAAGTACTAAAATTACAATATAAAATTCGAATTTTGTTGTTTTAAAAGTATTGTCTCAAACCTCTACAACGCATCCGCTTCACTTGGGGGGGGGGAGTCTGGAAGTCTTTTTCCTGAGGAGGGGTCTGAGCAATTTTGGTCTGCCCACTCCTTACGTGGTACTCTGCCATTAGCTGGAGGAGTCTCACAGCTTTTGCGCACTACCTGGGTTTTCCAAGTTCTTTTTTGCTCTATTCTTGATTGGGTTCTACTCATATAGCCGAAACGGGCTCTTGTGAGTGATCGACCCGCATACTCATACCGGTCGGTCTTTCTTTTTTTCCGTTCATTCATATTTCACTAAACTCGGTTGTAATTTCAGGAGATGTACGAGACGTATATCAAATTTTCGATGAATCCGTTCTACGTCATCAATTCTCCTATAAAATCAACCGCGTTTGAGCAGAAAGCTTCACTTTATGGACGGAAGTACTTAGTGTAGTTTGTATTTGTTTTTTTTCTACCACTTCATACGGGTAATTTTTTCATGTGATAAATTTTGAACTATACCAAGTTTGTGTGCCATTTTTGTGAATATGCGTACACCAGCCGTCGGATTCCAGATGGTACTCGTTTTCAAAGGAGAAGAGGTGTTACCGAATATGTGTACACTGTACTTATGGTCAAAGTATTTTTTGTAGGATATGATGACGCAGCTACGCGACGCGCGCAATGAAAATCGATTGAATGCTATCGCGTCACTTAGCTGCGTCGCCGTTTCCTAGAAGAGTGGAGGAAGATATAGGCTTTTGCCGTCAGTGACGGCTTCGATTGTGTCATGAACGCAACCTGGCGTGAAGCTACATGGCCGGCCTATCGACAATGATTTAGCCCGCTGACAACTCATTATTAGTGTTTTTCTTTGAATGTTCCGTGGTGGCCACAGAAGATTAGAAGCATAATTCATGGTACTCTTTTGGAATAATTCGAATTTATCCATTAGGCCCGCGTCATAGCCGGCCGATGTTCTGTAGCTAGCCGGGTCGATACGCATGTAATGTGTTACTCACCCAGGTCGAAAAATACCCCGTTGTGTCAGGACTGCGCGCGGTTGGTCCGTCCTGTTCCGCCCTTGTTCGTCCCGATCGATACGTATACAGTGCAGTGCTTACTGAAGTGGAAAATATCCCTGTTGTGGCCGAACTGAGCTGACGACAGTGCGCTCGAGTGTGCCTGCCGAATCGATTTTTTTCAGCCGACCACTTGGGACGGGATAGGACGGTGCACTTCGGCCTCTCGCCGACTATGACGGGGTCTGAGGTGGATTCTATGTACGACCACAGAGCGGTGCATGCCTTACGAACTATATGGGGAGTTCACCAGTCTTAGACAGTTTGCTTTACATACGTGAGTGACCGTTTGTTATAGTCATGAATATGAAAAGTTATGAAATTCGGATTTGTTGCGCTTCCCCAGGTGAATTAAATAACATTGATGGACTCATCCTTTTCCATCGTTCATGATCGCTCCAACAAAAACGTTTTGGTGATGATGTAATGTGCGTTCTGTGCAGTGTACTATAATATACTTAATAGATGTACATGTAATGCACTTTGACGCTTCACGTGATGCGTACAGTGTTGCATTGACAGTTATGAAACCAACAAGCAATAGAATTCACGAAAACGAGGCCCACTTAGTCCTTTGTCTCCACTGACCTTCCATACAATCAGTCGAGTTTCCACATTCTCGCTCGTCAGTTGCGAAATGGCGGTGAGCTTAAACGAGCTCGCTCTGGTCCCGGAGCAGAATTTTGGTGAGTGTATTTTTTATGCACTATAGAAGCTCACATTTGGCTAGATGTGCTAGTAGTAACAGTTATCTGCGGAGGCGAAGATCTGCTCTCTCGTAATTTTTTTATTCCCTCCAAGCTTCTTACCCGAATCATAGGGAAATTAACAGTGGTCAGGTGTAACGGGAGCATGACGGAACTTATGGCTATCTCATTATTACTTTCTTAACATGATTTCATTGCTAGGTTGTTATTATCTGCAGAGTGGACAAATTGAACGGGTACTGGGAGTGTCCGGGATCAAGCTGCCACTAACTGGCGGTTGACATGTGTAAGAGGTCTACCGTGATCGGTTCTGACGGCCGACGGCATAATATTTGTGTGTGGTCGACAATCGCGAGTGCCTGAGCAAGTGTTGGTCATTCTCTGATGTTTCCTTGGGCAGTCAGCAACGGGAATACCTGTACGGTATTCTCCAGCTACAGTGCGTTTCATAATTGTTGCTGCATCTCTAAAAAGACCGTGTATTCCTCTCCATGAACGTTTTTGAAACGCTTGTAAGACTATCCGAGACAACGTGCAGGAAAGCGATTGGGTGGATGAAGCTTTCAGTCTCAACGAGAGAGTTTGTGGGTATCGCCTACTCATTTTTGACTTCCGAGCACAAGCATTAGCTATTGAACGCTTCTCTACATGTCAACGAAGTGACTGCTCACTCCGTCAAATGTTAATTTAATCAATCTGAGGCAGGAAAGTGTTGGCTCTGCTTTTCCCGTGTATAGGTGATTAGTATCGTTGAGGAGCACGGAGCAGCAAGAGTGCTCGTTCAAGGCGCGGTTCATAATACCGCCGCCGAGCGGCGCTGCACACTGCATTTCTGCAATATTGATCATGCGGCACGATCGATATTATAGTTATTTCATCTTGCCGCTGCGCTCGCTGGCGGAGGGATATATGGCGCCTTAGTAACATATGAACTGAAAGGCTGATGAAAGAATTCATTTTTTTGAAGCCGTGCACGTTCGACTCTTGACTAATCTCGGCTCGATAGAAGGACTTATTCTCAGCTTCTCCTCTCTCTGCGCTATAAAGTTAGGAAGATAGCAAAAAAACTAGAAAAATGGATTCAAACAATATCACTAGGGCTGCGGGATCTCTAAGCGATGGTTGATTGGTCCTACTTAAAGAGTTTTCCATCGATATTGAATGGCTATGGCAGCCAGATGCAAGTTTTGCCCGAAATCGCGGCGCTTTAGCAGCACAATGCCAGCCTTGTGCGTGATTACAAATAAGAAGTTGGTAACTGGAACGTTGCAGCGCAGTAACCGGCCCTAAACTACCCTTCGGAAAACTATTGGGGTACTTAAAATGAATTTCAGGCCCACATACCGGCTCGCGTAATATTAGGATAGGTTACGCCAGTTAAAGGTAGTGGTCGCGATAAAATGTTAATGCCCTCTTTTCCCATTTAAACCCTATACTGGATTCAGAGAAGTAGGACCATAAGAAAAACTTGCAAAAAAAACTTGTTTATTTTAAGCCTCAAAGGCAGTGTTCACGATAATCTTCGATTTTGAGATTAACCGCTGTATCGATTGTTTGGCCTCCGGGTAGAACTGAAATGACGAACAAATCGAAAAAAACGCATCAGAAGATCACGAAATGCTCTTCTCTCACCCCGCCTCTTTACTCTCACAGGATCTGTTTGTTGTGACAATGGAATCTTTTCTGGACCAGTCCTTTGCAATTCTCTACTCTACTGCTCCTTCCTTTCCTTCGGACCATAACTAATACTGTTTTGCCTGAAATAATCTACCATTTTTGATTAGCCCCATTTTTTTCACCGGTGACAACCACCTAGAACATGTTCATCCAATCGGACAACTAGTCCAGGCCAGAGAATAATTTTACTGAAATAAGACGTTTTAGTGCGTTTCAAGCCGTTTCTTCGTAATTTTGGTAACACTTGGTGGCCAACGCATTGTTTTGAGTGGAAAACTCGGGAACGAAAATCATCGTGAACACTGCCCTTAAAGGCACAGTACACTCTCAGATATGAATTTTGAGATTTTCATGTAATTGTGTAGAAGACCCCTCCTGTACAACACGTGCGAAAGGCGAGATCTCAGTTCCTCCAATTAATCGAGATATAAGCGACCACCAGAGGACCGACCCCCTTCGCTCACCACCACAGGCCCGACCCCCTAACAGATGTTCGGACTCGATAGCTGCTTGATGGATGAATGAATCTCAACACGTCATCGTTCTTCAGTCCATTTCCGGACTGTCTCCTAATCCTGGCTCGCTCTCGCGCAACGATTGCGAATGAAGAGAGTTACAGGCCTGAGACAACTCGTCCACCAATTTTTTACCCTCAAAATCTAGGCATCTTTGAAGAGCCATAACTCTGTTCAAAGGGGGTCTTGGACGATTCCAGAGATACCACTGTCAGAGTGTAACTCTCTCCAAGATAGGCATGAAATCTGAAAATTATTTTTTTTGGGTGTCCTGTGCCTTTAACTTTCTTATCTTTTGATGTAGGACGAGCCCACTCCACATTATCGGCATCGATGATATCTAATATCAAGAACATCAGCTGGCTTGAAACTGGAATCCAGTCAATGAACAATATCCTTCGGACTGACCTGCTCAGACAATTCTGTCCTCGTCGATTCAAAACATTGAATGAGGGGGTTTCTGCTTTTGAACGTCAATGATTTTTGACTGCTCAGCATGAGACTGCGGTCATTTTGGGCGGAGCTCTGCACGTTTGGACGAATTGGCAACTTCTCCGAGAGAATTTTTCGCGTTAGTACCGTGATGCTTCCGCGATCCGCGGTGGTACCGTGTTCGTCTCTCCCTACCTCTTTAACCACAACGGACCTTTGGATGAATCCTGTGAAGGCCGCCCAGTTCCTCAGCTTATGACAAAAAACCACTTTGAGGCTGCAGAAGAAGTCTCTCCCTCGTCCCGCGCTCTCATGATGTGCAGATTTATAAAGCAGCGCGAAATACGGCATGGGCAATATGTTATAGCTTCGTGTTGATCTGATAGGCAACACCCGTTCGGGTGAAACACCGAGAGGGCGTGGATAATAGGAGATGGATGGAGGCTGGCAGAATCTCGCGATCGTTCCGCGATAGTTCCGGGCTCGGTTCATCGCTGTTCCGCGATGTAACACCCGGAATAAATCAATTCATAGGCGCGATACGCCCTAAGGTTGGAACTGGTACGATCTCGGGATCATTCCGCGACAGCCTCGGGCTCGATTGCTTGCGGTTCCGCGTTGGAGCATGGCGGGAGCATCGATGAACGAATGCGGTACGCTTTCGGTTCGAGACTTGCAGAATCGTTCCCCGATAGCCCCAGGCTAGTATCCTCGCGCTTCTACCAGAAACCGAGGGGATTCTATCCGTTAACGATTGCGGGGGATTCTCTCAGAGAATCCTAATAACTCTATTTTTAGCTTGTTTCTTGCCGCGTGAGCTTCGTGGTCTTTTAGCCGTTTACGCATCAAGCTGACTTTATGGCTTTTTCCGCAGCTTTTTTTCATCGCGATCACTGCCTTTAAGCGTAGGCGCAATAAAACGGATCTTCTTTCTCAATGAATTGTAGGCCCACAGAGTAGTGGAATGTGCTCACGTAAAACGAGTTGTCCTGAATCCGGCGAGTTTTTGTCCTGAATCCGTACAAATTCAGAACAACTACTCGACTGATTCTGGAGAATTCTTGATGATTTCTCGACAATTTTCACCGTTTTCTCCAGAATTCTCAGCAAATTCAGAAGAACTTTTGCTGAATTGTCGACAACTTTGTACCATTTCCGGTATCAGTAATGGGGCTCCGTCCATACCCGGGACCGCTCTAGGGAGCTCTTACTAGCTGCCGTCGGCACCTGGGACATAGTGCTCCCCACGGTATCCGGGTGCTAGACCACCCACTCCCCAAGCCGAGGGTCACTGCGCTATGACGATTCTTTAGCAGTGCCTTGGGCCTCGACAACGCCGCGACGTTGCCGCGATAGTACTGCAGCAGTTCCGCGTTAGATCCGCACCGGCCCCGCGAGAATGCGTTAGCGAACCTGAGTCAGCAGCGATACCCTGTCATGTGTGGCAAATGAGATTTTCGCCGGTTCAATTGCCCAAATATGAGGCAATTTCCGCATGTCCTGCGCACTTTGTTGAAATTCTCGCGCGCGCTGCACCATGTCCTGCTCATTTTTTGCAGTGCCCTGGCCGCACTGCACAATGTCCTGCACACTTTTGGTAAAGCCTTGCCGGTCCGGCACGCTGGAAGCAGCGTCTTATCCAGTTCTAATTTGGTCCTGCACATTACTGTTCAGGTCCTTTCCAGTGTTCCTTCCGAATCTCAGCTCAGCGCTCGACGTCTTGCAGTTCTCTGCTTGAACACAGCACATATTTTGTCATTGGAGCGCAGCTGCTCGCTGATGATATGCAAAAGTGGTCGAGAAATTGCCAATGATTAGAAACTTGTGGAGGAATTGTCAAAAATTCGGCTGAATACAAACAGGGCTAATTTCTAGAGCAGCCGTCCAGGGTTTTCCAAGAATTCTCGACGGAATTAGACCAAATTCTCTAGCTGGGGAGAAAATGCCTTGAATTCTGCTGCATTTCTGCAGCGTTTCTCTGCAAAAACACGATTCTTCCGAATTTTCAACAACTTCTCCTTAAATTCAGAACATTTTTTGGGTTCTCGACCTATTCAGGACAAGTTTACAACGTATTCAGGACAACAACTAAAACCTGAGTAGCAAAAACACCTCACAAAACTCAAATTCCTGAGAAAAACTGCTTTCAAAAACTGGTCCGCGAACATATGGATTGGTGAAAAACAAACGAGTTTATTCACAAAACACTGTAAGAACGCGCAAGCTTTACAAGTCAAAGGCAGTGTTCACGATAGATTTCACTACCAATATCTCCACGGTTTACGGAAGGTCTGGTGCCCTATATATGTAGCAAGGCATGCCTAAAAAAACGCGTAAGCGGCGTTTTCGTACTAAATTAGGCCCTCCCTTGTTGACGCTGATTTTTGAGCATGGAGGCGTAATTTTGCCATTCCTGGCTCGTCTTCTACCATTCTTTCGGCATTGGAAGCCTAGGATTCTTCTCGCCAATCATTTCACCGCGGAAAGTCACCGAGGATGATCATCGTGAACGCTGCCTTTAAAAGCTAAGGTTTTAGGGGCAATCGCAAATATGAAAAGGGTGCAGCGGAAGCTCGACACCAATACCAAAATGTGATTTTGTGGGTGTTCGCGAACAAGAAGTAAATTCACAGCGCTGTGTAAGTGAGCTCGAGGCACTGATACAGGCGACAGTACTTAATGTCCATCCGAATGAGACTTCTCGCCCATGCGGTCAGTGTGCGGTTTAGCGGCCGTGGCGTAGGCAATTTTAGATTTGTGAATCGGTGGTAGCCGATACTTCGGCTGTTTGAGAAATAATTATGTGATAGAAAAGTGATCAAGGATTAACTCGAAGGTTCCTAACAATAATGCAATATCCGCTGCCAAACCACAACATTCTATTCCTTACTTTCCTCTGAGTCAATAACATAAATTCAACTGAAAAACATGTTTTCGACAGTCCAGGGAGCATCTGAATTCGCACCACACCAGCGTGCATAGAAACCATGAGAATTTGACGGTTTCACAGCCTATAAATAGGCCTACAAACTCCCACTGAAATGCGGCATTCGTTACAAGCGCACTCCCAGTAGCTCAGGCATTAGCAGGCCCTGAGCCCACCCCGAATGCACCCGGAGCCGCGTCCATGTTGCGCTCAGGGTGACAAATTTGGCAATTTCCGGGCCACATATGTTGCGATCCAGGCCGCATACGTTGCGCTCCGGGTGCTACCGCCGAGATTGATTCACGCAGCGCCCTGAGCGCAACTGTCGGCTGATGACGTCACAGTACATATGGTTGCGCCCCGGGCGCTTACTATAAACCGATTCAAGCAGCACAGTTGCAAAATCGATACCTTAAAGTGGTTCAGACCAGGGATGAGCTGAATAAAAATATGAAATTTCGGAGATCGGTTTTCGGGTTTCGGAACAAAAAATTTTTTCTCGGGTTTCGGAAATCGGGCGCGAAACGCCTTAAAATGCGCGGAAATGCGGTTTTCGGAACGCGAAACGCAGAAAAATTCAGAAATCATCTAGTGTTTTCTCACGTCCCAGATGACCCAATATTTTCGCATTCCGCGGCGTTTTCTGCGGTTTTCGGAATACGGAACGCGGAATGCCAAAATCGCGCGAAACTGCGAGTTTCGGAACGCGAAACGCGGAACTCCGCTCATCCCTGGTTCAGACGCTTCGCTGATCGATTATCGCACCCATTTTAGCTAATCGATTTTCCAAGGAAGAATCCAACGATTTCCACACATTCACCGAATTACCCCACTCTACTGAATTTCCTTGAAGAATCGTTGCCTAAATTAGAGCGACCGGATAGGTATCATCTGGTACCAAGCCTATTTTATTCTGTTCCCTCGCTCGCTTGTGCGAAGCGAGGGTGGAGTCAGCGAGAAAGTGTGTTAAGAAGGAGACGCAGCGTACGGCAGCATATGCACGCGATGAATGGCAATAAATTTCACTTGGAAACAGATGATAAGCTGAATATCGTATTTTAGAATACTCAAAATGCGTATTAAATTCAAATAACCCTTCCGAATCAATTGCTTTTCCGATTTCGGACTTTTTAATTTTTCGGAGTGAATGATTAAATTTAAATATCCGAGCGATTCGGTTTTCTCATTTTTTCCAATGTGTTGAATAAATCCGAAATATTCCCTTCATGAATATTTGCAAAATGCGTTCGGAAAGTCATGTTAACGTTTCATTTTTTGAATACAGTCCTAATATAGCACAAAGAGGAAGAATATAGTGAATTCTAGGATGGTCGAATATTGAGCACAAATGAAGCAGAGGAAATCAATTATGTACAAGCCCCACACGAGAAACAGTTAGAATCCCACTCAAAAATCGCAGGAAGCCCAGATGCTCTTCCTTGTCTCAATCGATTCATCTAATTCCAAAATGCGCGCGTCAGTCAACGCATGTGGCCCGGAGAGCAACCTGAACGCACTGCACGTTGCAATCACAACCGGAACGCGCCGCAAATTCGAATATCACCTGCTCTGCGTTTCGGTTGCAGTGGTCGGGGAGAGGCGGAGCCGGTTGCGCCCGGGGCTTGCTATTGTCTGAGGGAGTACTGTACACGTGCCACGGCGTCCTATGCACAATCAGTGGGGCTCCAAACTTTTCTCTGGTCCTGTGCGCACTCTCAGTTCGGTCACGCACACTTCCCCTCCCATCTAGAACCCGCACACTTTTCCGGTGCTCTGCGCACTTCTAGCGGGCTCGCTCACGCTTCTCGGCGCTGTGTACATTCTCACCTGAGTCCCGCATACTTCCCTCGACTCACCTACACCTAAACCAGCGCTATGCGCACCCCCAGTGCGGTCCCAAACACGCACTCCCTGTGGGCTCCTGAAGCCTTGCGCAGGTTTGATGACAACCTGCACACTTTTTCTGAAGTCCTGCACACATTGGCAGACGTCCTGCACGCTGCTACTGCAGTCTTACACACATCAGGCGACGTCCTGCACACTTTTCTGGAAACTGTGCAATTGTGGTCAACGGTCAGCAGTATGCATGGTATCGCTGTCAGCTGTTTGCAGCCGCGCGAAAGCTGGCCCGAAAATAGCGTGAGCGGACAACTTCATGCAGACAGACTTTGTAGGCAGTACCCTGGAGGTACTCAATCGGTTTGAGACAACCGCCTACCGGGTGGCCGTCCTGTCAAGATATCTGAAGAGGGCTGGCAGATCAGAGAGAAGGGACCAGCACCCTTATGGGTCTATGCCACTCATCTGAACAAGTAGCGATGCTAGGTCCTTCCCTATGATTTGCTGCCCCCTTCATGGACTGACGTCTCGAAACGACCACCTCCACTCCCGGCTGACAGCCGACCAAGTAAACCGATGATTTGGGACGTGTGGGGATTTTCCTCGAGTTCGGCTACTGGTTATGATGAGGGATATTGTGGCATGCATACCTCAGAAGAAGAGCCTATCTGTACATATATATCTTCATCAGTAGCCAAAAGCGAGGGAGACCAACACGTCTAGCCGCTATCGTCTACTTGCTGTGTTACCGGTCTTTGAAATTGAATAGCCGTTTTTTACGATTCATTTCGGTAAGGCTTCGGCTCGTTGCGTACTAGACTTGGAACCAATCAAACGATTATTCGATTAATTCGAATAACCGAGTAATCGAGTATTCGATTCATTCGGGAATTTCGTCTCTCTAGTTTTTTTTTCAATATTCGGTGCGTACGAGAAATTGAGTTTTCTTTTTTTGGTTCACTTATTTTAAACTGATTCGTTTTCGAAACACGATCCATGCGAAAACTCTTATTATCCGGTGGTCGAATAACCGCTCCGTTAGGAAAATTGAGACTTCCGATTTTATATATTCCTCCGATTCTGCGTCGCGTGATTTCAATATTCAGCCACAGAGAGAAATGTTCAAAAATATTCATGAATTATCCAGAAATTATTCGGAAATTCGACTATTTAGTGAGAACTTATTGGAATTTATTCGCTCACCCGAAAATTCAAAGAAAAAACTATTTATTCGGAATTTAAATTTGTTTGGATATTTTAGAAATGCCTAGTCCGAATTCATTAACTCATTCGGTAATTTTGACAAGGCTACATTCGAAAAATTCATTCATTCAAAAATTCTCAAAAAGCTATCCGAGCAAGGTTAAGCGGTTGTTGTCTCGGGGCTGGGCTGAAAATGAAAAAATTGGAGGAGGGATGTTTTTTAAAGAGTGTAGGGAATAAAGGCTACAATTTATCTCGAAATTTTTTAGTTTGGAAATTCCTGAAAAACTCCTCACCTAAGGCAGACGGAAAGGTTTCTGAAATTTTCCGACAATTTTCGCCACCAAGGTAAAGGGGGCGTAGCTCTGTCGAGATATGGGACAACGGTCTGCTTGACACTGTATCCGAGTTAATCCTTAATTCGAGGTGTTCTCAGAATACGGCATTCGGGATATTCATTCTTTCGAAAACTAGGGTCAAATTCCCGTGTCTAGTATTGTCCTCATCGGAGCCATATTACGCTCCGCAGTTGCGGACAGCCGTTATTGCAGCACGCATCACGATGGTAATCACGCTGGGAGCGCCACCACGATTTTCCTTTGTCCCAGCACGATTATCATGATGCTGCGTGGGCTCTCCGCAACTGCGGAGTGGAATCTTATCCCAATAAGGACAATAAATTTTCGTCTCGTGTGCAACGACGTCGCCGCGATACCGTGTTTATTTGCTAATTTATATAACATGCCCGCTAAGGTACGTCGAAACAAAAAAGGATCAGTATGTATGGTGTTTCTTGTGATTGAGCCCCGGGTGTACCATTTTCGACCTTCGTAAAAAAGGGGAGGGTTCAATTAGAGGGGAAGCTCCAATTTTCAAGAAATATATCCGAAAGTCTGTGGACTCAGGCAAACTGGGTCGTCGACAACAGGTTGATCCGACCACCATGAGTCACCGATGGCCAACGCGCCGACATTCGGCGGGGCCGTGGCCGCGAGTTAAGATCTGGTCGATGTCTATCTGTTGCACAGATAGCGCTCTAGATACAAGGGAAGTATACGACGCACTTTCCAGGCATGGTGCGAATGATGAGAGCGCAATCGGTTCAACTACCCAAGTTAGCGGTACATTGGCCCGCCCAGCATCTGGAGGTCGTGCCTATTATAGTTGTGCTCGAATATTCGCAATCGAATAAACATTCGAATAAATTATTCGATTATTTATTCGATTATCGAGTAATCGAAAAATCCCGATTTTCGATTATTATTCGAAATCGACTATCGAAAAAAGCGAATATTCGATCATTATTCGAAATCGACTATCGAAAAACCTCATATTCGATTATTATTCGAAATCGACTATCGAAAATACCAGGTATTCGATTATTATTCGAAATCGAATATCGACACTGACAATTATTCGAACATATTCGATCTTCGAATATATTCGAATAATCTAACACAGCCATTTCCGGATCCTACACAGAAATTTTTCGAAGGGCCAGTGCACCAGCACTAGTGTGAGTCAGGGCTGAGCGTAACTGAAATTTTGAATTGCGCAAATCATAATTTTCAAATCCTCGTAACTCGTTATTCTTAACTGATGAGTAATTAGCTCAAACACAGCCTCAAGCCTCATTAAACATGGAAACGCCTCAACTTCCGAGTGATGATATGTGCTTCAAAATAAATCTGTTTTCGACGAGTACTAGAAAAAGTGCTTTCATCCGAGCGACTCTCTGGTCCGCAATCGCAGACAACCGCCGCGACACGATGAAAATACTGGTGGGACCATGTATTCCCGGCACGATCAACCTTCGTCCCAGCACGACTTCATCGCATTACGTGCTGCAACAGCGTTTGTACACAATTGCGGGCCGGAATTTTCTTCTGCTAAGGGCAATACTGGTCGAAAGTGTGAATCGTCTTCTATCCAACGCTTTTTTGGTTTTCAGCAAAACTTGGCGGTTTCAGAGTTGAAACGGAAATTTGATGGAGATCCAGGGTACCGACTGACCATTTATCAGTAGCCAAAGCCAAAGCCGCGAAAATTGGTAAGGCAGTCGAATCCACGACATATGCGCTAGATCAAAATGAGCACAAGATTTTTCAATAGAGCGAGATTTGTATACTTTTTCCCAACTTTTGACAAGGTGCTTCTATGGCTGTCAACGATGGCTATTTTGGATTTTGTTCTTTTTTTATCGATTTTTGGAAACGAAATAAAAAAGAATAGGTGGCAAAATGAGCAATACTCAAAGGGGAAGGAGAATATCAAATAGCAGCAAGTTCTGCGGCTCATACTCGTTAGGACAGAAAATGTCGAAGTAACAAATTCACGAAAAGCGAAAAAAGCTAGGAATCACGCCTAATCCAGAAATTCCGCGAACACTATCCCCAACTCAGACAGTAACACTGATGGAATTGCTGGCGCGTGGCGGGCCGAAACAACTCCCATCTCGCTATACGAGCGCTATCGTTCTAGGAGAAAGCGCGTAATTCCGAATGTATCGCGCCTCTTCACTGTGGAAACCCAGCGAAGACGCGACGCGACGTAGCGTGATCGAGATGTAGACTGATTATAACATCGCGTCGCGACGCGAATGAACTCTGAACGGGGTCTAACGAAACGCCCGCTCGTGACGCGCTGGCGTTGTATGAATAGAACCGCCGTGGGTGGCATCAGGCAGCTGCTAGTGTAGAAACGATGCTTATCGATTTTGCGTGCCACCACTCATGAACCCTGCCTGAGCGGAATATTGGAAATATTGAGCAGTTCAAAAGCTTTCGATGCCATTCTTAAAAACTACCTCTTCAAAGTAGCAGCGGCGCAAAACTCTTCGATGCCAGTCTTAAAACTGCCTCTTCAAAGCAGTAGCGTCGCAGAACTCTGAATTCGGTTGGCCCGTAGTTAAATTAATTCATTTATTCGAAATTATTCGATTTTCGATATTCATTCATTCGAAATAGAGAATCGAATATATTCATTCATTCGTTCATTCGAAAAATTTAAAGTCGAATATATTCATTCATTCGTTTATTCGAAAAATTTAAAGTCGAATATATTCATTCATTCGTTTATTCGAAAAATTTGAAGTCGAATTTATTCATTCATTCATTTATTCGAAAATGTTGAAGTCGAATATATTCATTCATTCATTCATTCGGTCTGTTTAGTCAAAAAGCACAACTATAGTGCCTATCCGGCGGTGATCCCAGTGGAGACCGGGCGACCAGCCGCGGTGCGTGTCGGTGTGCCGACCGCGACGCGTGTCGGTGTGACGAACGCGACGCGTGTCGGTGTGCCGAACGCGGCGCTTGTCGGTGTGCCGGCCGCGACGCATGCCGTCATGCCGTCCGCGGCGCTTGTCGGGGTAATGTAGTTCCTAAGCTAGATGAAACAGTCCTGTAGGATGTGATCTGCTGCTAAATAGGTCGCTAAACACCGAGTTGTCAAAAGCCCGACAACAGGCGGACGTCCCTGGGCAACGGGCAGGTCTCAGGCTGACAATACACGCGATTTGACTTGTCAACAGGAAGCGGTTTATAAGATGACAACTCATCAACCTGTTGTCGACGCCCCAGTTTGCCTGAGGAAGTGAGCAGCGTTTACCAGCCTAACGACTCGCTCCAGACCATATTCTGTCTCAATGCAATGCAATAATAATCATATCCTTCTCGAGTTTCATGTCTTCAAGAACAGATTCGTCTAAGGTGCCTACTTCTCAAGCGCTGCATTACAAACTTGTATTAGAATAAAAATGAGATCAAGAGTGAGTAGGCCTTGGGCAGGTCAGGGGCTATTAATACTTCTCAACGCCAGCGCGTCACGTGCATGACGACCGCTCCGCCGTGGCTTCCACGCTCGGTATTCATACTCCGACGCCCCGCCCGCACATCTTTCAAGACACTTGGAACGCTTTTTTTAAAATTCAGTATCAATGGTGAGCTCAACTAAAATAAAAGAAAAGGACTCATCTCCTTCCGAAAATCGCCCATCACAGATTTCTATGATAAGGGGGGGGGAATGGGTGGGTTCTTTTTCAACCACTACCAAAATAAAGGCTTAATTAAGAGGGGGGGGGGGGTTGAATTCCAGCAAACACGGCTTGGCACTGTTCATGTGCAAACGAAATTTCTGTAGCTCAATACGCGGGTTCGCTGCTCCCTCCGTCTCTCCTACGCTCCCTCGCTGTCCCATCTTCGTTCTGCATACGTAAGCAAGGGAACCATGAAAGTTTTCTCTCGATACAAACTGCATAACATTTTTATGCTCATTACATTTCTATCTATTTTTAGAGTCTGTAATTCATTATTTTAGCCCGGGGTCTAAATTAAACTTAGTTGCAGGTCTTGGGAGGAACAGGCCACCACACTCTCTCAGAACCTCGTTCCGGCCTTCCCGGTGCAAAAAAAACTGCATTTCGGGCCACCCGGACCCTCAAAATCGGGGCCAGATCCCGTTCCGGGCGACCCGCCAACCTTTCCGGGCGACCCGCTAACCCCTCGATTGTTACCAGCCACCCGGATGATGGAAATTGCCTTCCCGGTGCAGCGAATTTGCGTGTGAATGTATGTTACGGACGACTAATCTACAATGAACAAATTTTCTCGCGACCCGATTCACCATTTCGGGCGACCCGGACGAGCAGCGACGGGTCGCCCGGGACCAGGTTCTGAGCTGTCGCGCCCATTTTTCCACGCCGAATAGATTTGCAAGTTTTTGAGCGCAATTTGAAACGTTGAGTTTCGCAATGTTTTTTTTTTGGGGGGGGGGGCAGGCCACCGTACTCTGCCGCGCTCGATTTTCCGCGCCCCTTCGATTTGGAGGTTTTCGAAAACTTTGGGTTTCGCAATGTGCGACGGCCGGAAGTGCGGGGCGGCGCGATCGATAGATCCGCGGCGCCCAGCATTCGATCAGTCTCTGCTCCGACACCCTTTCGCCCGGTTTAAAGTATGCACTGGGCCCTTTGACAGTCCCGATACTTACTTTTTTCTGTCAGCAACACTGACACTGTTTTGATCTTGAACTGTGCCTTGACGAATGTTCACTTAATGAGTAAAGTCGAATTTTTTTGATGTTTAGGAATTTATTCACTACTTTCGAGGCCTTGGGAGATGTATGGCACAGCACCTGGAAGTTTCCCCGTTCTGCCATGGACAAATCCGTTCTTTTACCAGTGGCAGTACTTCAGCAACCTCAGTGCGCTCTACAACAGCCAAGTCACCACACCCTCTACAGGTTGGCTCACCATTTAATTTCTGAAATATTTTGTGTATCCTTTCCACTTCTGTGATTACCTTCCTCGTACACTCTATTCCAAAACACAGTTTACTCGCGTCAATGACGTGCGCGTGCGCACGCACTCTGCGTCTCCTACCCCTCAATACCTATTTCGCTGCCTCCAAATGAACGGCTCGTGCGGTAGTCTAAACTATAGTTGTGCACGAATGAAAATTTTCGGAATATTTTCGAATGATTTTTCGATTTCTTTTTCGTTCGTTCGAAAAGTCGTCGAAAAAAATTTCAAATCTCGTTCGTTGGAAATTGCGTGGAACGATTTTTTTCATTTTCGTTCGTTCGAAATTGTTTCGAACGATTTTTTTTCGATTTTTGTTCGTTCGAAATTATTTCGAACGAATTTTTTTTCGATTTTCGTTCGTTCGGCATTTTTTTTTCGAAAATGTACAACTATAGTTTAAAGCCTTGTTGTGACTGCACCTCGTCTCTGCGGCCATGCGAGGGACAACTGTTCCTTTTTGATCGCGCGTAATGGAAAGGCGCTCCAATTGTGATCGCTTCGTGGCAAGCGTCCTACATCGCTGGGTCGCGGCGATGAAATCCTATGTTTTAAGCCATGTTTTGACAGCATCGGTGCTGTTTTTCATCGCAGCGATTTTGCACCCGCTGCTGCAGCGATGTAGCAGCGACAGCGATTCTGTTCATAGTGCATAGCCTCACGGATGACCGAAGAGATTCAATAAATCAGTAAAATTAATGGCTGGCAGTTGTCAATAATAAGTTTCGACTCGTAAACACTGATCTTGTCATGTGAAAGGGTCAACGTTTACTAGACGGAACGTGTCATTCGCTGGCAATTGCTCCATCGCTGCCATTCTGGCCGCGATGGAGCGATGATCAGCGACCATCGGAAATCGCTCCTCCAGCAGCGAAGCAGTAAAACATGGGATTTTGCCGCTCTTATGGAGGATCGCCTACTCGTTGGCAAGAGCGTACGCGGTAGAAGAAGTCGTCTACAACTGCCGTCATCCTTCCGAAGTCAAAGCTCCTCAACTATACCTCCCAGAATTCACTTTTCACGAGTCCTGGAGCCATTTTTTCGGTTGCGGGTCAGCATAAACCGGCGCTGCTGATTCGTTGTCTACTCATCCGTGCCGGAATCGAAGCAAACCCTGGACCCTCTCATCGGATTCGATGGCCCTGCACCCACTGTGGTACCTCAGCCGCTGCAGGGAGCGTCCAATGTATCAAGTGCAGGAAATGGACTCATGTGAGGAAATGTTCCGGTCTCAAGTCCTTCAAGGATGCGGACAACTCATACGTGTGCACGAACTGCGTAGCCGTGCCGGCATCTCAACCTCAACGTTCAAGTCCCGATTCTCTGAAGATAATCCAATGGAATATCAATGGTTTTCGCAACAAATCAGCGGAACTAGAAGCTCTCGCATACCATACCGTGTAGGAGCTGAAATTGTGGGACTACAAGAGACTAAACTGGACCCAAATCACGGATCACCGGTTGTTCGAGGTTTCACCTGCCTGAGAAACGACGGGACGAGCTCTGGAGGAGGTGTGGCTTTTCTGGTTAGAAACGATACAGTGCAGTGTGATCACTCCAACAACTAGCGATGGTACCACGGAATGCATCTCCATAGCTGTGGAAAAGAAGGGTGGATCTGTTCACATTCACAACCTCTACTCTCCGCCAAGATCCTCATGCCCACCCTCATACGAGCTGTCTATCGCCCAATTCCTAACATGCGGGAAATCCACAATCGTCATGGGAGATGTCAACGCGCACAATCCTCTATGGTCAGAGGGTGAAGAGGACCAACGTGGACAGGACCTCGAAGAGGAGATAGCGCAGTCCAATTTCGTGATTCTCAATGATGCACCGCACCCTACTAGGAAGCCGACATATGGAAGACCGTCCTCACCGGACCTCTCGCTGTGCTCACAGGACTTAGCATCGTCAGCAGCTTGGGACACCGTGAACACAGGGGCGAGTGACCACCTCCCGATCCTGATGGAGTTCAAAAGCGAGGCCCTCATATCTTACTCACCGAGAACCACGTTTGTTAACTCCAAAAAGGCGAACTGGTTCAAGTTCTCGTCTGTGCTGGAACAGCAATCTGCTGGTTTTCACTTCCGGGCAAACCCACCGCAGATGGATCGATTCCTGACATCAGCCGTAAGGACAGCAACGTCACAATCTATCCCTAAGGGTAGGCGTAAGGCTTCTATGCCGGGACTGTCGGATAACGCTAAGGACCTCATAAGGGAAAGAGACTCGATTCGTAAAACGGACCCCAACAACACCAGGATCCCTGAGCTGAACAGAGAAATCGCAGACGAAGTGAGGATGGACCGAAAACAGACTTTGAGAGCGTTCGTGGAAGGCATATATCATCGTACAAACTCCTCCAAGCTATGGACAACCATGAAAGCTTTGGATGGCCGTTCAGTGAAACCCAATCCCATCCAAATTCTGCATAAGGGCAAACCGTTGAACAAGAAGAATACGGCCAACCTTCTATGCAAACAGTTCAGTTCGCCATGCCCTCATCAAAGCCTGAAATCGTCACGAAGGACCTTCCGATGGATCAAAAACTTTTCGAGAGAAGACGTCCCACTGATTACGACCACCCTTATTGACGCCGCCTTGAAGAAGTGCAAGCCGTCTGGAGCGCTGGATACAAGTGGTGTGGCCCCCATCATGCTCAAACATTCAGGACCAATTTTCCGTGAATGCCTTAGAGCCCTTTTCAACAGAACCCTGTCAACTGGACTGATCCCGGCATCTTGGAAGGAGGCAAGAATCTTCCCACTCCTGAAGCCCGGAAAACCTGCTGAGGATATGAACAGCTACAGGCCTATTTCGATCATCTCATCTATGGCCCGCACTTTTGAAAGAACCATTCTTCCTACACTGGAGACGCACCTGCAAATCCCTGGATGGCAGAATGGTTTTCGGAGAGGCTTCTCTACCACCTCAGCGTTGGTCGAACTCACCGGATTCATTACAGATGGGTTAAACGAGAAGAGACCGCCTAGCCGCTCAATCATGGTTGCACTCGACTTGAAGAAAGCCTATGAAACTGTCGTTATCTCCATGCTTTGTCAAAAGCTTGCGGAGTCGTCCCTGCTGAGAGGTTTAGCCCGCTGGATCTCCAGCTACTTGAAGGGCAGAACAATACGAACGGAGTTTAGAGGCCAGATGTCTAACATAAGATTGGTGCGCTCCGGGGTACCGCAAGGTGCGGTTCTCTCTCCGCTCCTGTTTTCTTTCTATATCGCAGAACTCCCGGCATCACCACCAGAAACACGCCTAGTCGGATATGCGGATGACCTAACTTTGGTTGCATCACATCCAGATGTGGAAACCTGCGAAAAACGCCTCAACGACTATCTTCCGATGCTAACAAAGGCCCTGGAAGATCTACATCTTCAACTGTCGCTCCAGAAGACCACTGTCTCTCTTCTTACAACACATCCTGCTCAAGCGAGATACGTGCCGAAAGTGTTCATAAATGGGACGCAAATCACGCACGAAAGAAATCCGACTATTCTCCACTATCATTTCGATACTATGATGACGGGACGACTACATGCGGAAGCTGTTCGTAAGAAGACGGCTAAACGAGCAAACCTCTTGAAAGCGTTGGCAGGAAGGAACTGGGGACAAGACAAAGAGCTGCTCACATTGATCTACCGTGCCATCGGACAATCCGTGATGTCGTACGCTGCTCCAGCCTGGAGCCCGCTCATTGCACCGTCTCACTGGGACCGGTTACAAGCGTGTCAAAATGCAGCCTTGAGGACCGCGACGGGAAGCCTGGCGATGGCGAGCACCACCCACCTGAGTAACGAGACGGGAATCATGCCGGTCCAAGCTCATAATGAGATGCTGACTGGTCAATATCGTACGGTTGCGACAATGGACCCTGAACACCCATCGCACGACATGATGAAGAAGCCGGAACCGCCTAGACAGATCAGGAAGCATGTCAGAACTGTCAATCCAATGTCGGTAAGACCTGGAACTGCAGAGAGCATTCGGAAAGAAGTTCACAAGGAGTTTGTAAAAGGGTTCTTGGGTACTATGAACTCTCCCCTGCTAGGTGGACCGCCGCCGAAGATTGCGAAGGAGGAGGAGACTTCACCAAGATCAAATTGGGCAGCGCTATCCCAGCTCCGGAGTGGTTTCTACTCGAAGTCGCAATGGAATCTGCATAAGATAAGAGCAGCCGATAACCCACTTTGCCCTGACTGTGGGCTCGAGGAACACACAGTACCTCACATGTTCTCATGCTCTGAAAAGCCAACGCACCTTACAATCGAAGATCTCTAGCTCAAACCAGTGGAAGTCGTCAATTTCCTGTCACTTTAATAATTCATTGACTGTTCACTTTGATCATATAAGTATGAGAAAAAGAAAAAAAAAACCAAAAAAAAAAGCTAAAAAAATGAATAAATAAAAGCTAAAAAAAATGAATAAAAAAGACAAAAAAATTGAAAAAAATAACGCCCCATCCCGGGATCCTCCAAAGAAGAGGATCCCAATCTGCTTCGATTATGTCGTCTACGTGCCGGAAGTTGGATCGAGGATCAGTGTATATGGTGGAAGATGGGCAACAACAACAACAGGATTTTGCCGCCGCGACCCAGCGATGTAGGGCGTTTGCCAAGAAGCGATCACAATTGAAGCGGCTTTCCATTACGCGCGATGAAAAAGGAACAGTTGTCCCTCGCATGGCCGCAGCGACCATCTGCAGTCAAAACGTGGATTTAGGCCAATGGTATAATTTTGCGACCCGTGGTCGCGTCGCTCTGCACAGCGACAGCGATCGCCTGCCGCCCTTTGAATCTGTCGCCGTCGCAGTGCGCTGCATGCGACAACTGCTCCTACGAGGGCCAGTGTCTTTGCTGCGATGCGGGTCTCGCCGCGATTTGTGCAAAATGTCATGACTGTCGCTCACGACAGCGACAATGTATACCATTGACCTCACTGCTTCGCTGCTGGAGGAGCGATTCTCAATGATCGCTGACCGTCGCTTCGTCGCGGCCAAAATGGCAGCGATGGAGCGATTGCCAGCGAATGACTTTTCTTTCTGTGAATATTATGCCATTAAAATGACGATGTCAGTATTTACGAGTCGGGACGAGTTATTAATGGCCACTGGCAATTACTTTCCACCGAGTGATTGATTTTCTTCGATCGTCCATGAGGCTATGCACTATGAACAAATCTCTGCCGCTGCTATTAGGCCCCGGTCAGACTTCGTCGAAAAACCTGCTGAGTCCGATTGAGTCCGGGGTGGAAAAACCTGCTGAGTCCCACTGAGTCCGGTTGCCCCCAGCGCCAACCAACTCCTCTGCGAAACACGCAATTGATAATGACGATTATCACCTCAGCTGTGAATCGGAACGTGTTTGGTGGCTGATTTTTCTTGTTTTCAACATGTCTGAATCTGATTTCCGTATCAGCAGTACGTGGGGCAGAGCGCAGACGGCGAGAGTCGAGATGCGGCGGGACTCGGCAGGTCGCAGTCGGCCGAAAAAATGCACCCAAATCACGTGAAAAACACCTATATCGACCGGGTGGGGTGAGGATGATTTCGGTGGGACTCAGTCGGACTCAGTCGGTGCATTGGCCCCGCCCTTGTACGCATGATCAATATCAATATCGACCGGGAGGATTGCGGTGGGCACCAGACGGTCGCAGTTGGACTCAGTGGGTTTATTTTTTTGCACCCGTCTTCCACGAAATCGATGCGTATCGACCCGGTGGGACTCAGTAGATCCACCGACAATGACGGGGGCCTTACATTGCTTCAGCAGCGGGTGCAAAGGCGCTGCGAATAAAAACAGCAGCGATGCTGTCAAAACAAGGCTTTGAGGCGCCGAAACGTGGCGCAGGCGTGGAAGGAGGCCCGTAGACGGGAGTAATCTCTGTTTCAAGAAGAAATTTATTCCTATTCATTGCGTGCGTCTGCGCGCGTCTGCTGCGTCACCTTCCCCCTCACTTTCTCGCTGTCTCTACCCTCGCTTCCCATAAGCGCGAACGAACAGAGTAAACTTGGCTCTGAAACAGGATAGGTTTTGTGCTTATCTGGGCCAAATTCCGGTCCGCAATTGCGTCTCGACACGCTTTGCGGCCGCACGCGCCCGAGTCAGAAGAGCTTCCAGCGCCGCAGCCGCCGATCTGCTCACTCTAGGTGGGTTTTGGAAGCTGGAAACTAAGGAAAATTGAAGAAATTTGAGCTATCGAGATGTCGTACATTCGTGCCGTGGCAGTGTGGAGGAAAGAAGATCACCTCCGTGCAAACCGACGTCAATCCCTCCGCGGAGAGGGTTTTTGTCATGGGAGAGATGCTGGCTGGCTGCAGCTCTCCTGAGGATTCTTCTACAAATGGCCGGCGTCGAAAGGAATCCAGGACCCGCGAAGAAGAAGAAGTACCCATGTGCCACATGCGGCAGAGATGTCAATCGGTATGGCACCAGCGGCGAATGTTTTGGATGCGAAAGGTGGAGTGCACTTCTCTTGTTCGGGTCTCAGTTCTGTGAGGCACCACGATTCTTCCTTTCGTTGTATTGTGTGCTCCGCCTCCAGTAACTCAAATTCTTCATCTACCAACCGCCCCCTATCTATTGTACACATCAATCTAAACGGCCTTCGGACCAAGCTTTCTGAATTATCTCTCTTCGCCCGTACTCATCACCCGGATGTTATCATGGTTCAGGAAACCAAACTCTCTCCCTCTGCTACCTCTCGACATCCAAACATCCCGGGCTATACTGCATATCATACTCCCAGGTCATCCCAAGGAGGCGGAGTCTCTACTTTTGTTCTGTCCTCTCTTCCCTCTCACATTATTCCAAACACTCCAGTGGATGGCACTCTCGAGTACATCCCCATTCATCTACCTCTTAAAACACCACTTTCACTTTTTAATATATATATATATATATATATATATATATATATATATATATATATATATATATATATATATATATATATATATATATATATATATCCCTCCTTCTTCCTCTTGTCCCTCAACATACAATCCTATCCCCCTTCTCAAGCAGCTGTATGACTGCTCTCTTTCTCCGTCAATTGTCTTTGCGGGTGACTTCAATGCGCACACGTTCTGCTCGTCGCTTGATTCTGATGCTAGAGGAGGTGACGTCGAAGAATGGGCGGAGGAGTGCGATCTGGTTATCTTAAACGATGGCCCAGCCCACCTCGTCTCCCTGCCAACGGCCGATCATCTAGCCCAGACATCTCCTCGTCTCTTCCAATCTCTCTAATGCCTGCTCTTGGTCGACATCCACAACTCTTTCCAGCGATCACATCCTGTCTTTGGTGATATTGATCTCTCTAACTCTTTTGCTCCCTATACAGGTGTTCGTCATCGTTCTTATCTTAATTTAGGCCTTGCAGACTGGAGCCTGTTCAGGAGGTTGCGCTCCGCCAAGCGGCTGATTATCCGTGGAATGGCGATGTACACCAGAAGGAGCGCACCTATCTGATGCTATCTTGAGAAGGCTATGAAAGCTGCGATCCCTGAAGGCCGCGTTAAGACCTTCTTTCCCAGTGTCACCAGGAAACACTGCAGAAGATAAGGACAAGGGACGCAAAGAGAGCCGCAAATCATCTTGACCCAGACATCGCTGCGCTGGATGATGAGATCAGGAACGACCTTGACAGGCACAAGAAGGAAACTTGGGAAAAGTTCACTGAGAAGATGAACTTCAGAAATGATGCAGCAGCAACGTGGAAGGCCTTGAAAGGATCTCCGGAAAGTTCACCTCCGCCGACAATTCCACGATTGAGTTTGAAGATGGAGTCTTCAAATCAGGGAAAAGGAGGCCGCAAATGCTCTTAGGAAGCATTTTTTCATCACTAGAACCAAAAGAGAGAAACAGAACAGAATAACTGTACAGGAACTCTGTAAGTTGCCTCTCATGGATGTAGATGATGCAGTCACGCCTGCACAGGTCGAGAAGGCGATAAAGGAGATATAACTCGAAGGCATTAGGGCCAGACGGTTTGAGCCCTGCAGTCCTGAAGAGACTGCCCAGTGAACTACTGCCCTTTATTGCTGACGTCATAAATACATCGTTTCGTACATGTATTTTACCCCAAAATTGGAAAGTGGCTCGTGTTATTCCACTGCCGAAGCCGGGAAAGTCACCATCCACGGCTAAAGGGTACCGGCCGATCAGTCTGCTCTCACCCATCGCCAAAATTGCCGAAAAACTGGTTGTGGAGGAGCTTGCCGAGCATAACAGCCAACAGCAGCACCAACATGGTTTCCGTAAATTACATTCCACCACTACGGCTTTGTTGGAAATTGTGAGCTATGTGATGGACGGCTTCAATACCATTAAACCCCAACGTACTGTTGGTGTGGCCCTCGACTTAACAAAGGCATTTGACACTGTCAATCTAGGCCTACTATCAGAGAGTCTGTTGAAGTCTACCATCAAGCCATGGCAGAAGCGGTGGATAACTGCCTTCACTAAAGGACGTCGGGCAAATGTGCTATTCCAGGGACATGTTTCCAATAGCATCCCCATCGCCGCTGGTGTCCCTCAAGGAGGAGTTTTATCGCCTGCACTTTTCAGTTTATATCTAGAAGATCTGCCCGTTCCCCCTCAAGACATCAAGGTCGTTGCATACGCGGATGATATTACTATTCTGTGCCGAGATCGCGACATTAAGGTAGCCACCAGTAAGATCAATGACTACTTGATCGAGTTGAAATGTTTCTTCGATCGCAAAATGCTCACAGTCTCTGCCTCCAAAATCGTCCGTCACCGTCTTTCCACTGCTAATGCAGAGCACAGTGCCCATCCTATGGTGAAATGGGACGAAACTCAATTGCAGGCCACCCGATTCCCCAAGCTGCTTGGACTCGTGTTGGATCTTTCGTTGAAGTTTCATAAGAACACTGAGCAGAAGCAAGCCACAGTGAAAACAAGACTCGACGTCCTGCGTGCTCTCGGTGGAACGTCCTGGGGATGCAATAAAGAAACGATCCTGACCACGTATAAGGCTATTGTGCAACCCGCCTTGGGTATGCTGCGCCAGTCTGGCAGCACATCGTGTCGGACACCTCTTGGTGCAAGCTGCAGCGCGTCCAAAATTGTGCTCTGCGAATTGCAACAGGCTGTTCCAAAAGCTCTCCAATAGAGCACTTACATGCCGAAGCTCGCATATTGCCAGTCAGAGACCACTGCCAACTCCAGGCGCAACAAATGTACATTAACAACGTGAAGCAGCCGAATCATCCTTCGCGAAGAGTACTAAACCCGGTGAGAGAGAGATGTATCAGAAAGCCTTTCGCTGATGCTCCGTCGAGAGTAGATGTGCAGAGATGGACTGAAGCACAACAAGAACGCCTCCGTCTCTTGCGCGCGGAGCATACCCGATTCGTGAACGAACACTTGAGCAGAGTTGCCATAAACCCCATCCGCAAGTCGCACCTCCAAAGGTCTCCGAGACAGAGATGGAACTTGGCAGGCGTGCCAGGTGCACCCTTGCATCGTTACGCTGTGGACACTCCCCCATGCTTATGTCATACTTGCATAGGATTGACAACAGCAAACCTGACGAGTGTCCTGATTGCGGTAGTCAAGGGCATACTACTGCGCACCTGTTCAATTGCCCGAAAAGACCGACTACATTGACGAAAATGGATCTGTGGACGAACCCAGTGCTAGTGGCCGAGTTTCTGAACCTATGACAGAACCCCTCTCTGTGGCTGCAAAGAAGAAGAAGAAAATTGTATAAAAAAGCCACATCGAGTCGGCTTTGGCGCTGGAAACCCGACTGACTCGAGCGCGTGCGGCCACGAAGCGTGTCGAGACGCAAATGCGGACCGGAATTTGGCCCAGATAAGCACAGTATAATGGAGGTGCAGGGGAACACTAGCGCGCCGTCTAACAAAGAGGCGGCTGCGTTTGCTGTCGTTTGCCTGCAAATCCGCACGTGTTGTCTCCTTAGGGCGCTATGCATACTCCTCAACGCCAGCGCGTCACGCGCGGACGTGGCATTGGGGTATGAATGTTTTCCACGCGCGTAACGCGCTTGCGGGGACCATGAATGCTCGAGCGGAGAAGCTATCGCGAAACGGATTGAAGTGGGTCTTAACTTCGTCAAAAAAGCGAAATCTGTTTACGCGTTTACTATTATGGTTGCAGAGAAACGTACTGGAACTAATTATCATGATACAGAATGAAATTGATGATGGATTATTGATAAAAATGATGGAAAAGTCGTTACGGCCGTTGCCTCCGTGGCGGAGCAGGCGTGGTGCGCTGGCAGGGCGTCAGGCCGTTCATACCCCAATGCCACGCCTGCGCGTCACGCGCGGCGTTGAGGAGTATGAACAGCGCCTAAGACCGTCACCCGGCCAATTAGGCCGAGATCATCTCAACGAATTATTCTGGACCTCTAGGCAATCCCGTGAAGAGGAAATTTTTTTAAATATATGGAGGCGCAGTGAGCAAATGGTGATGTAGAAAATCTTACATTTTCTCTTCGAAAAAAAATCAAATTAAATTATTTCCGTCAACTAGCTCCTTTCATCTGACTGCCGCCTCCTGAAAATAGAAACCAAGGCAGAAAAGGCTGCACTTCTCCAATTCCGGAGGTCAATTTTTTTCCCGCTCGAATTTCGCTCAGGAGAATTAAAATTTTGTCTAGAAAGTTTTTTGGTGGGTTAATCACGAATCCACTTTTGTCAGTTTTTCGAATTCCAGAGGGAGCCAGTAGGTTATGGTAGCTCAGCGGTACTTAATCTACTGTAGTCGACCATGTTCCTTCCGAAATCGCTCATAGATACGTGGAGGCTGTAAGAAACTAAATTCCCAGTTTCTTCGAGTGCTCAGTGGAGGTTAGGGAAAGCGGAGGACGCAGCATCGCACGCAAACGCACACGCGGCAAGTGATGTGAATTTCGTATTTTTACCCAGAATCCGTACCGTAACCTACCGTAATCTTTCGTGAAGCTGGAGAAGGATGTTACATCCGTGTTCAGCATCCCCAAATATCTCCATAGGCGGAGTTTCTGCAAACGAAAATTTCGATCTCTAGAGTGAAAAAGTGGAATATTGCCGAAAAGGCTACTCCGCCAACGCGTAGCTAGATGCCTCACACGGAAACCAGAGATGCCCAGGGTTTCGGAGACATCTAGTCTATTTTTGACACGAGAATTTACGTAAATTACGGGAAGTTTAGCCTCAGTTGGTGAAATTTTAGCTACATCGCCCGCATATTCTACGGAAATTCTCGCTACAGCACCCGCATATTCTACGCTTATTCTCGTTACAGCAGTCGGTCGATCGACCCACCCAGTCCTGATCCGTACGTGAAAGACGATCCCCGCTGCGATCGAGCGCATCGCCGTTTCTTCCCCTTAGCCTGCAGCATCCCAGCGGCCAAAATTATCCCTAGCAAGTTCTTCCAAAGAGCGACACGGGATCACCCTCCACGACCGCCCGCAGAGTGGCAAGTTAACCGTGGGTTGACTTGGCCAACACTATTCGAACGGCATCCCTGCGTTCCGCGTAGCCAACGCGGGTTTGAGATTGCATTTTAACACAGGCTGTCGCTAAAACGGTAGATTCTCGCTACAGAATTATAGCGAGAATATACGGGTTTAGCGTCAGAGAGATCAATGTTTCTTCTTCTTCTTCTTTGCAACCACATCGAGGGTTTTGTCATAGGCGGAGAAACTGGGCGACCAGTAGTGGATTCGTCCATAGATCCGTTGTGGTCAGCGTGGTAGGTCTCACCGGACAGTTAAATAGATGTACTGTATCATGGCCGATAGTACCGCAGTCTGGACAAACATCAGATTTGCTGCTGTCAATCTTGCTGACGTAGGACATGAGCATTGTCGAGTGACCGCAGCGCAGCGAAGCGAGTGAGCATCTCGCCCTTCTTCCGAGTTGAGTCTCGGATTTGCAGATTGGGGGCGGTACTTCTCCTAGTATGGGATTCACCGCCGCCTTTTCAAGCTGACATCGTACGAACTTGGTGTGCTCCTCGCGCAAAAGACGGAGTCGTTCTCGCTGTGAGTCGTGCCATCCTTGCAAATTGACTTTGTTCGGAGCATCGGCGAATGGCTTTCTTATACTTCTCTCTCTAACGGGGTTTAGCACTCTCCACGACGGATGATTTGGTTGCTTTATAATGTTGATACGGAATCGTTGAGCTTGCAGCTGACAGTGCTCCTTCACTGGTAGTAAACGTGTTTTGGCATGCAGGTGCTCGACTGGGGAACTCCTGGCACAACCGGTGGCGATGCGAAGAGCGGCATTCTGTACTCGTTGCGTGCTGCTTCCCCATGAGGTACCGCCCAGGGCCCTGAGTACATTGAGCTTGGCTTTGACGACAGCCTGCTTCTGCTCGGTATTTTTATGAAACTTGAGCGACGGATCGAGCACAAGACCGAGCAGTTTTGGAAATCGCGCAGCAGGTAGACGGTCTCCATCCCACTTTACGTCCGGATGAGCGCTATTCTCGGAAGGATCCGTTGTGAGAACGGATACTGACGACTTGGATGCAGAGATCTTTAGCATCTTCTCGTCGAAAAAGACCTTTAGTGCAATCAGGTACTCATTGATCCTATTGGCGGCCACCTGTATGTTACGATCTCGACACATGATAGTAATGTCATCTGCATACGCGAAAACCTTGATATCCTGTGGCGGCTCAGGCATATCATCGAGGTACAGACTGGAGAGGGCTGGCGATAGGACACCGCCCTGCGGAACTCCAGCTGCTATAGGAATACTATTGGAGACATGGTTCTGGAACATAACTCTGGCTCGTCTGCCCTTGATGAATACCGATATCCAGCGTTTCTGCCACGGCGGTATTGATGATTCTAGTAAGTTTCTTGACAGAACTCCATGGGTTTACTGTGTCAAATGGCTTTGTGAGATCTAAGGCAACAGCAACAGTTCTCTGTGGCTTCTCGGCATTGAACCCATCGATGGCAAAGCTTGTAATTTCCAGCAGAGCTGTCGTGGTGGAATGCAGCTTTCTGAATCCGTGCTGAAACACCTGGTTGTCATTATGCTCTGCGAGGTTCTTTACGATCAGTTTTTCGGCTACTTTAGCAAAAGAGGACAGCAAACTAATGGGGCGATATCCCTTGACTGAAGCTTGGGGCTTGCCAGGCTTGGGCAGCGGCACGACGTTAGCTGTTTTCCAACTCTGCGGGATAGTGCACGACCTAAACGAGGTTTATTAGGTCAGTGAGAAGCGGAAGGATTCCAGTTGGTAACTTCTTCAAGACCGCAGGGCATATTCCGTCAGGACCAGCCGCTTTGGAGTTCCGCATATCCTTTATAACCTTCTCAACTTGCGTCGTAGTGAACGCTTCGACCGTGCTCATAAGCGGGAGGCGGCACAGCTCTCGTACAGTCGCTCTGTTCTGCGGACCACGCTTTGCACTGGTGATGAAAAAACTTTTACCGAGCGCATAAGCGACTTCCCTTCCTGATTTGAATACGCCACTGTCAAATTCTATTGTGGAGGCGGTGGCAGGCGAGCTCTTACCCGAGAGCTTCCTTAAAACCTTCCAGGTAGCTGCACAGTCCATCTTGAAATCCAAGTGTCCAGTGAACTTTTCCACTCTTCTTTCTTGTTCCTGTCTAGATCTTTTTTGATCTCATCGTCAAGTTCAGCAACGACGGGGTCCAGATGGTTGATTGCTCTCCTGGCATCTCTTGTCCTGATCTTGTCGAGGATCTCCCTTGTGACATTTGGATAGAACGTCTTTTTCTTCTTCTTCTTCTGCAGCCACAGAGAGGGTCCTGTCATAGACTGAGGAACTGAGCCACAAGCGTCGGATTCGTCCACAGATCTACTGTTGTTAACGATGTCGGTCTCATCGGGCAGTTGAAAAGGTGCGCAGTAGTATGCCCTTTATTACCACAATCCGGGCACTCGTCAGGTCTGCTGCTATCGATCTTATGTAAATAAGACATAAGCATGGGGAGTGCCTGCAGCGCAACGAGGCAAGGGTGCACCTGGCACGCCTACCGAGTTCCATCTCGGTTTCGCTGACCTCAGGCGGCACGACTCGAGAATGGAGTTTACGGCGGTCTTGCATAAGTGATCCTTGACGAATTGGGTATGCTCAGCACGTAAGAGACGGAGGCGTTCTTGTTGTGCGTTAGTCCATCTTTTGTATATTGATTTTCGGGAGCATCAGCAAAACGGCTTTCTTATACCTCTCTCTCACGGGGGTCTAATACTCTTCGCGACGGATGATTTGGCTGCTTCAGAATGTTTATGTACAGCTGTTGTGCGTGGAGTTGGCAGTGGTCCTTAACTGGCAGGATGCGAGCTCGGCATGTGGTGCTCTATTGGAGAGCTTTAGAACAGCCTGTTGCGATTCGCAATGCTCCATTTTGGATGCGCTGCAGCTTGGACCAGGATGTGTCCGACACGATATGCTGCCAGACTGGTGCAGCATACTCCAGGGCGGGCTGTACGATGGCCTTGTACGTGGTCAGGATCGTTTCTTTACTGCATCCCCAGGACGTTCCGCCGAGAGCACGTAGGACGTTAAGTCTTGTTTTCACTGCAGCTTGCTTCTGCTCAGTGTTCTTATGAAACCTCAGCGAAGGGTCCAACACGAGTCCGGAGCAGCTTAGGGAATCGGGCGGCCGGCAGGCGAGTTTCGTCCCATTTCACCATGGGATGAGCACTGAGTTCGCAGGAACAGTGGAAAAGACTGTGACGGATGATTTAGCGGCAGAGACCGTAAGCATCTTGCTATCGAGAAAACATTTCAACTCGATCAAGTAGTCATTGATCTTACAGGCAGCTACATTTATGTCGCGATCCCGGCATAGTATAGTAATATCATCCGCATATGCAACGACCTTGATGTCTTGGGATGGAACGGGTAGATCTTCAATATACAGACTAAAAAGAGCAGGCGATAAAACTCCTCCTTGAGGTACGCCGGCGGCGATTGGGATGCTATTGGAGACGTGCCCTTGAAATAGCACATTTGCCCGACGTCCTTTGGTGAATGCGGTTATCCACCGCTTCTGCCAGGGCGGAATGGTAGACCTTAACAGGCTCTCCGACAAAATGCCCAAGTTTACAGTGTCAAAAGCCTTCGTTAGATCGAGGGCTACACCTACGGTTCGCTGAGGTTTCATGGCATTGAAGCCGTCCAAAACATAGCTCACAATTTCCAGTAGGGCCGTAGTGGTGGAATGTAGCTTACGGAAACCATGTTGATGCTTTTGATTGCTATTGTGTTCGGAGAGCTCCTCCACAGCCAATTTTTCCGCAACTTTGGCAATAGGTGAGAGAAGACTGATTGGCCTGTAACCTTTTTGCCGTGGATGGTGATTTACCCGGCTTAGGCAATGGGATGACGCGTGCTACTTTCCAATCTTGAGGTAATGTACAGGTCCGGAAACGATGTATTAATGACGTCAGCGAGCAGGGGTAGTAGTTCACTTGGCAGTCTCTTTAGAACTGCTGGGCTGAAGCCATCTGGCCCTACTGCCTTCGAGTTACTCATTTCTTGATAACCTTCTCGACCTGAGCGGGCGTGACTGCATCATCTTCAGCCATAAGTGGCAATTTACAGAGTTCCGAACAGTTATTCTATTCTGCTTCTCTCTTTGTCTTAGTTATGAAAAAATGCTTCCCAAGAGCATTTGCGGCCTCTTTCCTGACTTAAAGACTCCACCGTCGAATTCAATCGTGGAATTGTTGGCGGAGGTGAACTTTCCGGAGATCCTTTTTAAAGCCTTCCACGTTGCTGCAGCATCACTCCTGAAGTTCATCTTCTCAGTGAACTTTTCCCAAGATTCTTTCTTGTGCCTATCAAGGTCCATCCTGATCTCATTATCCAGCCTCGGCAATGTCTGGGTCAAGATGATCAGCAGCTCTCTTTGCGTCCCTTGTCCTTATCTTCTGCAGTGTCTCCTGGTGACATTGGGAAAGAAGGTCTTGACACGACCTTCAGGGATCGCAGCTTTCATCGCCTTCCGGATGGCATCAGAGAAGTGGCGCTCCTTCTGGTGTACATTGCCATTCCACGGATATTCGGCCGCTTGGCGGAGTGCAACCTCCCTGAACAGGCTCCCAGTCTGCAAAGGCCTAAATTGAGATAAGAACGATGACGAACACCTGTATAGGGAGCAAGAGAGTTAGAGAGATCGATATTGACAACGACCGGAATGTGATCACTGGAAAGAGTTGTGGATGTAGACCAAGAGCAGGCATTAGAGAGATTAGAAGAGACAAGGGAGATTTCTGGGCTGGAAGATCGGCCGTAGGCAGGGAGACGAGTGGGCTGGTCATCGTTAAGGATAACCAGATCGCACTCCTCCGCCCATTCTTCGACGTCATTTCTCTAGCATCAGAGTCAAGCGATGAGCAGAACGTGTGAGCATTGAAGTCACCCGCAAAGACAATTGAGGGAGATAGAGAGCAGTCATACAGCTGCTTGAGTAGAGGGATAGGGTTGTAGGTTGGTGGACAGGATGGTAGGAGGAGGAATGTATATATTGAAAAGAGAAAGTGGAGTTTTTAGAGGTAGATGGATGGGGATGTACTCTGAGAGTGCCATCCACTGGAGTGTTTGGAATGATGTGAGAGGGAAGAGACGACAGAACAAAAGTAGAGACTCCGCCTCCTGAGATGACCTAGGAGTATGATAAGCAGTATAGCCCAGGATGTTTGGATGTCGAGAGGTAGCAGAGGGAGAGAGTTTGGTTTCTGAACCATGATAACATCCGGGTGATGAGTACGGGCAAAGAGAGATAATTCAGAAAGCTTGGCGCGAAGGCCGTTGAGATTGATATGTACAATAGAGAGGGGGCGGTTGGTAGATGAGGAATTTGAGTTACTGGAGGCGGAGCACACAATACAACGAAAGGAAGAATCGTGGTGCCTCACAGAGCTGAGACCCGAACAAGAGAAGTGCACTCCACCTTTCGCATCCAAAACATTGGACGCTGGTTCCATACCGATTGACATCTCTGCCGCATGTGGCACATGGGTACTTCTTCTTCATGGGTCCTGGGTTCCTCTCGACGCCGGCTCTTTGCAGTAAGATCTTCAGGAGAGCTGCGGCCAGCCAGCACCTCTCCCATGACAAAAACCCTCTCCGCGGAGGGATTGACGTCGGTTTGCACGGAGGTGGTCTTCTTTCCTCCACACTGCCACGGCACGAACGTACGACATCTCGGCAGCATAGAACGTCTTAACGCGGCCGACAGGAATAGCCGCTTTCATGGCTCTGCGGATCGCGTCAGATAAATGGCACTCTTTCTGGTGCACGTCGCCATTCCACGGGTAGTTTGCCGACAGGCGAAGCGCAACTTCACTGAACAGGCTCCAGTCTGCTCGACCTAAATTAAGATAAGAACGTTGACGAACACCAGAATAGGGAGCGAGAGAGTTGGAGAGATCGATGTGGATAAAGACAGGGATGTGATCGCTGGAAAGAGATGTGGATGTCGACCATGAGCAAGAGTTAGAGAGGTTGGACGAGACTAGAGATATGTCTGGGCTGGAGGATCGGCCGTTGGTAGGGAGACGAGTGGGCTGTTTATCGTTTAAGATGACTAGGTCGCATTCCTCTGCCCAATCTTCGACGTCATTTCCTCTAACATCAGAGCCAAGAGACGAGCAAAAAGTGTGAGCGTTGAAATCGCCCGCGAAAACAACCGTAGATGATAGGGAGCAGTCGTAAATCTGCTTGACAAGTGGAATAGGATTGTAAGAAGAGGGGCATGAGGTAGTAGGTTGAATATATATGTTGAAGAGAGGAATAGGTGTTTTGAGAGGGAGATGGATTGGAAGGTACTCAAGAGTACCATCCGTGGGGATGTTGGGTATGAGGTGGGAGGGGAGAGAAGATAAAACAAAGGTTGAAATTTCTCCGCCAAGAACTGACCTTGGAGCATGGAAGGCAGTATAGCCCGGGATATTAGGATGAGGACGGGTAGGGGATGGAGAGAGCTTGGTTTTTTGAACCATGATCACGTCTGGATGGTAAGTACGTGCAAAGAGAGAGAGCTGAGAAAGCTTGGCACGAAGGCCGTTGAGATTGATATGTACAATGGAAAGGGGGCGATTGGAGTTGGAGGAATCAGAGTTAGAAGGTGAAGAGCATATAGCACAACGAAAAGAAGAGTTATGATGCTTCACAGAACTGAGACCCGAACAAGAGAAGCGCACCCATCTTTGGCATCCAAAAATTGGACGCTGGTCCCATTCCAAGTGACGTCTCCGTCGCATGTGGCACATGGGTACCTCTTCTTCTTCTGAGCGGGTCCAGGATTCCTTTCCACGCCGGCCCTTAGCAGGAGAATCTGAAGGAGAGACACGGCCGGCCCACACCTCTCCCATGACAAAAACCCTCTTCGTGGAGGGGATGACGTCGGTTTGCACGGAGGCGATCTTCTTTCCTCCACACTGCCACGGCACGGACGTACGACATCTCGGCAGCAGATCAATGTTTCAAATCTAGCCTTCGTTTCTACGTAGAATAAGCGAAGAATTTGTACCCTTGTAGCCTCGACACAAGAATATGCGGGTTGTAGCTATCGTAGCCAAAACCCGTAATTTACCGCTACATGGATTGGGGCGGCGTTTCAGGCCGCGCCCTTGGAGGCATCTAGCTACACGTTGGCAGAGTAGTTGGCAAAAAAAATTATATAAAATACCACCTTATCCAAATAGCCTTTCGGCACTGTATGCGACTAAGGGGTGATGAACGGTGCAGCTTTCTGAATTTCATCATGGATTTGAAGGCTTGGGTTTTTTACGAAACCTGACTAGCAACAATTCCTTATTTGTCCCGCTGGGTCGGAACCTCTGGATGGGCAAATTTTGACGTGTGTGCAGATTTGTTTTCTAAGGTATCTTTCAAAGTCCTCACCACAAGCGCGACACGCGCGAAAACGCGGTGGACTCTGAAAGTTCTTACCGAGCTGTAGCGCGGGAAGCGCGTGCCGCCTATCCAGCATCGCCCAAACCGTAGCGGTGGTTTCAACGTTCGAATCAGTACTCGCTTCTCAGTTTGAGTCCACTCCAACATAAATACCAGGTTGACCAATAATTCTTGTCCGAAAATTTCACCATTTTTAATTTTTTTCAACTTTATTGAAAAACAAGTCTAATCAACAATATAATCACCACAGTTATCCACAACAGTGGCCCATCGATTGGGCAGGTCGCCGATGCCCTTCGCCCAGAACTCCGGGGGCTGCGACTCGAAGAAGTCCGCGATGTCGGATTTGAGGTTGTCGTAGTTGATGAATTTTCTTCCGGCCAAATGGTGCTTCAGCGGGCGGAACAAGTGGTAGTCAGGGGGGGGGGCGAGGGCCGGGGAATACGGCGGATGGGCAACCGTCTCCCAGCCGAGCGTCGCCAACTTCTGCTGGGTCTCCTTGGCCTGTGGGGGCGCGCGTTGTCGTGCAGCAGGTGGACCGAGGCCCGTCGGGGACGCTTTTCTCGGTTGGCGGCGGCTAGTTTCTCGAGCTGATCGGTGTAGATGGAGGCGGTGACCGTCCTGCCTTGCGGGAGCAGCTCGAAGTACAGCATGCCCTTGGTGTCCCACCAGCAGCAGAGCAGGATCTTCAGCGGGTGCAGGTCGGCTTTCGGCGTCGTCGGCGGCTCTTCTCCGCGCGGGATCCAGACGGCACGGCGGGCGACGTTGTCGTAGAGGACCCGGCTCTCATCCCCAGTGACCAGGTCTTCGAGAAACTCCTGCAATGCGGACGAAGGAGTAGGGACTGGCAGACGGCCACGCGGCTCTGCTTGTTGGCGTCCGTCAGACGGTGGGGGATCCAACGGGCCAGAACTTTGTGGTAGCCGAGTAAGTTGAGTCGATTGTGGGTGGTGGACTTGCTGCAGCCAAGCGTCGTCGCCAGTTCACGGGTGGTGGCTTCCGGCTTCTCCTTGATACAGCGACGGACTTCGTCATCATCCACCGTAGAAGGCCTCCCGCTGTGCTCCCTGTCCTCGAGGCTCGTGTCGCCGCTCTCGAAACGATTGAACCAGCGGCTGACTGTGCGTTGGGACACTGCATCCTCCTTGTACGCTCCGCAGATGTTGGCGACCGCGGTGCCCGTGTCGTTGCCCAGCAGCCACTCATAGTACACGAACGTACGAATTCGACCTTGGTCCATTTTAGCTTGTACTGGTAGCTGGACGCGGCGACTGCGCCTTATATACCCCTAGCGTAGAACTGGAGAACCTTCTAGAAGGTTCTTACACTTGCCTGATATTATAATTATTCTAAGGCAAATCATAGAATTTTGAAAATTTTCGGACAGGAATTATTGGACGGCCTGGTAATACTGGGGCTATCCTACGCTTACGTACACTCAAATGCAAGCCAGGAACCTCTGCGCATGTCACAGTTGAGGCCCAAATTTAACTCGAACTGCCATGGCGGTGTAAAGTTTCATAGCCTACCTCTCGTTCCGCGCGTGCCGCGCTTTCGGTGAAGACTATGAAAGATGCCTTACACCCCCCCCCATAGGAACTAGTTCCGGAATTTTTTCCAAAGATTCGTTTCATGTTATTGGTTCTCTAGTGATTACGACCTACCTAATCGGAGGGTGCTATCGCAAACGGGGTCAGTACTTTAGCATCGCACGTGGAGAAATAGACTTTCCGTGCCGCCGCGCAATTTCAGCACCAAGCTGAGATTTCTCCCGGAATAGGGCCTCTCTACACACCGATGAAGGAGTTGTCTCGCCTTTTGCGGCTCTATTTCCACTCGGGACCACTTGGCTTCAATTGAATAGGGTGACGTGTCGAATTTCAAAAATGGGACAACTTCTCTCTCTGTGTGTGCAGAGAGCCCCTATTCCGTTTCCCTTCCTTAAAAGTCAGAACACTCGTAGCGGAGCGGGGAAATGGACGTGGCTTAGTAGGGTATCATAGTGCCCAACCCCATATGTAATAGCACCTATTCGGGCAGGGTGAAGCGTGGTTGCGAAATTTAGCATCGGGGATGGGTTGAGAAAATCTCGGACCAGAAATGAAAATTTGGTGAAGATATGCCAAAAGTTCTCGATATTTTCGGTCACCAAAGAAAAGGATCGTAGCACTGCTCAGGTTTTCGACGCTTGAGCGCAACTACCGAACAAATTTTCTGCATCTGAAAGTTTTAGTTATAAAATATAAACTGCCCAATGATCGCGCCTGGGGTGGATGGCAAAAATTTTGGATTTTGAAAAAAATGATGGTGGGAAGGGGGGTCACTCCGAGTTCGAAAAATTGCACAACGCCTTGCTTGACCCTGTATTCGGGCAGTTATAGGGGGAGCCATCGCTACCAATATGGCTCTAGACCAGGGATGAGCGGAATTCCGACCTTCGATTTCCGCAGGTTTTTAGGGGTCGGAATTCCGATTTCCGAAAAATGGGTGCGGAAATCGGAGCAAAATGCGGAAATAGTCTAATCTGTATCCACCGACAGAAGTTAACAAGTTGAGACTCGTCAACTTCTTTCAAGATTTGTTAAAGGCAGTTTTACGATAAAAACGTAGTCTAGTTTTCTGTGTTTCTAAGCAGGCAAGTATACGAAGCAAAAACTATTAGCGGAATCCTCCCACAAAACTCAGATATCGAAGAAAAAACTGCTCAATGAAATCTCCGAAATAACGTCGGCATGGATCCGGAAGAGACCTCGCGTTCGCTGTTGAAGTTAGCACAAACCCGGTGCACCTATGGAATACAGGATGTTTGTACGATTTTTATAAGGGAGCCCGTCATTAACGTTGCTCGCACCTAATTAGGTATCTACGCTCGCACCTCCGACGCTATAACGACGCTAGCATACCTCCTACAGAAGACTCCTAGCGCTCATCTAAGTGGCCCAATATTGATCCAATTCTGACTCGACCGAGTTGCAGGCCATGAACTTGGCGTATACTCGCCCTAGGGCAACAATATTCTATTTCTATTCGCTGTATTCCACTCTGACCTACAACTTCCCTGCTGCTGTTTTCTTTCTCACAATTTTTGAGGTATTCCAAAAACCTGTGGATTTTTGGTTTGCATTTGATGAAAGTATTCGCATTGTCACACCAATAGCGATGCTTTTTATCATTTGTTGACCTGCAGTTCACGATGTCTTGCATTCTCTATAACGTCGCACAGATTTATTACTGTAATCATAATTGTTTGTAATAGTTATCGATGTTAAGTACACAACGCACCTTTAAGGGATTCTGATCATTCCTATTAAATATATTATCTCTATATAATTACCTATATTAATATTTTTTTGAAATATTTCCTATATACATCTATACATTTACCTATACATATATACGAGTGCATAGTGTCCCACCTGCGATACCACCTTTACATTCCTTAGTGATAACGTGCAATAACAATATCGCTCGTAGCATTTGGTCAGAAGGCGAGCGAGATCGGGTTTTCGCGTTTTTTTTCGTCCTTTTTGTATAATTCGCTTCAAACTCAACTTTGAGCGAAACGAGGGTGATATTGATGATCCTGGCGTCGAGGGCTACCCAAAGGTTAAGCCTTTGTGGTGGCTGCGTTGAGAACTATAGAAGTTTCGCAATCAGTTAGGTTTGTAATTACGGTACCAAGTCGGATCGGGCGCTACCATTTCTGTCTGCGTTTCCTCTCTCTCTACGGTACACAGAAAACAGGTGGATTGCGAAACTTCCATGGTTTTCAATGGACCCTGAGAATGGCTATACCATTGGATAGTCCTCAACTCCAGGATCATGAATATATCCCTAGTTTCGCTCAAAGTTGACTTTGAAGCGAGTTATTCAAAAAAGATGAAAAAGACGCGAAAACCCGACTTTGCTCACTTCCTGACCAAATCCTATGAGCGGTAGTGTAACACTAGGCAATACAAACCCAGTGATGCAATATTTCTCATTTTTGTCCCACCGGCGATACCACATTTACATTTCTTGGTGATAACGGTGCAATTTGCACTCACGATTAGCGATAAAAGCCCAGCGGTGATATCTCATCTCCCAGTATAGGTCACAGTAAAGAGATGTACTCCGTTTTATCACGTATTGCGCATACTACATGGATAAGGCGAGAAACATTGTTCCTTGGCAAAAGTTATTCAGAGCAATTTCCGTTGAAGTCTGCGTCACGAATTCGCCTTTCCTACTAAATTTACTTTATTCATGCTGGTTTAATTTTTTTATTATTCATTACTATTTTTTAACATTATTTTTGTTTTCAAGTTAAATTTTTATAAGTTAATTTTTTACCTTGCGCTTTTTCTGCTTGTTTACATTTTGAAGCACTTTATCATTTTAGTCACATATCATATTTCCATCACCATTATGAAATTTTTATTTTCTACGTATCATTGTTTTCATCAATTTAAAAATCTATATTTTTCTTCAATGCCTTCCTTTACACTGCTTGCTCATACCTTGCGCCACTTTTCAATTACAGCAGCTGATTAAAAAACAATCTTTCAACTTTCTTCTTCCTATGAAACTAAACTTAACTTCCTATGAAATCTCCAGTGGGTTAACACTTAATCCGCTTTTTGCGCAACCAATATTGGGCCACTTGCTCAGGCAAACTCAGATGTCGACAGCAGGTTGGTCCGTCCCTTTCTCGAGCGACCGGGCACTCACAGGTTCTTTCGGGAGAAAAACATGGACCTGTTATTGACCTGCTATCGACCTGTCGATATCAGGTTCACGGCAGGCTGGTAAGGCAGCACATCCTATCGCTGGTGAGCATTGATCGTCCGATTCTCCGAGTGCTTGGCGAATTATTCAGCCGGTTGCGCAATTGAAGAACCTGCTTTTGATTTTTTGTCTCTCGTAAAGCACACCTGTTTTTGTCCAATAACGCGCAAATAAGTCCTGGTATCGAATGGAATTAATACTCAAATATTGTTCTAGGAATTTTAAGGTGTTCTTATACTTTACTGACTCTTGGGATTTTATTATGCGTATTTTTTTAAACACTAGGTTTATTTGAAATCCTAAAAAAATCCTTTTTTTTTGAATATTCGATTCCGTCGTGATTTTTTACTGTTTTGATTATCGACTTAGCGGAGGTTTCATATTTTTCGCCTCTCGAGTGTTTCATTCCTTCGGGAATTCGAAAATATTTTTGCCTTCGGTCAGTAAATTCCAAATACCGTGCGGTACCGATTGCCACAAGGGCATGAAATGATGATATCAGTTGCTTTGCTATATCAGACCGACCGACTCAAACTCTTAAATGAAAATTGCAGAGTGTTTTATGGCTCTGTGGCAATCAGTACCGCACGGTATTTTTCGTCTAGTCCTTCGGTCAGGTTAAATTTCCGTTTGTTCGAATATTTGTCTCAATTCAGCTTACATAGTCCTTCGGAAGAAGTTGTCCATTTGTACAAGTATTTTACTTGAAAGCCATTTCAAATTCGAAATCGAATAATTGCTCGAATATTTGTGCAAATGTTCACACGTAATACAATTAAATCGAGTATAGGATATATTTTTGAACTTATTCATTTGTTAGAAAATTTCTGAAGGACTCACCCATGTTTTAGATTCATTGAGAGACTTAATGAAGATCATAGTGGAGAAACCCTCCACATTCCTCATTAGATCTAGTATTGATGCTGTAGTTAAGGGCAGGGTTCGCGATAAAAACGGTTTTTGAGCTTTCTTCATGAGAGTGTAGATTTGGTCATCACCAAAGTAAAAATAAGTGAAAAAAAAACCGGAAATTTGCGGTAAAAACGCTCAACAACAAGGTGTGACGGCTAATTACCGGTGTCGGCCGGCCCCCTAATTAACGAGATTTTCATTAAAGGCAGTGTTCACGACGATTCTCGTTCCCAGAGCTTTTCACATAAACCAATGCGTTGGCCTCCAAGTGTTACCAAAATTACGAAGAAATGGCGAGAAACTCATTAAAACTTCGTATTTCAGTGACATTATCCTATAACAGGGAGTAGTTGTCCGGTTGCACGAACAGGTTCATGGTGGTTGTCACCGGTGGAAAATGGGGCTTATCGAAAGTGGAAGAATATTTCATGCAAATCAGGATTAGTTTGGGCCCTAGGGAAAGAACGGAGCAGTAGATAGAAGAGAATTGCAAAGGACGGGCCCAGAAAAGATTTCATTGTCACAACAAACACTTCCTGTGATACTTAAAAGGTGGGGTGATACTTAAGGATTTCGTGTACTTCTTGTGCGTTTTTCTCATATTCTACGTCATTTTAGTTCTACCCGGTGGCCTTTTTATCAATATAACGAATAATCTCAAAATTGAAGATTATCGTGAACACTGCCTTTAATGCATGCTCATCCGCTTTTTTGCTCTTAAAATAGTCTACATAAGTGCTCAGAAATTTTTTTAGAAGCAAAATAAATGTTGACAAATCAGCCATCTATAGAAATCTCGATAATTGAAGGCGAACGGACAAAGCAATAACTTGTTCCTGAGCGCTTTTTCTACAACTTTCCACTTATTTTCACATTCGTGATGATAAGATCTACTTTCTAATGAGGATAGCACAATCATCGTTTTTATTGCAAACCCTGCCTCTAATTAATAAACATGGGCAATCGTCGTTAGGTTTTAAGTGAGACAATAATTCAAATATCGCATTTTCAGAACACCTCAGATGAATGAATTATGCGGATAGCCACTATTGAAAAATTTCTGATGAATAAGTTTTTCGATTGTAACCACTTAAAGACAGTGGCTGGTTGAATCGATTACTCAAATACTCGAATCTTCTACTTATATGGATTTGTATCACTCACGCGTCCTTAGTCTGGGTCAGAAGTGCGGTGGCACGCTGCTTGAACATCTTTCATAGTCCTGGCCGCAAGCGCGCGGTGGGATATAAAACTTTTTACCGCGCGGGACGTGCGCGACGTGCTTTTCGCCCATCCAGAGGCGGCATGCATCACGCCGCGCGCGAGTGCGAAAGTGAACGGCGAGCGCGGAGACCCTTACGAGGAGCCAAGAGCGAGAGCGAGCGTCCAGCGCGGAGTGTTCCAGATGGCGTACAGAGTTTTCCGGAGCGACGCGATGGTATATGTCAGTGCGACGCGAAAATCGCGCAGGTGTTTAGGTGTGGACACTGCACGAAGGCTGGGCGATTACGCGCAATCGCGTGCTTACGCAATCTCGCGTAAGCCGACAACAGCAATTTTTCTCTGAAAATAGCAGCAGTTCTTTAGTGTTTGTTTCAGTGCAAGCGGTCCTAATTTAATGTTTTCATTGTGAGATTTGAATGTGCTAATGAAAGAAAAACCCTGAAGAAAACCAGCAACCAGCTTGTCTTCTCGAGACGACCATTGCAGCGCGACGCGATCGACGCGGAGCGATCGTCACTTGCGCATAAAATCTGATGTATTGCGCCACTTCACTGTGAACACCTAGCAAAGACGCGACGCGACGTCGCTTGATCGATACGTAGGCTAATTGTAACGTCGCGTGACGAATGAACTCTGAACGCGGCCTCACGCACGGAATTTCCAAACCCCGTCCCAGCGCGTTCCTGCATGCCGCCCCAGCACCTCCATGGCGGAGCCGCCCGAATCGCCATTGCGGTGTTTCTATTTGCATCATTACTTGATGCTCAGTTCAAGTCTACTGCATCATAAACAATTCTACCATTATCCTACGCTACCGTGTGCGCAAATGCAAGCCTGGTGTTTTCGTGCATGCCACAAGTTTTGCCCAGCTTTGCTCCGCACAGTCATTTCGGTGCTGCTGGGGATTTCATAGTTGCTTCGCGTCGGTCCTGCGCGGTAAAAAGTTTGATAGTCCACCGCTCGTTCCGAACGTCACGCGTATTCCGCGCTTGCGGCGAGGACTATGAAGGAGACTACGCACAGATCAGCGGGTTTTCCCTCCTGCTTATCCTCTGTAATATTTGAAATTCTGATCACTCGGGACGCACGCAGCGCGCGCGATGCTGCTGCCTCCGTCGGATCTCTGCTCGCTCGCTGTCTCTAACTTCCGCTCCGCACCTTTCCGCTCCTAAACCACAAGAATTTAACTGTTTTACAGTCTAAATGTATCTTTTCAGCTAATATGGTATGCCTTTTGTAGGCGCAACACTTTCTCTATCTAATAGCGCTACCCTAAATCCCTACTTCCATATTTTACATCGAATTGTCAGGGGAGGTTCAAGGGACCGAAAATATTTGAATACACATCGTTCTCTTTTTTCAACCCATTCACTCTGTTCAAGATCCTAGAACATTTGAATTATGTGAGGACTGAATCCTAGTACCAAATCGAGTTAGAGGAAGTTTGTCTCAATTGATCTAATTTCGCATTTCTTGAAATGTTTGAAAAGTACAATTTCCATTATATCTTCATCATCCAACGTCTTCAACCCAATTAACTTCTAATGTGATAATTCTGCACAATGATTTATCCTTCTGCCTAAATTCATTTAAATTTTTGCCATATATCAACCATTTTTCAGAGATTCGATTTTAACAGTTTTCGAGGGTTTCTGAAAAGAAATAACCACAATCGGGAATTTCGTCCCATTGGAGAAATTGGATTAACCCGTTTCAGTACCATAATCAAGTCCTCACATAGTCAGAAGTTCTATATATGGTTACTTTATACAAATCTCTTGGTTTATATCCTAGCTTCAAAAAAAGCCGGTAGAAGTCGAATTGGTTCGAAAGTAAATTAATTTTTATTTTTATTTTTTCTTCTACCGGTCGCGAAATAGCTCAAATATTTAGTTAGTAAGGGTTACACCTCGATAACGAATACGGCAGAAAAAAAACCGAAATGCCCATGTCTAAGGGCAGTCGAGCATAGGGACTGCTATAATAACAGCTGGGTATAGTAATAATTGTGGTGCGCGCGAAGCGCGCACCAGATTTGGCTTTAACTCGCCCACGCGCAACTCTGCGATTACGAAATCGGCGTTCGGAGTGAATGTGGAAATGCGGTTTTGTCTTCATTGGAAAGAGCGTAAAAAGTTGGGGTATACACCCAAAGATGGTTGAAAATGGTTCCTTGGCGCTCGAGAAAAATGGCGAAAACCACGTGATTTTGGTCGGAAAACTGATCATCTCTTTTTTTTCAGACGGCGTTCACGATCTTGTTGCAGTACTTAAAATTGAGCTAGGAAGCTAATTTTTTGGCAGGAGGCTAGAAATGGATGCAGCTAGCTCCTATTCAATTTTGGAGTTGAAAACTCAATTTTAGCGGAACCTTAATATTGAGGGTCAAGACGGGTAAAAGTAAAAACATGTAAACATGTTATTGTAAACCATCCGACGTTCCCTGAACTTCGAAAATGAACTAGTGAAAATCAACACAGCTAATGATAGGCTTCTGGCCAAGATTGTTCTCTCTTTGAGATGGTTGGTGTAAATAGGATTTGAGGAGTGCGCAGGACGCCGCAGAAAGAGACGATTATAATTTGCCTCCGGCACAAAATTCTCACTCAGGAATTATCCTGTTGAAGTTGCGCTCTGGCCTATTGAGGCAAGTTAAAACCTGTTTCACGTGTACTAAGTCAAGACGCGTATGAACATAGACATGTTAAGACAAAGGTATTAACAATGTTGCTGGTATAAAAGGCTCCTCATCTCACCGTGTGCCTCAGTCGGCTCTTCGGAGCCGGACCTGGAAGGTGGCGTTAGTCACTTTCCAGAAGATCCACCGGATTCCGGAGGATAATTTTTGTCGCCGAGGGGATACCCCCACGGCTCGAGGGGGAGGTGGTACCCAAGTATGGGCCCATCTCCCCACGGTTTGCAGTGTGGTGGACCCCACTGCGAGCAGTGGTGGTGAGGTCACCCCCACCTCCTCTGCGAATTTTGACCGAGAAGTAGCCGCGAAATGCCTGCTTGCCGCGTAATAGCCGCTAAATACCCGCTAAATAATGCTCGCCGCAAAATAGCCGCCAAATGAATCTCGCCGCGAAATAGCCGAGAACTAATGCTCTCCAGGCAGATATACGGAGCATTCCAGAGGCATAATTCAGATGTCAGCACCTCCGTCGGTTCAGTTACTCAAGTTTGAGGTTCGTGGACCTCTTTCAACCTCTGGAAGCCCCGCCCAACCGCTGGCGGCCCCACAAGGTGGCTCGTCGAGCCGGCGACGGTTGCATCTTGGTTAATTTTGATTATTTCTGAATAATTCTCGGTTATATCTTGGCTATTTCTCGGCTACTTCTGGTCCGTTCCATGAGAAGCCGAGAAATAGCCGCGGAATAGCCTGGAAATAGCCCACCAGGAGCCGCTGCGGAGCCTGGTGGCCTATTTCCCGGCTATTTCGCGGCCAAAACTCTCAGAGTCCCGTTAGGATCACAACAGGGATGATCCTTGTGGAATGGTCTCTTGGCGCTCGAGAAAAATGGCGAAAACCAGTGATTTTGGTCGGAAAACTGATCATCTCTTTTTTTCGGACGGCATTCACGGTCTTGTTGCAACACTTAAAATTTAGCTAGGAAGTAAATTTTTGGCAGGAGGCGGGAAGTGGATGCAGCTAGCTCCAATACAATTTTGGAGCTGAAAGCTCAATTTTAGCGGAACCTCAAAATTGAGGGCCAAGACGGGTAAAAACATGTAAACATGTTATTGTTAACCATCCGACGCTCACTGAACTTTGAAAATGAACTAATGAAAATCAACACAGCCAATGATAGTCTTCCGCCCAGGATTGTTTCCTCTTTGAGACGGTTGGTGTGAATAGGATTTGAGGAGTGCGCAGGATGCCGTACAAAGTGTGCGGGCCCCCAGTGGAAGTGCGCAAGACGCCGCAGAAAGTGTGCGGGCCCCTTGTGGGAATTCTCAGGACGCCGTAAAAAGTGTGCGGGCCCCAGTGGGAGTGCACAGGACGCCAAAGAAAGTGTGCGGGACCTCAGTAGGAAAGAATGGGTCTTTTTTATGTCTGCGGGTCACAATTTTTAGGAGTTATAGTCGTCCGACCACACCGATCGGTAATGATTTAATTATTTACCGTAGGGAAAAGCTTTCATAAACGGTTTTTCCTCTCCAGAGTGGGAATCGCTAAGCAAAAATCAGGTCAGAAAGGGGACCTTTGGAAAAATATATGAAATTTCCAAAAGTTTAGCTTCCTGGCAAAAGTAATGATTTGGCAATGTTATAACTACAAGAAATATAGAAGTTGACAAAATAAAATAAAAAAACGTCTTGAAATATCTTTGGAAATGATTTGGCACAAAATAACCAGAACTAATGAAAAACTGGGAAATGTAGTGAAATAACCAAAACCGGATTTGGCGGTCATTCATAGGCCAACTTTTGATAAGTAGTGACTGACGTGGGATTAAATTTTACAAGCTTCTCCGTTAAACTTATCAAAGCGAAATCAAGCGCGCAACGGAAACCGTAAAACGTTTCATTGAAGATGTGATACGGAAATCAGGGTGGGTCAAGCTATGTGAACGTAATGCTCAAATCCGATGCGCGCTTGATTTCGCTTTGATAAGTTTAACGGAGAAGCTTGTAAAATTTAATTCCACGTCAGTCACTACTTATCAAAAGTTGGCCTATGAATGACCGCCAAATCCGGTTTTGGTTATTTCACTACATTTCCCAGTTTTTCATTAGTTCTGGTTATTTTGTGCCAAATCATTTCCAAAGATATTTCAAGACGTTTTTTTTATTTTATTTTGTCAACTTCTATATTTCTTGTAGTTATAACATTGCCAAATCATTACTTTTGCCAGGAAGCTAAACTTTTGGAAATGCAGCAATAGTTTTGGTATCCTGCGAAGGTTCAGCTCGTATAACTGCTCCGAATTTTGAAGTTGGCCACCCTGTTAATAAAAGCCCGACGATAGGATGTCTGCAGCAAAATCCATAAATCCGGCGGTAGCAGGTCGTCAGCTGAAACTTTCGGGGCTTTGGTCAAGCCATGCCGCCATCTCTTAACCCATTCACGACCACGCCTAATTTTGGGTGGCTGCACGTTCGGACCACGTGCAATATTGCGTCATCGTATAACGTGTCCCACCGGTGGGACGCGCTGGCTTGAATAGCGTCCCACGGGTGATTGCTTTCCCTTTTTGTGTCTATATTGTAGCTATCAACGAGGGTCGGACAGTATCAGAGTTTGAGCTTCCGAGATGCTTTCGTTATCAAGAAACAATTATTCAAACCAAAACGGGGTCAACTGAGCTGCGACGATTTTAGAAAAGGAAACGTGTTTCAAACGATAGGTTCCTACAAAGCAACCTAAAAACTAGCAATAAACGACAAAAGAAATTATAAGGTGCTTTTGAAGTCTTTTTACAGCCGTTTTTTCCTCTACTTCAGCGCACCTGCTTTTATGAAAGTCTAGATATGTTGTTGCACTTGACCTACTGATGGACCACGAGGTTTTTATTCAAGTATTGGGTAGGTCAATAAATTGATCATATGTAGGTTCGAAGGTAGTTTCTTGTGACGGAGAAATCGATTTTTGAAAATGGTGGCCCACCGGGGGGCCACGCGGTCCGAAGTGGTAGTCAACGCGTGTCCCACCGGTGGGACACGTGGTCGTGAATGGGTTAATCCGGCGCTAGGAAGTCTACAGCTGGACTTTTCGGCGTGATACCAGGTTCTCTCGCGCCGAAATCACCAATTTTTTGGTGTCCTCGGCTGATGTGCTCTGTGACGACACCTCAGAAACCTGCTGTCGACATTTGAGTTTGCCTGAGTGGATGAGCGCCAGGACTCTTTAGTACGAGCTTTGCTGGCGTTGTAAACGATGGAGGTGCGAGCGCAGATAATAAGGTGTGAGCGAAGGTGCGAACCACGCTAATGACGGGCTCCTTAATTAGACTCGTACAGATATATACGAATCCGCACCTATGTTATAACATATGGCACCGAGTTTGCGCCAACCTACAATGGGGAACGCGAAGTCTCTTCAGGATCCATGCCAATCATACTTGATTACGCCTGTTTGGTGTGTTCCGGGGAACTGCGGGCTTTGACCAATCCAGACGTCGGAAATGGTTTTGCGCATTTAAATTCTTGAGTATTTCACTTTGTTCTATGTTTCTCGTAGCGAACACCCCCCGAAAATAATATGGTTTAATGCACATGCTTGGATACTAGAATCTTTTGGGATAGAATTCAGAATTTCGGCAACTGTTCCTCTGGAAAGACGAACGGTGGACAACCGTATATGACTTGGGAGGGGCAATCCAGGGGATCTGCTGGTCCACGGGATTTTCACTCTTCTGGCCGTTTTTCGTCGTACTTTCATCCTTGCTCTTCTTAGAGGGAGACGATTATAATTTGCCATCGGCACAGCATTCTCACTCAGGAATTATCCTGTTAAAGTTGCGCTTTGGCCGCCTATTGAGGCAAGTTGAAACCTGTTCTACGTGTACTATGTTAAGACGCATATGAACATAGACATGTTTAGACAAAGGTATTGACAATGCTGCTGGTATAAAAGGCTCCTCATCTCATCATGTGCCTCAGTCGGCTCTTCGGAGCCGGGCCTGAAAGGTGGCCTCTCTGTCAAATCGGGGGACACTCCGCGTTCGACTCCCGGCTGGCGTTAGAGAACTCAGGGAACGCGGAGTCCAGCGTAATGGTAGGCGGGAGGCCCCCACCGTGCACGCGATGATGACGTCAGCAGCTCCACCAGGAGACCCGAACTAGCATAGCGGGAGACCCGCATGTAGTGGCCGAAATATCAATATTCATTGAACTACAGAGTTCGTTATCATTTCCTACATAACACCCCACGGCGGAGAAACGCCCCGCCTCGGTACGCCGCAGTCTGCGGTGAGGAACCACCCTCCCCGCGGATCGCGGCGAAACCCGCCCCCCCCCCCCCAGCCGTGGGGATACCCCTATCCCCTCAGCAGTCAAAAACATGCTGGCCTCCGGAGAGTGACTCGAAGTCACCTTCCATGGCCGGCAGTAGAATGTCGAATAAGGACTCTAGTGAGATGAGGCGCCTTTTATACCGGCTGTGCACGTGATAACCACGTTACGACGAGATCAGTCGTGATCCTGTCCTGTCCTCTCCTCACCTGTCCCCCGGCGTGAGTCCAGCATTGCGAGTCTCGTCCTTTTTCTTGCGGGGAGCCTCCCGCTGACCGTACGGAGCAGGGCTGTGCGTTAATAACATTAACGTGTTAACGCATTAACGGGTTAACGCGGTTTTTTTTTTCAAAAATTAACGATTAACGGTTAACGAAAAAGTCCCGAAATCCCGTTAATTTTTATTCCGTTAATGTTCCACCCATCTATGCTTTTTTGCATGTCAGGATTCCTATTCTTGAAGAGTATTCGTTTATTGTTCTGGCAGATAGTATTAATATTCCCATGAAGATGATTTCCAAGTTTGGAGTGTACGGACTGCGGTGTTTGGTATGGAACGTGTTTCATGTTTTTTTTGGACGTCTGGTTATTTATCGATTTTCGTGGTGGTCAGGTAATGTTTTCAAAATTGTTAACGAAATGCAAAATTAACGTGTTAACGCATTAACGGATTAACGCGGTTTTTTTTCAAAAATTAACGATTAACGGTTAACGAAAAACAAAAATTTCATTAACGCACACCCCTAGTACGGAGGGCCTCCCGATGGCAAATATCTGACTCGGAGTCTGACGAGAATTTGTCAGAGCTTAGTCACCTTCCAGAAGATCCACCGGCTACAGGAGGATAATTTTTTGTCGCAGAGGGGATGTCCCCACGAATCGAGGGGGGATGGTGCCTAAGTATGGGCCCATCTCCTCACGGTTTACAGTGGGCTGCACCCCACTGCGAACAGTGGTGGTAGGTTCACCCCCACTCCCCGTTAGGATCATAATAGGGATGATCTTTGTGGTATGTCCACGGGGCCCCTGTGCAAGCACGGAAACGCTAAAAATGGACATGGGCAGTTCTTGAGCCTTTCACGGACAAATTTTGAACCGCTCAGGGGCTGCGGACTGATGGATTTCACCGGAAGACGGCGGTCCGTGCACCTTTTGACATCGATGCGCTGATTGGGGGCTTGGCTCGGCGGCCTGTGGTGCGACGGCCGCTGGCGGTGACGGAGGGCCATCGCAGTGTCAAGCTACTGCGGAGCCCCTCGTAACCCTTCACGCCGCGTCGGTCTTCCCCGTCCCAGAATGCAATCGATTTTGGATCATTCAGCGCAGTTGAGAGGTTTGCAGAGTTGCACCGACCGGCGTCTGGTCGCCGAGCGTCAGCCTTGACGCGGCGACAAAAATGTTTTCTGACATTATCGTCGCCGCGTCGGTTGCCGCTCGCTGGCAGTTATGCGGGGTTGTCGCAGCGTAAAAAAGGTCGGTCGCTTTCTTCGCCGAATGTCCTTACCAGGGCTGTGCGGAACTGTTCCTATTCCGTTTCCGTATTTCCGTTGTTTTCTTTTGGGGGTAGGAGGGGGCTGTTTCGTCCCGCTTCCGTTTCCGACGACGCCGGAAAAGGAAGGATATAGTGCTGCACGGTTAATGGTAGTGGGTCTAGGCAAGGGTATTTGAAGGCATTATGAGGCGCTGAAAAGCACTTTCGAACATTTCTGTTCAATAAAATATCTGATCCTGGTTAATATTCTCGACAAAAATTGGGGTTTTAAAATTGCCTCCCGCCAGAATGATGACACAAGTTAGGCGTGGCAATGATTGAATCGCTTTTCGGGGAATTTTTTTGAATAGCTTTTTGTCCGAAAATGAATGATTTTTAGTTTGTCTACCTCAACAACAGCAATAGGAACTCAGACACTGTTTTTGGCCTGAACAGCATGTCATCCAGGAAGGAGTTTGGGCGGAGACAGGTGGAAGTTTTTACGGGCAGCGGCACTGTGTGTTAGAGGCGATCACAACCGAATTTTCCTTTCCTCGCCAAAGAGATTTTTTTACTTTTTGAATTCAATCGTGCGGTATTAGCTCCGGTAGGCAACTGAGGTCCAAGTTGAAATCTAAAAAAATCGTAGGTGAGAATCTGATGATTGGCTTCTGATCGGCCTTGAACACAGCGCGGCCTCCCACATTCATCTATACCTGGTGCAGCTTGGACTTGTTTCCGGGAGACAGGCTCTATACTGCTTCAAAGGCACAGCTAAACATACTGAGTAATTTATGATACTGTCTTTTCGGGTTTTCAAGGAGCAAGGATTAGCTATCGTTGAATACCTCATACTGATTTCATGTAGTTTGAATAATTATTAATTGTTGACTGAAACGCGAGAATGAGACAACCCATATTTTTTGGTCTCTTCCGTTTCCAGCGGTTTTTTGGCAACTTTTCTTCCGTTTCCGAAATTACTGAAAAGTATTCGTGCTTAACCCTGGGTCTTACAGGTAACAATCGGCGTGGTAGTGAGTCTCACCGAGTGTCTGGCACGTCTGACCGATGTCTCTCCGACTTCTGGGTGACCGGCTCTTTAAATTTCCCGCAATTTTCGACCCCATTTGTCAGAGCACTTTATTGTTTTATAAACACCGAGAAGATCGTGGAATTCAGGAGGATCGCGCACAGCATTGCGATCGTGGTGGGACAACCCTGGGTATTGCATATTGTGTCCTCTAAAGTTTCGCCTTTACGGATCGTAGCAAATTGGGACCTTTAAAGTTTAGTCATTACGGATCTTTCTGGGACCACCCTGGCTGATGTAAATTAGGCCCTTAAAATTTCGTCGTTACAAGTCGTAGTGTGACCATTCTAGCTGTTGCAAATTGGGTCCCTTAAACTTTTGTTGTTACGGATCGTGGTGGGACCGTCCAAGCCGATGCAAGTTGGAACTTTAGAACTTTGCTCATTACGAATCGTGGGGGACCACCCTTGCTGTTGTTTATTGGGTCCTTCAAACCGTCTTGGTTGCGAATCCTGGTGGGATCATCGCAGCTGCTAAATCAACGAGTACAACGTGTTCGGTACTCAGGGACAACCAAACAGAGCTCTGCGAAAGTGGGCGGGACTCCGGGTTTGAAGCGTAAAACGACACCATGGAAACTGTGCGAGGTTTGGGAATAGTCGCGTGAAACGTGTACGGGGCTCAGGGACAACCAAGGAGAACTTTCTAATAGTGGGCGGGGCTTCAGGTTTGTTGCGTAAAACGACACGGAAAGCACGCGGGACTTCGGAATCGACGCGTACAGTGTGTGCGGGACTCAGATACCGAAACTCATTAAGCTCTGGTACATCCCTAGTGACCTATTGATTTCGATTATCACCAGCAGCGAAGCGGTGGGCCTCGGTGAAATATAACTAGTGATAAGGAGATTTCGATGAGAAAGCCACCGATCCGAGCGGTGATAACCGAAAACATGAGTTCACTTGGAATGAGACACAGTCTACCTCGCGAAAATGGGCGGGGCTTCAGGTTCACCGCATAAAACGTGAGCGAAAGAGATGACTTTGGGCGGATATGGTTGTGGCACCCACGACATGGTTGCATATTGCGTCCTAGAAACTCCCATTGTGACGGGTAATTGTGGAACCCACGTAGAATGCTATGTTTAGTGGTTATTATGATGAGGTCGACAAAGTCAACCTATCGTTCAGTTAAGCTAAAAAAAATGTTACACATTGTTGATGTAGGCAAAGCCGGTATATGGTTTGGGGAAGCGAAACGAACGCTAGACATGATTAATGGGGAATGCCAGTGGTTAACCGGGGATATCGTTTGGCGAAGATTTCATGCTACACATTGTTGATGGAGAGATGACGGCGAATTATGTCTATCGTTTAGTGAAGCGAAACGAGTGCTATACGTAGCCAGTAACAAAGACCACCAAAAGCCGACCTATCGTTATCCATTTGTTTTATTATTGTCCTACTATATTTAGTCTCTTTAACTTGCCGTTTAGGTGTCGCGTTCTGTTGTTCTTCTTTTACACGGTTCTAACGTGTAATAAATCAAATCAAATTGTTCGGAGAAGCTTCAGGTTCCTACGTTTCTTAACACGGTGAACGTAAAACAGGTTTCAACTTACCGCAATGTTCCAAAGCGGAACTTTAACAGGATAATTCCTGAGTGAGAATTTTGTGCCGATGGCAAATTATCAACGTGTCTTTGGACCCAAAGCTTAGGCGCTATTCATACTACTCAACGCCAGCGCGGCACGCGCGTGCCGCGCTGGCGTGGCGTTTGTGTATGAATGGCTTGTCGTCCCGCCCGCGCGGCACGCGCGTCACGCTCCGCCCGCTCCGCCTTGGCGTCGCCGCTGCAGTATTCATACTGCTACCCGGAACGCCTTGGCGTTTTCATTCACTGATATTATTTATCGATCGTCGCATTCATTCCAGCTTCACCGCTCCGCCATGGCGTCGCCGCTGGAGTATTCAAGCGCGGCACGCGCGTAGAAAGTATTCATACACAAACGCCACGCCAGCGCGGCACGCGCGTGTCGCGCTGGCGTTGAGTAGTATGAATAGCGCCTTACGCTCCCGCTGGAAAACGGGCAACATTTTCATCGTGAACACTGCCTTTGAAGCAGTTCAATTCCTTGGGATCCAGGAATGTGCCTAATTGAAATCTCATATTTAGTTAGACGTTAGTCGTTCAAAGAACCAAAGCTCCTGTTAGTGGTTAATCCTTAGCCGTTATGAATCTAGAAATCGACAATAAGTATACATTTGATCCGACTCATTGACGATAATTTCAAAAATCACTCTTGCCTGCTTTACCCTGAGCTGAAAGGCTTACGTTTAGATGTATCTGGATTAAAAAGGCAGAATGATCTCAATTTTTAAGTAACTAGGAGATTCTGTGACAAGAAAATCTAATTTATCCGAATTTTTTTCGGATATCCTAATCATTTCAAATAATCCTTTTTTACGAATACTCAATATGAAATCAACGACAAATTTGTCCTCGCTTGAATCTTATCATGAGTTCCAAGTGGAAAACAATCTTTCCCTCAAGCATTAGGGTAATTGTGAAGAGAAAAACAGTTTCTGCAGTTTTCCGAAATGAGTCGGATCCAATGTATAACAATAAGCACTGCGAATGCCGAAAATAGCCTTCAATGGTAAGGCCGGGATCATATATAGAACTGTTCTCTGCAAATAGCATTCTAGGATATAATTTCCAGAATATATTTCTGAACAATCTTCTTTGAGTTCTTGAACACGACTGGTTAACAATGTGTAGAATGTTCACAGAATAGTCCTGGAGCTTGGACTTCAAAGTCCTTGTTTTGAATCGAGAACGGGTTGAGGTTTTTTTTCAACTGTAGAATTTCTCAGGGACTATCAGAATTATTGGGGGCGCTTTGCGACAAAACCTTAATTTCACTCTCCCAGGGGTGTAAGGCCATTGTTATACCCCACGACAGGCCTGTCGCGGTCGCAGAGCACTGCTACGTCGCTGTCGCTCAGGGCCAAGAAACACCCGGCAAGATGCCGGATTTGGCTGGTTCGCTGTCGCTGACACCCGTCGCAGTGCACTGCACTGCGAGGGACAGCCGCGACAGCGACCGATTACCGCACGGTCTCCACATTTCAGGCATAACATCCTCTTTCGAGCCAGCGACCGCGACTGGTGCTGCAAACTGTTCTTGCCACAGCATTTTTCTACTGTTTGGGCCTGGTCCCGGCGCGATTCGTAACAGTTGACCGCACCTGTCGCGGTCGCAAACTTCTGGTATAAGGCCATTGTTATACCCCACTACAGGCCTGTCGCGGTCGCAGAGCACTGCTACGTCGCTGTCGCTGAGGGCCAGCCGTCGCTGTCGCTCAGGGCCAAGAGACACCCGGCACGATGCCTGATTTGGCTGGGTCGCTGTCGCTGACACCCGTCGCAGTGCACTGCACTGCGACGGACAGCCGCGACAGCGACCGATTACCGCACGGTTTCCACATTTCAGGTATGACATCCCCTTTCGAGCCAGCGACCGCGACAGGTGCTGCAAACTGTTCTTGCCACAGCATTTTTCTACTGTGTGGGTCTGGTCCCGACACGATTTGTAACAGTTGACCGCACATGTCGCGGTCGCAAACTTAAGGTATAACAATGGCCTAACAATGGTCTATTGTTTAGCACCGAAGCGACGTCGCGCCCGCTGCGTGACGGTGACCCGCAGTCTATCGAGCAGGGCTGTGCGGAAATCATTTCCAAGATTTTCGGAAACGGAAACGGAAGAAAAATGGCTGAAAATCACCGGAAACGGAAACGGAAGTGAACTAAAAATTGTAGTATAATTAAATGGTAGGCTTCGTCGCTGCTCATGGCATGCAGATGTACTTCTGTAGCTTCTGATCTCAATCTATTCCTTCTTCTTCTTCTTCTTTGCAGCCACATTGAGGGTTTTGTCATAGGTTGAGGAACTGGGCGACCAGTAACGGATTCGTCCATAAGTCCATTACGGTCAGCGTGGTAGGTCTCTCCGGACAGTTGAATAAATGTGCGGTATCGTGGCCGATGGTACCGCAGTCCGGGCACACATCAGATTTACTGCTGTCAATCCTGCTGACATAAGACATTAGCATTGTAGAGTGACCACAGCGTAATGATGCGAGCGTGCACCTGGCCCTTCTTCCGAGTTGAGCCTCGGATGTGCAGACTTGGGGCGGCACTACCCCCAATATGGGATTAATGACCGCCTTTTCCAGATGACACCGTACAAACTGAGTATGCTCCTCGCGCAATAGACGGAGTCGTTCTTGCTGTGAGTCGTGCCATCTCTGCAGATTGACTTTGCTGGGAGCATCGGCGAATGGCTTTCTGATCTTTCTCTCTCTGACGGGGTTTAGCACTCTCCAAGAGGGGTGATTTGGTTGTTTGACAATGTTGATGAAAAATTGTTGGGCCTGGAGCTCACAGTGCTCCCTTACTGGTAATAAGCGGGTTTCAGCATGCAAGTGATCGATCGGGCAACTTCTTGCCCACCCGGCGGCGAATCGAACAGCCGCATTCTGTATGCGTTGCATCTTAGTCCAAGAGGATTCCGAAACTAGATGCTGCCAAACTGGGGCGCCGTATTCCAGTGCAGGCTGGAGAATAGCCTTATACGTTGTAATAATGGTTTCTTTGCTACTACCCCATGTTGTACCGCCCAGGGCTCTAAGCACGTTAAGCTTCGCTTTAACGATAGCCTGCTTCTGTTCCGTGTTCTTATGGAATTTGAGCGATGGATCGAGTACGAGTCCGAGAAGTTTTGGGAAGCGGGCGGCAGGCAAACGATCTCCATTCCCATACGATATACGGATGTGCGCTGTGTTCAGATGGGTCCGTTGTGAGTACGGATACCGATGACTTTGACGCAGAAATCTTCAGCATTTTGCGGTCGAAGAAGCTTTTCAGTGCGGTCAAGTACCCGTTAATCTTAGCGGCGGCCACATTTATGTCCCGGTCACGACACAAGACAGTCATATCATCAGCGTAAGCGACCACCTTGATATCTTGGGGTGGGGCGGGCATATCTTCGAGGTACAGACTGAAGAGAGCAGGCGACAATACACCGCCCTGTGGGACTCCAGCTGCAATCGGAATGCTGTTTGAGACATGATTCTGGAACATCACTCTAGCCCGTCTTCCCTTAGTGAATGCAGCTATCCAGCGCTTTTGCCATGGCGGGATTGATGACTCCAGTAAGTTGTTTGATAAGATACCAAGATTCACTGTGTCGAAAGCCTTAGTGAGATCCAAGGCAACTGCTACAGTTCTTTCCGGCTTCTACGCGTTGAAACCATCAATTGCATAGCTCGTAATTTCTAACAAAGCTGTCGTGGTGGAATGCATTTTTCTGAATCCATGCTGAAACACCTGCCTCTCGTTGTGCTCGGCCAGGTCTTTGACGATCAGCTTTTCAGCTACTTTAGCAAAAGAAGACAACAAGCTAATGGGCCGATATCCCTTGACTGAAGCTTGGGGCTTGCCAGGCTTGGGCAGCGGAACGACGTTTGCCATCTTCCAATTCTGCGGGATAGTACACGACATGAACGAGGAGTTTATCACATCAGTGAGGAGCGGTAGTAAGTCAGTGGGTATCTTCTTCAAGACAGCAGGACATATCCCATCAGGACCAATAGCTCTAGAGTTCCGCATTTCCTTTATAATCTTCTCAATTTGCGTCGTAGTAAACGCTTCGGCCGTGCTCATAAGCGGGAGGCGGCACAGCTCTCTTACAGTCACTCTATTCTGCGGACCTCGTTTAGCACTGGTGATGAAAAAACTTTTCCCGAGCGCATAAGCGGCTTCCTTTCCTGATTTGAATACGCCGTTGTCGAATTCGATAGTGGAGACGGTGGCGGGTGAGCTTTTACCCGAAAGCTTCCGTAAAACCTTCCAAGTAGCTGCACTGTCCGTCTTAAAGTCCATCTGTCCGGTGAACTTCTCCCACTCTTCTTTCTTGTGTCTGTCCAAATCCTTTTTGATCTCACTGTCAAGCTCAGCAACCACGGGGTCCAGATGATTAACCGCTCTCCTCGCATCTCTCGTTCTAATTTGTCGAGGATCTCCCTGTTGACATTTGGATAGAACGTCTTGACGCGACCGATAGGGATAGCCGCATTCATGGCCTTGCGGATTGCGTCAGATAGATGGCACTCCTTCTGGTGCACGCTTCCATTCCACGGGTAATCTGCCGATAGGCGAAGCGCAAATTCACTGAACAGGCGCCAGTCTGCTCGGCCTAAATTAAGATAAGAACGTTGGCGAACACCAGAAAAGGGAGCGAGAGAATTGGATAGATCGATGTGGACAAAGACAGGAACGTGGTCGCTTGGCAGAGTAGTCGAGGTAGACCATGTGCAGCAGCTAGAAAGGTTGGACGAGACAAGAGATATGTCTGGGCTAGAAGATCGGCCGCTGGCAGGGAGACGAGTGGGCTGATCATCGTTTAGAATGACCAGGTCGCACTCATCTGCCCATTCTTCGACGTCATTTCCTCTAACATCAGGACCGAGAGACGAGCAAAAAGTGTGAGCGTTGAAATCACCCGCGAAAACGACCGAGGATGAGAGGGAGCAGTCGCTCAGCTGCTTGAGAAGGGGGAAAGGATTGTAAGATGAAGGGCATGAAGTTGTAGGTGGAATGTATATGTTGAAAAGAGAAAGGGGTGTTTTTAGGGGAGATGGATTGGGAGGTACTCGAGAGTACCGTCCGTGGGGAGTGCTGGGAATGAGGTGTGAGGGAAGTGAAGATAGAACGAAAGTAGAGACTCCACCGCCGAGAGATGACCTTGGAGCATGGTAAGAAGTATAGCCTGGGATATTGGGATGAGGATAGGTAGGGGATGGAGAGAGCTTGGTTTCTTGAACCATGATCACGTCTGGATGGTAAGTACGTGCAAAGAGAGAGAGTTCAGAAAGCTTGGCACGAAGGCCGTTTAGATTGATATGCACAATGGAAAGGGGGCGATTTGAGATAGAGGAATCTGAGATGGAAGGTGAGGAGCATAACACACAACGAAAAGATGAGTTATGATGCCTCACAGAACTGAGACCCGAACAGGAGAGATGCACCCACCTTTGGCATCCGAAGCACTGGACGCTGGTATGTCTCCAGTTTACATCCTCTCCGCACGTGGCGCATTGGTACTTCTGAGCGGGTCCAGGATTCCTCTCCACGCCGGCCCTTTGCAGGAGAATCCGAAGGAGAGTTGCGGCCGGCCAGCACCTCTCCCATGACAAAAACCCTCTTTGTGGAGGGGATGACGTCGGTTTGCACGGAGGCGATCTTCTTTCCTCCACACTGCCACGGCACGAACGTACGACATCTCGGCAGCTCAATCTATTCCCTCAAGCACCAGTGGGGCGACGGTCTAAAACTGCAAGCAAGCCGAGTACAAATAGATTTGAAGCATGAAAGAAGACGTGCTGCTGCTGCTGCAGGCTCTCCTAGTCAGCCGAAAATATGTCTGCTCGAGCAACTCCTCTTCTAGAGTGCTGGTGATCTCTGTGATGTCGAGTTTCTACCTTCGACTGATTTTTCCAGTGCGATCGGTGTTCTACGACGGCTGCGGGTACATACATATGGCACCCACCATTGTTGAGAGAGCAGTTGTCCGTTTGAGGCCGATCCCCGAAGGTGATCTCAAGTACTCAATTTTTCCGGATATCAATTTTGGACGCTTTAAGGGTTGTCCTTACTGCGCATTACGAGGAAAGATTTCTTATAGTAGACCGAGGCGAGGATCATGCCTTTGTTGCGTACCTTGGCGAGGTTGGCGTCCTTGCTGCGAGCCATTACAAGGATCGCAACTCTAGCTCCGGTAGGAAGAGGTGGTGGCTCAAAGACTCTCTTCATTTGAATAACGTGCTGCTGCTAGCAACACATGTAATGAGGGGTCGCACTCCGGGCCGACATCGAGTTGAACCTCTCGTAGGCAGCAATAGGTGCTGCTAGGTGCAGCACAAGCTGCCGATGAGAAGTGGCCGAAACCCAGCATGCGTTGGCAGCGCGTGCTGCTGAAAACGAGGAGTTGGGGGCTATGGCGTGCAATTTCTATGGCGCTGAGGTTGAACCCCGCAAGTGCGTGAATAGCTAGAGAGACGAAGAGGGAAGGTTTCTACCTCTCTGGTTTCTCAATCGGAGGACTCGATTGTAACAAAGTATGGTATTGATGCATGGAAGGGTAATGGCTAGCCAATAGTTGAGCGCTTCGAAAAAATTGTGATAAAGAGTTGTAAAGGCAAACTGTGATGGTTTCCAACTGAGATGAGACTGATAACCACGGTTCAACTGCAAGATAACACAATTTACTCACCCGCGCAACAGTACCTAAAGTATGACTTCTGTAGCCGCTAAGGTCAAGCCCACGTTGGGATCGTTCTGCGCGTTGATAGAGGGGGAGGGTGTATACTGTGTGACGGTTGGAAGGAGCGGGACACCGATCCAAGCGATCAGGATTAGACTCACGCTGTGATGATAGCAGAGGTACCGCGGCTTTGTGCGCTGGTGAGGCGTGACCATTCACCTTGTAGTACTATATTTTCTTCCGTTTCCGGGCCATAAAACCCGGAAACGGAACGGAACAGCTCAAAAAGTACCGGAAATACGGAAACGGAATCGGAAACGGAACAGTTCCGCACAGCCCTGCTATCGAGGAAAAATTCGAAAATTCGGATATTCGAGCATTTGTATTTCAAAGAATACTTGAGAAAGACTAATTGGAGAAGACGGCAAAAACAAGGGCAGGGTCAACTGCTTACTCTTGTAGCGGCATTTCAGGTCGTTTTTGAGGCTTCAAAATGCGTATTCGTTGTGTTCTCAGCCATACGATTCTGTTTCCGTACTTATCTCACTCGTCTTCTGCCGTTAAGGCAGCGTTCACGATGACAACATCCTGTGAGTTTTTACTGGAATTCGAGAGTTGTGAAACCCAATGCGATAAAATTGCCGAAAACAGCGGGAATCGTGTATCAAGTAGCCCTTTACGGCCCCAAAACATGAATGTTGTAAGCCTGTCCCGCCCACTTCGTCAACAGCCACCGAGAAAGTGGGTGTGGCGGGCACGCCAAATTCAAGTTTTGGGGCCGTATAGGGGTATTTATGGCCCGTTTTTAACCCCTTTTCGACGTTTTTGCAGGGGGTCTTGGGCTTTATCGTTTAAGGTGAGAATTCGAAGACGGTACTTATCGCGAACACTGGCTTCAATAGTGAAGCCAACGCGGTGGACGACTTGCTCGTGACAGTGGAAAAACAACGCCTCAATTACTCATGCAAACCGAATTGTACCTCAGAGAGGACCCAAATGATGCCTTCTTTTCCTTAGAGGCAGCAGACATGCTCGTAAACGTGATTGATATAACTACGAAATTAGAATGGTATGGCTCAGAACACAACGCCTAAGCATTTTGAAACGTCAAAAACTACCCACAATGCTGCTACATGAGTGAGAACTTCAGGAAAGAGCTATTAAGAAACAAATTCAAAATAATCCTCTCTGACCTGTTCAAATTAGAGAGAATGGCTTTCCCACGAGCAACAAACAAATGGGGACAACGAAAAATTGTGCGCTAAAACATCTGAAGTGATTCTGAGTGGAATTAAGAAAAAAACTGAGCGTAAACAAAGAATTTCGGTCATCCACACCCTCACTTTTGGAACATTTTGGAACATAGGTATTTAACTGCCCTGCTAAGGACACCGGGGACCAGAATCATCAACGAGAAACCTGCAGTTAATGGGTGATTTTAACCCCAGAGCCGGATTCGTAAACTGAGGTGCCCCGCGTATAGTTTTCACCTTAAAACCATAGTTTCACCGCTTATTATGCGGCCCCGAGCAAGTAGGTGGTCGGAGGGTTATTTTGGTGCTCGGGAGCTGCCTTCTTTGAAGATCTTTGATCTATCGAGTTACGTGGCGGTGCTGTTGTGCAATTGCATCCACTGCATGGCGACGGCGAGCGGATTGCATCAGCTGGCCGTGTTCGCGATGCTTCGACGACGTCACCGCTCGCCCCGCCATTGGTTCCGCCCCTCACAGTGGGCGGTCTCTGCAGTGAGTCATCGACCATTGCGCGATATTTCGCAATCGCGCTGCCATGGCCGTCGCTGTACACAACAGCTCCAACTCGACCTCCAACTCATGCTTCAGCTCATGTCCATTTCTCCATCCCTGTATTTCTCACTAGCGAATTCCTGACAACTATTTCGAAACATTTTCTTACACTCATCACTGACGAGTACGTGTCCTAATAATTTCGAAATTCTTTTCAGCAGCGATGACGCTCGAATCGAAGCCTGAGCTGACATCAATACGTCCTACTGCTAACGATCAATCCAGTAGTGATGATCGCCGTGTGCCTTGCGATCAGCCGGGAGCTCTAGTTCCCGAGGTAAGATGAGCTGTTTTTTCTAAGTTCAAGTCATGTGTTCGCCGTGATATCACTGTTTTTCGTTGTTCTGAAGCGCTGAGTTTAGAAACTGAACGAGTTTTATCACGGATACGGGGACGGTTTTGGTCACGAGATGCCAACTTCCGGCTTTCCCGCGCGCTCCGTTCTGTTTGAGAGACAGGTATGTTTCATCAGTTTTTTGTATTTCTTTTGTTGTGGATGTTTGAGGGAGGAATTTGGATGAAATCGTAACTTTGAAAAAAGGAAGCATTGAAAACAAGGGGGAAATTCGGGGTTGTTTAATTTTCTCACAAATAGATGTTTTTTTTTCATTTTGTCGGAACTTGTCGGCGCCGCAATTTTTTAAGCTCTGGCGCATAGGCTCAAGCTCAAATTGAAAATCTGAATTTTTGTGGAAGATACCATCCTGAATCGCGGTGCGGAAGCGTTCGGACGCACACGTTTTCTCGCTCTGAATTCGACAATGTGGTTATTCTGGTACCGGTTTACCTTGGTTAGGAGCCCGTAGCTTCTGCAGGGTCAAGCGGGGTCGCAAAAGGTTTGGCTTGAAAGTGAAGGTTAGGGAAATCGCGAAAGTTTAGGTCCAAAAATTAAAATTTGGCGAAGATATGCTAAAAATTATCGACCTTTCTGCTCACCAAAGGGCAGGTTTGTAGCATTGCTCAGGTTTCAGGCGCTTGAGGCCGACTACTGAACGCATTTTAGGCGTCTGACAGTTTTAGTAATCAAAAAATGGTAACTGCTCAGAAATGATTAGGCCGGAACTCGTCCGAGGACTCAGTTTTTAGAGCTCTGAAGCTTAGGTCAGGGTACGGCGTGAGGTATAGACAAGGCCTATTTTACTCAGACCCCTCCCCTCAGGAGCAAAATTTTGGCGATTTTCTCACACTCATCCCCAGAAGCGCTGATTTGTCCCAAACCCGCTAGGAGCGTTATTTGGTCAGTTTTCAATGTAAAATTTAAGGAAGAGTAGTGTAATTGAATTCTTCATAAAGTGCTGAATATAAACAGTGTACACCCCAATTCAGAATAGTCCTCTTAGTGTCACGGAGGGGCTCAAACACCCCTCCCCCTTAGGAATGAGCAGGGTTGGGGTGTTGGCCGTCGTGTATCAACACCCCTGAGGAGGCGGGAGAAACGGGGGAGGAGCGAGGTTCCTGATTGGACGCAACAACCGGGGGCAAGGGCTAGCCGGTGTTGCGTTCAATCAAGAACCTCGCTCCTCCCTCGTTTCTCCCGTCTCCTCATGGGTGTTGATACACGATGGCCACCACCCGCAGGGTTGCAACTCGGCTCGGCGCGACAGGGGGTCTTAAAACTTGGAAATTTCCGAAATTCGGGGGGGGGTCGCAAAAATTTTTGGGGAACAAGAGAATTTTCTCTAAACCTTTTGGAAAGCTAAAATGAGGTAGTAATAGTTACCCCAGGTCTTTTATTACCACACGTTTGAAGTTCTCCAGATTTGTCACCCTAGAAAAACTAAAGCAATTTTCCATCTCGGGATGGGGAATCGTGTAATTTTTTTCACTTTTTTTTTCAATCGGTGGGGGGGGGGTAGTAGCTACGCCAAAAACTGGCGCAACGGCTCGCTCAACCCTGACCCCCCCTAGACCCCTGCGCAGATCAGGCCCCCTTTGGATATCCATACCCCAACCGTACCCTGACTTAGGTTTAAATTAATTTGTAAATCCGATTTAATGTGTAAGTTACAGTTCTTGGGCCCCTTTACTCTCGTGATTTTGGAAGGGAAGGGAAACCCCGGGTTGGTGCGATGTTTGTTGGGTGTGACGATTTCTGACGAAACCCCCAGAAATCGTGCCTCGGAGGAGGAATCGCTAAATTTTGGATAGCGGAAAAAATGAAGGGGGCGGTTCGCTCCGATTTCGAGATTAAATTACGCAACACCCTGCTTGACTCTGCCCCACGCTACTGGTGATACGCTTCACGTCACCGAGCTGAACGATTCCAGCACTTTTTGAGGCGATTGTGTGTGGACGTGCTGCGACCTGATCGCGCGTCGCGGCTAGATCAGTGTAGGAGGGTTCTGCTCGATCGCGTCGCACTGCTATCGTCTCTGAAAGAGGCCATAATGTCTCACTGTCCACGCAAGCGGTGAAAATCGGTGCCGTCATCGGAAGTTTTTTAAAGCCACACTAGAGATGGTTCTGAGAGAGATTGGTTGAGTCCCACTCGGTCGGTATATAGCAGAAACGTATCAAATGAGGTGTGGAAAATGAATCTGAAGAGTTCATTAGAGTCCGTCCATAGCCTTCACAAACAATATCGATCTGCTGCTAGCAAACCTATAAAACACCCGCCGCATCCTGATGCGTACCGAAGTCATCTGGTGTAACTAGGGACTGATCCCAGCAGGAACCGGAGTTTAGAAAAATGGTCTATTGTGTGTTGTGGGAAAGTGAAAATAAAAAATTCAAAAACTGATGTTTTTCCTCAATGCGCTTGGGTAGATCAAACACGGTTAAAAGGGGATTTTTTTCGATTTCAGAATTTTCAACATTTTTTGCCCAAAATCTGTCTGAGTAGGTAATTGGGAGTGCTGAGCACGAATACAAGGCCGGTTTTCAGTTTCTCCGAAGATTACTGCAAGTTACGGTAGGAGAAGTATCATTTATCTACAGCACCCTACCGTAATTTTTCGGAGAACTGGAAATGGTCCTCATATTCATGTCCAGCGCCTCAAGTACCCCCACCCCTCCTGAACACAGTTTGGAATGAAAATGTTCAGATTTCGAAGATCCAAAAAATGTATATTTTTGACGTTTTTGATCTGACGAGGTGCGTTAGGCAAATGTAACAAACTTCAACTTGTTCCTTTTAATCTCCCGCACTACATTCGACAGATGATTTCTTGAAACTCCAGTTTGTGCTGGAATCATTCCCTAGTAAGCGGCTTTCGACGGGGTTGTAGTAGGTCGGATACAGCCGTTATCTTGGCCTACTGTGAAGGGACTTGACGGGATCACGAGATCCGCTTTTTTCAAAACTTGACGGCGAGTGTGGCGCTTTACGTTTGGGACGAAGACAGGTTCCGTAAAGGCAGTGTTCACGATGAATATCGCACTAGAGTTCGACCCAAAAATGGGATTGTTTGGTCGTGAGGTATCTAATAGTGAAGAAACTGCGGAGAAAAACGTTCAGAATAAGAATACGGTTTCTAAATTCAGGGTGTGGACGAGAATCATTGGCCCTGCTGATTTTGGCAAGCGCGCGCTAATCGCGAAATCTGTGCGAATCGATCATGCTAATAGCGGCAGAGTTGCTTGGCGACTTGCCATCGAAACGTGTGCGGCGCCACAAGCTCGTCCGATTGGGGCGGACCGGGATAGGTAGACTGTTTCATTCCAGGTGAACTCGTTATCACAGCGCGGAGCGGTGGCTTTTTCGTCGAAACCTCCTTATCACTAGTTATATTTCACCGAGGCCCACCGCTCCGCTGCTGGTGATAATCGAAATCAACAGGTCACTACGGCTGTACCAGAGCTTAGGCGCACCGGGATAGCTTTCAAAGCCGTTTTTATTGATATCTGGCCAGTTTTCGTCGCTTTCTTCGACCCTATCCTCTCTAGCATCTGCCAACTTAGTGTGTCACACCGAGACCTCGAGAACGAGATTCATCGTGAACACTGCCTTTAATTTTAAGCTGCCATTTACAAGAGTACTAATCAAGGATAGGAGCAATTGCAACTAACAACAACATGTGCAATCGAATGCTGTCACCACAATTGACCATTTTACGAATCCTACAATGGTTGCCCGGTTCGTAAATCGATGAGGATTAAGTTTGAATCTTGAGATGATGTTCACGAGACTTAGGATTCCGCCCGCACCAGATGTGGGCTGGCCTTTTTTCCCTTGCCCGTTTTTGATCTTTTGACTGTGTTGAGTATGCCATTCGAAAGCCAGCTTCAATTGAGATTGTGTAGCAGCTCATTAGGTTCCTGAAATCGTGTGATTTCGAAAAGGGAACCCAGGTTGGTGCGAACTGTTTTGTGTGTGTGAAAGCCATCGAATAAGTTCCGGCGCTATCTCTTGTCGTTTATCGACCAATTCTTCTCAAGAATCCAGTTTCAGTATTTTTCTGAAAGAAGTATTCGATAACTGAACTGAAAAGTAGTTATTCTCCATGAAGAACTCAATTTCGGCCTTTTTTTATTTTTGAGAGTTGTTGATATTTGAAAGGAAAACTGAAAAGTATAACACGCCAACGAATTCTTTTTTTGGCCCAAAATCTGTGTTCGAACCCTTATTTTCCTTTTTTTGAATTTTTCTTCGTCCCATGTTGTCCTTTGAGACATTAATCGTTCGACACTACCCCTCTCTGACCAGCATTCTCAGGGTAAAACAGACCATGCTCCCTTGGTAATCAAATTTTTGAAAAAAATCGACAATCTTCACGTCTCCTAGGTGAAAAATTCTGACAATCTTAATAATTTTTAAAACTTCACGTTCCTCTCCGTTGCTCGTGGGACACTTGTCGCTTGACTGTGTCATTTGATGCGGTTCTTTTTAACAGCCTGGTAAATTCGCATCGATTAAGCACGGCTAGTTAGTTAGTTACCAAAAGTTTTGATAAAATTTGTTTCGTTCCTGGGTTTTAACGATAATCAAGTAATATACGCTTAAAATTGCTCTAGACATCATGCTCATGTACTTAATGTGGATTTGACACGCTTTTTTGAGGCCAAGAAACGGTTAGCCTGTTTTACTCGTGTTATCAAGCTGACGCTGTTCTAGACGACTTCGCCACGATTTTTTTTTGGGGGAGGGGTAGTTTAGCTCAGTCCTCTGTTTTGTAGATTTGAATCGAATGTTGTTTTTATTCAAGTGATTGATTTGATTTTTATCTATACCTTTGGCAATCTATGGGAGTTCTAGGGCCGAATCGGCTACACCATATAGCGTAGTGAAGTAGAATTTCGAAAAAAAATCGCTCCTTTAATGTGTGCTTTTAAGGATTCACTGGCACGTGCGGCCACCTTGCAAGAATGTGATCGATCGAGAGATAACGCCGGAATTCTGCATTTCCTCGAGAACACCATGAATATCGAGGACTATCTTGAGGATATTACGGAAATGGTGAGATTGTGACTGCTTCACGGTCCCCGTCTTAGTTGTGCCACAGTCCCATATAGTCCCTCTCAGGTCGTCCGTTGTTCCGCTTGGGTGGTCCATGAGCCAGCCTAGGTCGCGCTCGACGTAGCGCAACGGGGTTTCGTGAAAATATAGTTAAATCTGATGAAAAATGAAAAATTGGGGGGTTGGTCGTTAAATTTCTGCAGAAAAAGGAGTTTTCCCTAAACCACTAGGTAGGCCGAAATGGGGCAGCTATAGTCGCCATCTAATTGTAAGATTGCAGCGCAAGAACAACTGTGTCTGCAGAGGCTGTCATGAAATTCTACGTTACGGTTAGTATATGGCAGTTTGGGCAGAGTATCAGATTCCAGTCAAAATTTCTACTCAGAGGTTATTCGCTGTGCAGAATACAAATTCGATTTCTATCTGCCGAGGGGGATCGTGAAAATTCTGTCAAGTTTTCCAAAATATTGGGATAGGGGCTCTACACACAGAGGGAGAAGTTGTCCCGTTTTTTTGCAGTTCTACACGTCACGCTATTCAATTAAAGCGAAGCGGTCGCAAGCAGAATTAGAGCCGCAGAAGGTGACAACTCCCTTGGTGAGTAGAGAGCTCTTATCCCAAAGTTTTGGTCATCGGTCGTAGCTCCGCCGAAAGTTGGCGCAACGGCCTGCTCAACCCTGGATCGACGGGATGCCACAATAGGATAATAGATATTATTGATCCAGCGTTGGTTGTGGTGAGACAAGGAAGTCTTGCGGACGACCCAGGGCGGCCCATCGGAGGACAACTTTTTGGCCCGTTTTGAGTGCTCTAAATACGTATCGACCGGGTGGTACTAGAGACGACCCATGTGGAGCAAGGGAAGACTCAGGACGGCCCATCGGAGGGCATTTTTCGTCCTCGTCTGGCGTGTTTTTCTCACATATCGACCGAGTGGGACGATGGCCTGTCGTCCAATAATGTCATAGCCTTCAACATATTTTTTTACCATTTGTTTTGAATTGTTGATTCAAAAAGCGCGTCATTCAGACTGGTGTGCCGGCCGATGAGATCGATTTGGATGATATTGAGCTCCAGAAATGTAACATTCTACAGAGGGAACCAGATCCGCATCCCTATGAAGAATACGATCCATACGCCCATCATCATCATGTGCACGAGCATGTTGTACCGCTTGTTGCTAATGATTATGGTTAGATTACCTATTTATTACTTTGAGCCTTTGTACTCATCCTTTTTACTTTCTAGTTCCTGAGCCGATGTCGCCTGCTCCACCGTCTGTGCTGTCGCCTCCTGTAGCTGAAATCAAAACTGAACCAGAGTGGGAAAGTAGGTCTTTGTCCCTTTTCTCATCATTCTGCTCATTCAGCATACCAATTCTCTCAAACTTACCCGCATTTTATTGAGCTGATTTGTCGTTGTACCACTCTTTAGTAATGTTTTCAGGTCCAGTTAACCGACCAACCACGTCAACCACTCGAACACCGAAGAAGAGTGCTAAAAAAGCAGAAGAGGATGTACCTTACATCCCGACGACAACTGCAAGGAAGTATCGTCTGAAGTCACAGGCTGAGCGTAGCAATTCTACTTACAAAGTGAAGCGTCAGAGGAACAACGACGCTGTCAGGAAGAGCCGTTCAAAGGTAAGCTGTATTTATTTGGAACACGATTAGAGGAGATCCATGACAAGAAAATAGGATTCCTATATACTCATTGCAATACTTTGCTTTTGGGTCGGGCTCATTAGATCTCATGGTTTAAGGGTAATCAGGGTGACGAGCTGAAGGTGTTTGGCACAGGGGGTGGCCAAGAGTTCAAGTGAGGTTTGCCCTCAACCTATGGGATTAGGTTGATGAATACGGTTTCAGAGTTTCGGTAGCTAGGCCTCTGCATATTTCCAGGGTTAATTGAACCAACAGCAACGCCAGTCGTAAGCCTGACCCCGCGAGTGCGTCGTACATCAACCTTGGAAATATTTTCTTGGCCGATTTAAGTTACTGGCGACTTATATTGTGCCATCCCGCCGATATGTTACATGTAACTTAAATGAACTGAGATAAGTCGCAAGTAACTTACATCGGCTCAGATATGTAACAAGTAACTTGTTTTCGGTCTTTTATGTTACAAGTAATTTGTTTTCATTTTTCTGAGTTGCGAAGTGTGAGACCACCTCGAGGCTAGCCAGTCTGCATCACCGTTTTTCGTGCTCGGGGGGAGGCCAAGGGAACAACCGTGATGCGAACTCCCCCTGTTCTCCCCAGAGTTGACTGTTCCGAGCGTCATTCTTTGGGTAGTTCGAGGAGAAAGGAGCTAGACGTTGCCCTGGAAGGGCACGTCTCGCCACTCTCCCCTCGACCGAATGAAAGGACCAAATCAGGCCTTTTGTCCCCGGGGACTTTCCCACAAGTATATGAGTTGCCGACCAACGTGGGCGTTGTAAAGCAATTCGATTATTGCAGGCTGTACATTCCATGCGACGAAGTCACTTTCGAATATCCGGACGGGTTATAGGATCGGATAATCATCCGAGATCCCACTCGACATCAAAATGCTAATTTTCGACTGATCCGAGATTCGATGAGACGACAAAAGACGCAATTTCTGAAATCCGGAAAAGTGCGAGTCGGAGGATCCGGCCCGGAAACCGAATAATCGGGTAAAAAACGGCTAGAAACTAAAAATCGATCGGATCAAAATCGGATGAAAACCGGATAAAACCCGGCTTGTTACCGGACAGAACTGGCTGTTTTCATTTCACTCAGCAATCGCGCCCCATAGCTTTGCTTCGACCCACTCACTGCCCAATGTTTTCGCTTTGTTTGAAAATTCGAGATAGATTATGATTCTCTACGCCTGTGAGTTACATGCGTGCGTATACTTTGACGCCTCGTCTGCGCCAGGTTTGATTACGTCCGAACTCTTCCGATCCGCATTTTTTGGAAGCCTTTGGAGCTTTAAACATAAATCGAAAACCTGACGTGTTGTAGATACTGCTCCTAGGTTTTCTAACTCTAACCGTTTTCAAAGAGGAGAGAAGTCCGAGCGTTGGCGCGGAGTTGGTTGTGTGTGAAAATCACTGCGCGTACTAGTGTCGACGCAACCGGAGCTGAGTAGCCGCAGTCGATTGGATTGTTGTTCCCAAGGATGAGCAAACGTAGAAGAAGAGAGCTATTAGCTTGATCACATGAGTCGAACTCTCGATAGTTCTGAAAGTTCTTCATCTGGTTTTCATCCGTAATATACGGTGGGATCTCATTACTCGATCGGATATCCGATCCGGTGCGAAATTCTCGTTACTGATAGAACTCGATTTTCTTTGGGCCAGTATCCGTCTCATTCGATGATTCGATTTTGCAAAATTCACGATAATCTGATCCGACGCAATTTTGGCCATCGGTTGGAGTGTATATTGCGGATCAACGTGATTGTAGCAGATTAGATCATTGATATATTAATCCCATGATAGATCAATCATTTGATGGTAGGTACTCGGACAGTCGGAGGTAGTACGTCGGCCCAATAGGAGTTGTTTTTTCCAGGGCAAACATCCTATACAGCCCCTCTTTGTGAGCAGGAACTGCTGCTAGCGGCAGCATATGCTGCCAACGTATGCTAGGTTTCAACCCCTCGTTATCGTCAGCCTGTTCTGCAAACCGAGAAAGAATTTGGACCACCACTCACTTTAGCGGTGTTGGGTATGATCCTTATCACGGCCAGCCGCAAGGAGGCCAACCTCGCCACGGTCCCCAACAAGAACATCATCCTTGCCACGGTGCTTAACGAGACGAAGAGGCTTCCATGCTATGGGCAATGGAGATGATCCCCTCAGCGTTCAAAATCAACGTCTGGAAAGTGACACAGGGTCACCTTCTCGGAACGGCCTCAAACGGCCAACTGCCCCCTTAGCGAGACTGGCTGCCTTATATACCCTCCACCGTCGTTCAAGAGGATGCTGCAATGTTCATTCGTAACAGACAAATCAATGGATGAGAGTGTCAGCAAACGCTACGAGAAGGGGCTGCTTATGAATGCTGGGGTTCAACCTCTCCTGCCGGTCTCATGCGTGGCAGGATAAACAAAGGGGTTGTATTCCAGCAAGGGCTGCTGCTGATTGGCAGCAGCTCCTACTGTTAGCAGTAGGGGGAATGCCATGATGAATGCAGCTAATCCCTTTGTATCGGAGTGCAACCCCTGTGCGGCGTACTACCCCCGACTGTCTGAGAATCCCATGGTAGATCAGTTATGTGATGCTAGATAGTAAGTCGGGCATGTCGCTGTCAAATCTCTTTTATTAGTGGTCTTAGGGCGTACCCAGGAACAATAAACTAAAAAAGAACGACATTGGGTCCTTTAAGCTGCATGAAGCACCTCTGTAAACTACGCTTGAAACTCCCAAAATTTGTATAGCTATTTGTAGGAAAACAGTTGAAGAAATATCTATTGCAGGCGAAGCAATTGCAAATGCAAAAGGAGAAGCAGTTGACCGATGCGCTCATGGAGGTGACGAAACTGAAGGAGGAGAACAAAGAACTCCGTCAGCAACTCGCAAAATGCCGCTGTCGTCGCTGATTTGCAGATTCGCCTCATGTCTGTTTATCTGATCGTCTTCGCTTCTTGTTTTTCAGGGTTCGGCATGTAGGGTTTTGATGCAACATACGGGATATGACTGAGAACGGGATATGAGTTTAGCAGAATTTTTCGAAATGTCATTAAGGAGCCAAACTGTTTTGAAAGCGGTTTGAGCGTGGTTGTTTGCGCTATATCACGACCAGTGCCGTGCCCTGAATTTTACTACGTTTTCATTTTGCCTTTTCGTTATTTGAGTTGTATAGTATGTGCTGTTTTAGTATTTGGGATGTTCCGTTTTAGAAATGTTAATGTTGTGATATGCTATTATCCACTGAATTGCATCAATTAACTATGTACAGTTATTTTCGCTATGCCAACTGTGGTAGGTTTGGCTGGCACTTTTCGCATCTTGTGGCACTTGGCATTTGTTTTATTCTCGCTTAGCTTAACTTTCTCTGAACACCAACCCGGTAATAGTTGTATATCTTGTGTTGGAGGTCTTTATAATATTTAATGATTGAATGTGTATCTAGAACAATTATGTGTTGTTTTATTAGATGCTGCTGTTTTAAGAATATGTGCAACATTAAGCAAACATAATAAAGTAGTGTACTAGAATCAGTGGTAAAACACGGCTGACTTGGAAGCGGGATGGTGCTGTAATTCAAAGTAGCGCCTTTTGTATGTGAGAGGCAGCAGCAGATAAGTTCCGCACTTCTAGTATAGCTACATCAGGTCATCACCAAACCCCTGAGGAGATGCTGTCGCTCATCTGGTATGGTCGTCCTCTCCGCATTAGATTATCTAGCTTGTCATGCACCATGGAAGACGTTCCCTCGGAGTTCGAGAACTCTATGATCCATTCAGTGTGACTCCAGGTCACCTAGGTTAAGACTAGCGTGAGCGTCTGAATGTGTCAGGCGATACTGATGTAGTTGGGGACTGTAGTGTGCGATGAGGGGTGCGTTCCAAGAAAGTTGCCATGACGTCATGGGAGGAAAAAGAGTGGCCGATTGCATTTCCATGGACAGATTAGCTTTCCATGGCTACCAATTATAACAGAAAATTGCTCCCACTTCGCCGTGGCTACGTTTCCATGGAAACCTTTTTCCATGAAAATGTTCTTGGAACGCACCCCTGCTCCCACCCACCTCCAAACACGCTCTGCACACCGTTCCATAAATATACGAACACCCCCCCCCAATATGCAGTTTCAGTAACTCTCGAGCTACGAATGAGTCACCACCGTTGTTTATGCCCCCGAAAACCGTAGTTTCGTTTACGGTCAGCTTTTTTGATGGTACTTCACACACCTACACGATTAGGACCTGAATTTTGACCGTTCCTTAGATATATGTGCAAACACGAAAAACAGCGTGCTTAGTGGCGAATATTGGAAAACTATCTTCAATAACATTTGAATATGGGGTAAAACTGTCATTGAGAAGATCAACATCGACTATTCTGTTACCTAGGCTGTGGAAAAAAATTGAGCAGGACTTGATCGTGGCTGCTACATGTATCGAAAAATGCGAGCTTGAGCTTGCTCAAGTCGCTGTAGTTCCTTCCATTTGCATGATTTTGTTGCTGCAGTAACCTACAGGTTTTCTGTAAGGTTCAAGTCTAGGATGACCGCAGGACAAAAAGGGGAGGGGGGCGAAAATTTTTGTCTCTAGCCACGACATGATAGGGTGGGAGAAGTAGATGTTGAAGCTCTCCCGAGCATGCCAGAAGCCCTTACGTCTCTTATGACAGAGAAACGGTTCAAGGCGACCTCACAAGACTTGTTGGTACTCCACGAAGTCCTTTCTACAACAATGAGAAGCAGCACAGACCGTACCGCCACTGCGGTATGTCGCTTTGACCACCGCGCTTCCTTCGTATGAACTTCTCCTAACAGAAAAGGCTGGTTCCTTCCTCAAATCACTCCAGTAGTATCGTGTTGAGACAACTCCACCCAAACTAAATATTTTTCGCCAGCAAAGAATAATTTGAATCCTTTCTCAATATTTAAAGGCCTTTAATTGAATGCGACCTATGGAGTGAAACTTGTTCCAATCCCTGCTAATTATCAGACTAGTGAATTGGGACCTAGCGGTTTCATGATGGTCATTGGAGCAAGCGGCTTCTTTCATCGAGTTCCTATGTTATCGTCGCGGTGGATGGATCATGTAACACTTCGTTCCGAAACGCTGCATGAAAGATCCCGTATGACGCTGCAGTTTAACACCATGCAGCTTGGAACTATCCCTGACACGTGGAGTTGATCCTGCCACAAGAAAGACCCAGACCTGCATGCGTTCCATAAGAGTCAGAAATCTGCAGAAATGAGAAAAAGCAGGAAGCGGAGGGCTCGAACTGACCAGTAACTTGCCGCACACCTTGTCTGCCGACGTAGGGAGCCTGACTCACTACTGTTGCTCTCAAAGGAAGGTGCAACCGCTTGGCATGATTGGATGTTGACCACTTATGGCCGGTCTATCAATATCGAGCGTGGAATGAAAGTCTCCTCTGAGAAATCCTTGGAGAAAAGCCCGATTCTGCAAGTGTTCGTATATTCATGAAACGGTTGAAATCATGTTCAGTTTGCTTAGGTGCATAAAATATGGGCATCAAGGTTAACTATAAACGAAGCAACGATTTTCAGGGTAGCGGAAAACAGTGGTAACATTTTTGTAGCTCAGAAATTACTGCGATTTTGAGAAACCTCGATTTTGAGGGTGTTCGGATATTTAAGGAACGGAGTGTACCGTCAGCGCTCGTGCTCGCTGCCCAGTGATCGCCTAGCCACTAGCGTGCTTACAATTAGTGCATTGGGCATTTGGTGAGAGGCATGAAGTATCACGGCTTCTTGTACCCTCTATTTCGGAGTGAAATTGGCTTGGGTCCAACGCCTACGTGTGCACTCGTATGTTGTGTCTCCTTTCCCTTACACTCTCTCGCTGTCTCTCCCATCGCTTCGCAGACGCACGCAAGGAAGCGATGTGTTATAGCTCCGAAATAGAGGCTATCTATACGTATTGCATGAACTGAACTTTGAGGCGGTTTGCTATTGATCCAGAGTGGAAATCTTATTGCCGAACATGATGTTGAGGCGCGAGTTAACAGCATAAAGGGGTCTGCAGAGTTCAAGCCGCGGCGTTGCTCGCAGCGATGAACAACGCTGGGTAATACACTTGTTTCAAATAAATTTCATTTCAAATATCCGAGTTTTCGACTATAGTCGGATATTGCACTTTTTCGAATAATCGACTTTTCGAATAAAAAGTCGGCTTTTTTTATCCGACTATGGAAAACATTGGGGTGCAAGTGACTGTTTTTTTTACATGAAAACACATCGATTTCTCACTCACTCACTCTCGAGCGTTCTGGTAGCTTAAAGCATCACTTTCTAAACCAAAATAAGATCGATATGGCTGGTTGGCGGATGTTTAGGCGTGCTTGATAGTGTTTGCCACGGTTTCGTGGTGAGAGCTTATACATATCTGGCGGAGTTTTGGTAGCAATATGCTGCTAGCGTGATATATTCTCCAATTTGGATGTGAAAAAGGCAGTCCGCCATTAATACGTTCGCCCATCAGTCAGAGCGGTCCGATTTGCCTGTAAAGAAATTAGGTTGATCTATATGTAACCTTGTTTTGAAGTTGATTATTGCGGTAGAAAGTCTATTACATTATGGTTTGCTATGAAATGTCACATATTCAGAGTTCTACTACCGTATAGACAAGTGTCTCTTCAGTTTGGGAACAGTGTAAAGACAAAGAAATTTCAAAAAAGTTGCTAGAAATAATTCTTCCTGAGAGAATCTGCTATCTGCCGGCGGGTCGCGAGATGCACGTCACCTTTACGAACTACGGGAATTCTTGCCGAGAATGCGGAAACAAGGGTGGAAGATTCTCGTATTGATAGATCCACCCTGTCCTTATCAGAACAATAGGGCAATCTCAGCTGCGACAGACCCCACTGCCGTTTCTTCCCACGGCCTGCAGCATCCCCGCGGTCAAAGGTATCCTTGGCACGGTCTTCCAGAGAGCGGTCCGGGGTCACCCTCCACGATCAGCCACAGAGTATCGAGTAATCGATTCGTGGTATGACTGGACCAGCACTACGAACGGCATCATTGTGTTCAGCGCAGCCAACGCTGGATGAGTTCGCTGTTCAACACAGGCTGTGGTGGCTAAGCTCATAAATTCTTGCAACAATTAAGGCGAGAATTCACGGGCTTAGCGACAGCGAGATCAAAATAGAGAATTTCGCCTTTGTTTGTGCGTGGAATATGCTTAGAGTTTGCACCCTTGCACCTTTGATGCAAGAATAAGCGGGTTTTAGCGAGCGTCGCAAGGACCCGAAAATTCCTGCACTACGGAATGAGAGGACGTAACAGGCCACTCCCTTGGAGGCACTTTGCCTCCCATGCGCAGAGTTGTGAGCTGTTGAATACGAAAGGGAAAACTTGACAGACGTACAGAAGGGTGCCCACAACGATCCATCGGTTTACTTATCCCGCGAAAACAAAGTCACACCCACAGAATTTCTTGCAAAAGCAAATATAATTAAATATTATGTTTAAATGAATAACTGAAATTAAATACAGACTCCCGGATGAGCGTAATTATGTTCGAGGAGTGTGATTGAAAAGCAGTTTTTTGTGGCTAGGTTGCAATATCCGACTTTACGACTATATTCGGATTCTGAACTATTCGAATATCCGACGTTTCGACGGCAGTCGGATATAACCCTTTCGAATATTCGACTTTTCGACTATAGTCGGATATCGCAATTTTTCGAATATCCGACTTTTCTAATAAAAAGTTGACTTTTTATCAGACTGAAACAGTCGGATACTCATCCGATGATTCGATTCGGAACAAGTGAACTGGGTAATGCAATATCGATTACTTTGGGCGACAAGGGCGACTGATACAGCGTGAGGGGCGACGAGGGTACACCACAGAGTGTTTTGATGCCGCGACGGCCCTTCGTCACTGCTATATATCGTCGACGCCGCGTCGATAATGTTAGAAAACATTTTTGGCCTCGCATCAAGGCTGACGCTCGGCGACCACTCGCCGGTCGCTGCAACTCTGCAGACCCCTTAACATTTAGCTTCGGGTGAGAGTCCATCTTTTCTTTCCATTATGGCTACGCCCGGATTTATTTTCCGTGCCCAGCGGCGCGCACCAACTTTTAGGCATGGTACTTACCTTATGATACCATCCGGTGAATATTATTGCGCTGCTTGTGAGGAGGAGATTACTATTTATCTATAGGACTACGATAGGAAGCAGATCCAAAAAAACGTTCATTGGGTGTGTTATGCTTTTCAGAATCTTGCTTTATACATAGCTGCCATTCAAGAGATTGGTGACGGTAATTGCATAAAAAGTCATTCTGTGATATAATATCGCCCATCTGAACGTTTTGCTTCTTCCCATATGGAATTTAGCCTGTAGCTAAACATTGTCTCTATTTTACTCATGTGGCTCCTCTTCTGGTCTTCGACTTCCTTCAGGAGCACTGAAAATATGCGTTCTATCGGTATGTTTACCTCCTCTCCAGGGCTGGGATTCATCAACGCATTGGGTGTAGACAGGGGGAGCGATTCATGAACGCGTTTTCGCCGGTTTGGTTAGGGTTTGTTTCGGGGTGGCTGCAAACCAGCGATTCATCAAGCTCGGGTTTGGCTATCTCTGGGTCACGGGTGGGCTAGAATCCAACCCACCTCCTCAGAACTTTCCAGCCTAGCTATTTCCGCCTTACAAGTATGTAGTCTGATAGCATCATGCTGCATACCATAAAGATGCAAATACCCAGAAGTAAAAACGCATGTATCATTCCTCAAAGACGCATGTAACAAACGCTGAGCACACAGGCGCCTTACTTCATGTTTTCGTGACCGATACACCAAAGATATCATAGCCCTCGTCGGGGCGGCCGGTTGCGAGAGAGACCAAAGAACCAAATAGCAACGACTTGCGCTTATGAGGCGCGCCGTACATCGCGTGAGTTTGCAATCGATGTTCAACATGTGCATGATGATAAGTACAGCAACGGCCCAATCTTCGTGGGCAAAAACACTAATTATCTTCATAGTTGACTACGACAAGTGCATTAATGGATAGCTTAAGGTTCCTACGTTCTTGTAGTTAACAAATAAAATAACAAAACAATATGACATTGAGATTATTACTGATTATTATTAAATAACTATGAGATTTAACCTTCCTCAGGAAGATTGTTTCATGCCTCGAGCTAGCAGATACCTCACTGCAGAGAAACGATGTTACTGCAATACAGGCCATAATTTTGGCGTTTTTGGCAAAAAAAAAACGCTAAAAAGCATTTTTTCGCTCTTTTTCCATAACTCTGTTCGAAAGGGCCCATTTGGGACTCTAAAACGATATTGGGAATCAGCATCGTGTGCTCTTTTTTCTGGAGTAACACATGGCTCCCTCTTCAACGAGATATGTATGCAAAATAGACAAGAAACAATCAACTCGAATCGCGATTTCGAAATTAATGCATTTATGAGCGAATGTGTCCATGCTGTTACGCCTAAATGCTTTGTACAAAGTATGCCAAATAGTGCAAATGCTAAAAGAGAGTACTCTCGATCCTGATTCCAAATATTTCTTCGGATTCTCAAATTGACCATCATGAACAGAGTTAAGACACAAGGGCGCCAAAAACGCTTTTTTGCGTATTTTTCGCGGAAAACACAAAAATTATGGCCTGTACTGTACTGTCGTTCTCGAAGCCGAATTCCGATCCGCAACTGCGGGCAACGGCGGTTGCACTACGCAACACGATGATAATCGTGTTTAGTGCTTGGAGAAAAATGAACCGTGCCAGAACCAACTGGTCTCAGCACGATTATCATCCTGTTCCTTAATGAGACAGCCGCTGTCCGCGAATGCGGACCGAAATTAGGCTTTGAGAACGACAGTATACGTTCCATCCGGTGACTAAAATCACCGGATCAAATTCTCGGATGGAGCCGAATTCGCAATACCGACTCGTCGAATAAAAAAGATTCAGGCTAAGAAAAAATTTCCGGCTAAGGGACTCCATGCTTAACCAGACTTCTCCACCGGATAGTATTTTGTGCATCCGACCTGATAATTGGACTTAAAAACGGATAAAATCTTTTGCAATCGTAGCGAGGTTATTATTCCGAGCATTGTATCGAATTTCACTCCACCACTACGTTTACTCTCCATCTATCATTTGGTATGAATGAAAATCAAATCAACGGGCACAACAAATGCGGTGGTTGCGTCGGAAATCGTCCGCGCTGTGATTTTCACACACGGCGAACCTTGCACCAACAGGAGGTCTCCTTACCCTTTCAAAATCAGCAGAGTTAAGGGCAGTGTCCACAATAGAATTCGTTTTTTTTTCGGCGCAAATCGAAAATCCGGTGGTTCATTGCAACAATAGCGCCGAAAAATCAAACAGAAACAGGCCCAGGAGAGCTCTCATAAGGCCATAATTCTGCTCGCGGAAGGCCTTCCGTGAGCGAAGAAGTCTGCGCGAGCGAAATTATGGCCTCATAGCGCTCTTCTAGACCCGTTTCTGTACGTTTTTAACGTTAATGCTGCAGTGAGCTACCGATTGTTTCAATTTTCGACGAAATTATAGAGACGAAATTCACCGTGGACACGTAACTGTGCATAACGGAATTTGTATTTTCGTGAAGCGCGAATCGTAATTTAGCAAAAATGCGAAATTTATACTGGACCTATACTTTTGCACTGCGCTGTATACTAGAGGGAATCAGGTTTCCTATGTAAGTTCAAACCGAATTTCAGAGCGTGAAATTCTATGCGATATGTGGACTTTGAGTTTTAGGTTTGACGCCGACAAAGCGTTAATGTACAAGCGGACGAGTATACTCGTCGTCTACTCCTCCGCGGTTTCCTTATTTTTCACGAACAACTCGAATACTTGAGAAGCCCAGGATGTGTGAAAGTTATGTCTAGGATCAATGTGCCGGCTTCAGTCAGCACAAGACAGCAGTCGTACGCTACCGCCTTGTTTCGAAATATAGTTAACAGAATCACGAACAAAATGAAAAGCTGAGAAAGTTTTCTTGTCAGCGAAACACATGAACTTATCGGGGAAAGGTGAAATGTAGTGGTTATCGATGAGAAATCGATCAGTTGTGAAAGGCGCACTCGTCATAAACAATTCGAGTAGCTTTCTTGCGTCTAAACGGTTTGTTACTTGCGTCTTTGTGGTCTCTTCCGAAAGACGCACCTACCATACACGCCCCCTCGTATGTTACTTGCGCCTTTCAAACGTGCAAGTGATAAGAAATGACGTTTTCGGCCCTGTCAAGACGCATGTAACAAGGAATCGGGCTGATTAGACGCAACAACCTAGGCTGGAAAGTTCTGAGTCGGAGCGGCTGGTTAGGGTGGGTTAACAAGGGAAGAGTTCAAAGTGGTAAGTGCATTTGCGAAAACGACTGGTATCGTTAGTATCTCTTCTGGCTCAATAGTAAAAATGCGCAGTATCCCGCCCCGAGCTGCAGGCTCGACCAAGTTATGAGCTTTTTTTGAGCCTCGCGAAAAGGCAGCCATTTTTTTGCGAGTTTCAAAGAAATTTCTCGGATTTAGCCCAAAACTTGTATGTAGGGGTAATCTAGGGTGGTGAACGCGAATCTTGAGCCCGTTTGTGGGATTTCTGAGGTTCACAGTGGGTTACGGTAGGTACCATGTCATTTAGGGGGAAATCTACCTAAGTATTTTGAAAATCGACAAACAGACGTCAAAGTCGTATTCTCCACCCCGAATATCCCCCGTATAAAATTTTTGAGTATAATCTGAGATTTTGACCCAACTACCGTATACCCACCGTAATCTACCTTAATCTGCAAAAAGTCGATAAAGACTCCAGATTCGTGTTCAGCACTCCAAATAACCCCCAGAACTACAATTTGAGCAATATCTAACGTAGCACTCCGAAAATCTCGAAAATGGCGTTTTTCCCTCGAAATTTTCCCCGATTGGGAGGCTTTAAACGAAATTTGCGGAAAACTTTGGAAAATCGACTAATAAACTACAGATTCGTAATCAGCGCCCCAAAAAAACCCCTATGAGAATTTCAAGTCAAATCTGGAACATTTTTCTAAAACGCTTCCAGAGCCCTCTAATCGGTATAATTATTCGCCCAACCGAAAATCCGTACAAGTCCAAAACGCTGTCAGTCTGGACAAAGTATGGAGAACGCGCCTTCACCCAAATTTTGATCAGGGGGGCAGTTTTGGGCGCTGAACACATTTATGTGGTCCGTTCCCGGATTTTCAAAAGATTAATGCCCTTTTTGGAAAGTACAAAAAGCACAAAAAACGATCTTTTCAAGCTTGTAACTTCCTGGAACCTGCAGCCCGGGGCTGGATACTGCGCAGTTTTACTATTGAGCCACTAGAGATACTAACGATACTAGTCGTTTTCGCAGATGCGTTTACCACTCTACACACTTCCCTTGTAAATGCGGTTAGCCAGCCAGACGTGCGATTCCGTGCAAATCGTGCAATTACACTAAGCTTTTAATGTGACGCCATGTTTTTTTTCGTTGCCTGAATCTCATTATCCTCACCATAGTTCTATTTTTTTCGAAGTTTCGACTTCCTTTAATGCTTACCGACTCAGGCACTCGGGGAGACGGCCCGCCACACTTTTGAGGCCTAAACGGCCATCCATCGACCTTGAGAGAGTCATTCGGCCATCCGCGCCCGTTCTCGACCGCGGCGAGTCTACGCACATCGGCTGTAGCAGCCATCCGCGCCCCTACGCAGTTGTTCGGGATCATCAATATGTTTAGACAAAGATGTTCACAATGTTGCTGGTATAAAAGGCTCCTCATCTCACAGTGTGCCTCAGTCGGCTCCTCGGAGCCGGACCTGGAAGGTGGCCTCGAGTCACTTTCCAGAAGATCCACCTGATAGCGGAGGATAATTTTTGTCGCCGAGGGGAGGGGGCTCTCCTCGACTCAGGGGGGGGGTGGTACCCAACCGTGGGGCCAACTCCCCACGGTCCATGGTGGGTGCACCCCACTGTGGACCGTGGCGGTGGGGTCACCCCTCTCCCCGTGGGGACCCCAACAGGGGTGATTCTTGTGGGATGTCCACAGGTCCCCTGTGCGAATCCGGAAACGCCAAAAATGGACATGGACAGTTTTTGAGCCGCTTATGGACAAATTTCGGACCGCTTCAGGGCTGCGGACCCACAGATTTCATCAAAAGACGCCGATCCGCGCACTTTCGACATCGATGCGCTGATCGGAGGCGCGGCTCGGCAGCCAATAGTGCGGCGGCCGTACCCACCGAGTGCCTGAGGAGTTTCACATAAATACATGGAGTATCGATTGCTTCGTTTACTATACATCGTTGGCTTTCTTTTCAGATTGTATTCTTTAAAAAGAGATTGTAGTGGATACTAAGTACTGTGCTTTCCTGGGCCAAATTGCGGCCCGCAGTTCCGTCTCGACCCGCTTTGCGACCGCACGCTCCCAAGCCAGAAGAGCTTCCAGCGCCGCAGCCGCCGATCTGCTGGCTCTAGGTGGGTTTTGGAAACTGGAAATCGGGAAAAATTGGAGAAAATTGTATAAAACGCCACACCAAAGCGGCTTTGGAGCTGGAAACCCGACTGACTCGAGCGCGTGAATGCTACTGGCTCGGGCAGAGTAGGGTATAACAGATGATTAATGTCGATTTTCCCAATAAATTTCATTTTTTAATTCACTGGTTCTAATTGTTTCTGTTCGCAATAATTGCTCTAAGGTGAGCGTGCCCATGACTGACGAAAATGTAGAATTCTGTCCATTCGCTGGATCGCAAATTAGAGTTATTTGAGTATTTTCCGAATATTCGTCGAACAAGTGACGATTGTAATCTTGGGAATCAACACAACTTTGCTTTTTTATAAATTATGTTAATGTTCCTCCTAACGTTATTAATGGAGCCAGAAAGAATGGCATCAAAAAGTCATCAAAAAATTAAAATCATTTTCATATTCAAGCAAAACTTTATTTGAAAAATCAATATTATTCGCCTGATACACTATAGGGTAGGGGCATTTTGGACTGGAAAATTGCGCACTGATGACAATATCAATGAACAGAAAGGAAACCCGATTTGACCTGAATTAGTCAGCATACACCGAATTACATGTTCAAAATCGTGTTGAACAACCGGTTTGCAAACCAAACAGGCGAAAATGTTCATGAATCGCTGGTTAGCTCGGGCAATTCGTTTGGTTACGGGTGGGCTTGCAAACCAAACCAAACCCTAAAGGTTCATTCATAGCTGGTATACTTCGGCGACTCGAAAATTTTTTCGAATAATCGAGTTTTCGACTAAGTCGATTTTTGAAAATTTCGAATAATCGAGTTTTCGACTAAGTCGATTTTTGAAAATTTCGAATAATCGAGTTTTCGACTAAGTCGGTTTTTCAAAATTTAGAATAATCGAGTTTTCGACTAAGTCGATTTTTCAAAATTTCGAATAATCGAGTTTTCGACTAACTCGATTTTTCAAAATTTCGAATAATCGAGTAGTCGAATTGACTCGATTTTTCGAATAATCGAATGGTCATGTTTTTCAGTAACTCAATTTTTCCAATTTTCAACAATTGAGTTTCTGAAGCACCTTATCTCGACTATTTTGAGCATACCACATTCTACTGCTTCAAGACATTGATTAAAAGTATATCTGGCAATGAAAAACGCCATGTTCACTCAGTAAGACGGCCGGAACCAACACTCATGTATTAATGTCGATTAGCAATATCCATCGAACAAAGTCTAAAAGCTTTAGAAAACCAAACAGAAAACCAAACGAGATCATTTAATGGATGAACAATCAGAATTCATCTTTGGAGACGATAATTATGGAAAAAGCCGAAGCTGAGTGTAACAATAATAAGCCAGGGCAAGTCGTAGTCTGCCTCTAGATCATCCAAACTCATAGTGGACTCTCCGTCATCATATTCAGCCTTTTCGGCTGGACTTTAGCCGTTTTCCTCATCTTTTTAGCCTTCATGGCCTTATTCGTCTCCTTGCCCGATTTTTTCGACGGAGAGTGCAGCTTTTTCTCCGTATCTGCGAAGCTGTGCTTTTTTAACCACAAAACAAGCTGTTTGTTTTCTAGATCTCCCACCTTTTTTCTAAGAGAAAGGAGGACAAAGCCAAGCATCAAAAACAAATTTGAAAACCAAAAGTTTTGGTTGCACTGCGGCGTTCCGCTGGTCCCAATGCATTCAATCCTCTTGCATGCTTTTTTCTCGAGCAAGGTGAAATAATTGACCGTCATGTATTAATTTCCAGGCTATCTTGTTGTCTCTGATGAGTTTATCGGTATGCTCACACCTGAGGATTGAGGAATTTTGGCGTAATTCAATGCCGGCAATAAGTGAAAAAGATGGCCGTGAGCCGTACGAGAACATTCGAGAACTATGAGCAAATAACAACTGGCGGCAAATTAGGTGCATGGTCTGCAACTGTATTTGGAAAGAGTTTAACTGAACGAGAACTTCTTTGACTCGAAACAGTCGACTATCGAATTTATTCGACTGTTCGGGTCTATCGAATAATCGAGTCTGCGTCTAAGTCGATTTCTGAAAATTTTGAACAATCGAGTTTTCGACTAAGTCGATTTTTTAAAATTTCGAATAATCGAGTTTTCGACTAATTCGGTTTTTCAAAATTTCGAATAATTGAGTAGTCGAATGACTCGACGTCGACTATACATGGGCATTCGACCCGTATTTTCGAATGAATTAATAATTCGAATATGGCCTTTTCAAAAAATCCGAATAAATGAATACATTCGAATAGTGCCTTTTGAAAAATTCCGAATGAATGAATACATGAGAATAGGGCATTTTCGAAATTCCCGAATAAATGAATACATTCGAATAATGCTTTTAAAAAAATCGCGAATGAATGAATAAATTCGAAAAGTCGGCCAAACCATTCGAATAGTCGAATCCTATTCGAATATTCGAATAATATTCGACATTTCGAAACCAAGGTCAATATCACCCCGGTACGTCGACTTTTGAAGGAACTAGGAGACTGTTTCTATCGTGAACTACCTTCAAGACGGGGAACACTAACAAGGAAACCACTATTAGCCAAAGTGGCCATCCCAGATAAAATGTACTTTTCTACAACGACTCTGAACGTAGGGCCCGAATATGCCCTTCGAAGCTGCATAGTCACTCCGCGTACCTATTGTACTATCCAAACACGTATACTGATCTTTCGAGAATCCGAAAACGGTCAATCGTGTTCAGCGCTTAAAACAACCCCCCCCCCTGGACAACGCTTGGGTAAAAGCACTTTCCCGGAGTTTTCACTGAGTGATACCGTTTCCCACATGTACCAATTTTCAGTTGAGCGTTTACCTAAATGAATTAGGAGTTTAGAAAGCGTCAAAGAAAGATATTCTAGATTTGACTTAAGATTCTCCTAAAAGTGGTGGGGGGGGGGGGGTTATTTGGGGTGCTGATCACGAATATGAGGTTTATTTTTCAGTTTTCGACCAAATTCGTCCAAAGCTTTTCAACGGGAGGAAAATTTTAAGGCAAAACGCGACTTTTGACGTTTTCCGGAACGCTAAGATGTAGCTCGAATCGTTTATCTGATGGTTATTTGTAGTGCTCAACGCGAATCTGATGCAGTTTATCGAGTTTTGGCAGCTTGCGGTGGATTACGATGGGTATACGGTGGTTTTGTCAAAGTCTCGGATTCGACTCAAAATTTCTATGCGGAGGTAATTCGGGGTGCTGATTGCGAATTCTATGCCGATTCGTCGATTTTCGAATTATGAAGGTAAGTTTTTCTCCCCAACTGTCATGGCGCCTACCCTAACCAACAGTAATCCTCAGAATCCCGGCGCGTGGACCGCATATTGGTGTGCTGATTACAATGATGTCACTGGAATCATACAAGACCCCCTGTGAACGGAGTTATGGCCCCTCAAAAATTGAGTGCGTAAGCATAGTGGACGAGTTGTCCGCGGCTTTTGACTCCCTTCATTTGCAACTGATTTATGCGAGCTGACCTGAATAAAGAGATAGGCTGAGAATGGAGGGAAGAACGGAGCTAGTGATCGAAAATCATCGCTCATCTCGCCACTGCTGAGCCCGAAAGATTGTAAAGGGGCGTGCCAAAGTGGCTTCCCGATGTGGAAGGCCCAGGGGGGCTTCCTCCTATATTTCGCCTATTTGGAGGAATCGAGAGCTCGCACTTGGCTTGGCAGGTGTTATATGGGGTGGGTCTACTTCAAAATTATGAGGAAATCTCACATTTCGTCCCTGAGCTTGGACTGTGCCTTTAAGTAGCTGCCACAATGGGGAACAGGGGGCAGCCACACTTTCGTGGATACGCACTATCCATCATTACGGCGGCGACGGCCTAAAATACTGGGAGCATGAGAACACACCGTTGGTTTAGCGGAGGCGGCCCGGCGCCAATGGGCGACGGCTAGCAGTCCGGCCTGTTGCGGCGGGACAGGGGCTCTCTACACACCGAGGTAGGAGTTGTCTCCCCTTTTGCGGCTGTAGTTCCAATCGGGACCACTTCGCATGCGTTGAGTGGCGTGACGTTTCGAACTGCAAAAACGGGACAACTCCCCCTGTCCCTGTTGCGGCAGCTTCGGACAGCACCGCCCCCCCCCCTCGATAGGGCCGCCTGGATAGAGTCCCGCCGCTGAAAGGCATGGCTGCATGCAGGGGAGGATCGATCCTGCGGCTCCGCATGATCGATACTCCTCCATTGCATGCTGCCGCACCTTCCGGCGGCGGGACTCCAATCCATCCCATAGGCGCTGGTGCTTGTGTACAGCGCGCAACGGGAGACCTGCCCACGAAAACGAACTGCGGAAATCGTACACACAAAAATGGATAACTAAACTTGCGTAAAGATACTTCGAAGGGCTTCTATTTCAAAGGTAAACGAAATAGGTTTTGTCTAATTCGAATGTGGGGCACTGAATTTTTCCGGGTATTCAAATTAATCCTAAAATTTGTATTCCCGAATCAATCGAATACTCGAATAAATTCAAACTTCTATTTCCCGAATAAGCCGAATATTCGAATAAATCCGAAATTGAAATTCCCAAATAAATCGAATATTTGAATAAATCCAAAATTCAAATTTCCGAATAAATCGAATGTTCGAATAAATTCAAAATTTCAATTCTCGAATAAATCGAATATTCGAATAAATCCAAAATTTAAATTTCCGGATGAATATTCGAATACTCGAATATTCGAATTATTCGAATATTTATTCGATTCGGTCCCAAGTCTAATGTCGACTGTTTCAGTCGATACCAAGACTCGATGACTCGACTCGACATAAGTATAATAGCTGGTCGCTTCGACTTGAAGTCGAAGCGACCAACAAAACTGCCGCGATTTGAAATCGCTGGACGAAACAATTTCAAATCGCTTCGTCCACTGATTTCGAGTCGCTCGGGCGGTCGCAGTTTTGCGTAAAAAATACGGACAATTGCGGACAACGCAGCAGGAATGGAAAAAAAATTTCTCTCGGTTTTTGCTGATTCCTCCTGATTTTTTCTGTGACTTTGGTGCCTTAATCTTCTAAATAAATAAGTCTTGCATAGTTTTGCAACAAAAACATGGTTCCAAAAGACGACGGGATGGAATTTGCTTGTACAGCAACATAAAACTTCAACTACAATACCCGCGCTAAGTTTTGTAAAAACGGGGAGCATCTGGCAAACTTGGCAAAAAAGCGTCCGATGCATGAATGAAGACTTTTCTGAACTCTGAAAACGCTTTTATGTTCACAGATCAAATTGCTACCTAATTATGTGACTTTCAGGCCGAAACTCTCTAGAACGGCTTTGCTTTTCAAGAAAATAGTACTCGCAATCGTTTTTCAGAAACGTCGCGCGCGGCGAAGTGCGGCGAAACTTTGAGCAGTATTTATACAGGTAACGGAAGAGCACTCTGTATGCTTTCTTCATAAGTTAGGTGCAGGTGAGAGAATCTCAAGGTTTATGTTGGTTGAATTCTCGAAATCCTCCATTAAACACCCTTGAAAACTACCTGAAGTGGGTGAGCGCTGACGTCCGCAATTTGGCGCCCAATACATCATGCCCTAACGAAAGATTATGGCCTAGTCGCTTCGACTAGGCGAATCGCTTCCATCATGGAAGCGACGCGACTAGTCGAAGCGACCTAACAAAATCGAGCAGGTCGCTTCGACTAGCTATGGAATACCCCAGTCGCTCGGCGATCGGGACTGAAACTGCAAATTGTTCCAACCCGTCGCGACTCAGTGCAAGATCTGTTGTCGCGACGGGTTTTGTACCTGTTGGCAGTGCCGCGACTAGTCGAAGCGACCAGCTATGAATGAGCCTTAAGCAAACCAAAGCTGAGAATGTGCGTTCATGAATCGCACCTAGGGTTGGGTTTGGTTTGCTTTGGCTAGCTGCCCCAGCTGGGACTAAACCGAACCAAACTACCACCTCGGTGGTGCGGTTCCATGGGACCCAAGCGTAGCCCAGCCCTGACCAAACCTAGCGATGATGAATCGCTGGTTTGCAAACGTTGCCAACCGAACCCTGCTGGGACCCCCGGTTTAGCGTTCATGAATCCCAGCCCAGCTTTACATTTCTTTCAGAGAAAATTCAGTACGCTTACGAGCATACTATCATTCTGGGGGATTAATCCCGGTCCTAAATTGCGGACTGCGGCTGTTGCATAATGCGGCCCTAGATAATCGTGTTAGGAGAAAGGCGAATCGTGTCTGGACCAAGTGGTCTCAGAACGATTATCACGTGTCGTATGATGCAACAGTCCCTAGTCCTCGGGTGCTGGCCATCGTGTATCCCAACCCCTACAGAGGCGAGAGAAACGGCCAGAGAGGCAGCCAGTGATCTGTCGCCAGCCCCGTGTTGCGTCTTGTCAGGGACCTCGCTCCTCCCCCGTTTCTTCCGCCTCTTCAGGGGTTGGGAAACACGATGGCCACCACCCGTAGTCCTCAAATGCGGATCAGAATTCGGCTCCGTTAACGAGAATAGTTGGTTCTCTACGAGCTTTCATCATGACAGTATCGCGATAGTCTTCTCGCCACCTCCTGTGGGGTCGACGGAAAACTGCGAACAGCCGCGTTAGTTTGGTGAGAATTGAAATTGAACCAATAATTAAAATCAAGGTATTCCAGATATTTTGGTTTGAATTCAAGATGGCACCGCACCTGCAGCGCTACATTTCTTTGCTGCGTCGTCGTGTTGCGGTAGTCGTACAATTGATCGACAACGAGAAAGAAAAGTGGCCATAGACTCGAGGTCCGAGAATACCCACAAGTTCCATATAGGCTAGAGGTCCGAATAACAGGCAGGCCTTGCAGGCGAATTAACATTATTGGCTTGAAACCAACCCAGTGTTGTTTCGCTGACGAAAACGCTAGGCGATGAAGCTAGAGAGCGGGCAAAAGGTGATTTTTCACATTTTCTCGTGTAGAGTTCACAGCGCAGGGATTTAGCGTGCCGTACCAATTGAGCCTGACCCAACACATCGAGCTAAAGTCTGACACCGCCGTAGTGAGCTACGCGATCGAGCTTCGCTGGCTGTGTGCGGTTGCGCGGCGTGCTCAGTTCTGCTAGATAGCCTGTGATGAGTTAAATATCTTATCTCGAATGCATTCAGCGACTACTATACCTAGTACACTTCGACCTCTCAATATTATACCTATCGCAGGTTATCTAGCACAATTGAGTGCGCGGAATGACCGCACGCAGCCGGTCAGGTACGGTGGCGTAGCTCACTACGGCGGTGACAAAATTTACTTCCTCTAATGTTTTCCTTCAACAATAAGAGTCAGTCTTTGCGAAGACCTTTATGTGAATTTCTCGATCTTGACATAGTCTAATCTGAACGGATCAGTTGGAAGTAATAAGCGTTTGCGAGGTCTACGCAAGGAGCCGCTTATATTTCTGTAGACAGCGCAAAAAGCCGTTATCTTATTTTGACATTCTGTTATTGAGGTCGGTTCACGAAGTAGTGGTGTATAGAGAAAACACCTAACAAATCCCTAATTTCTTGAAGAAGATCTGTGCTATAAATATCAGCTTCTCCCAATTTACAACCTCTGCACAATAGAATCAAGTTTTCTCCGTGTTCAAGACTGCGAGGCTTGTAGATGGTACATATTTAAATTTCGACCTGACAGTGAGCGTTTCAACGCGTTTCGTCGTCTTTAGAGACCTAGAAAGCAGAGCAAGTTAAATTATTAGAAGGCAGCTCAATGTTGACCTAAAAAAAGTAAGTTCAAGGCCCGGCGAGCTACCTCGTCTGGCCTCGAATCATCAGATCTGATTAGTTTTCTGTATTTCTGGTCTGTTTCTACTAATGTTTGAGAATAATATTTAATGGTTATTGTACACATATGCTCTATTCGCACATGTTTATTTGTTTTATCAGTGGCTGATGATGTTTCTGCGATAATCGGCTAAAATTTGCCCTAATTATGCCTGCTTGAATACTTGTTTTCCAAAGGATTTCAAGGTCACAGCAGCTGCGCTTGACCAGTAAGAAAGCGGCTGAATCCAGTTTTGCAAGGGAAGGTGCCTGAAAATGTGGATATTTAGAATCGAAAATCCGGGACGCGTGCACACTCAGATAATCGCCGCATTCAATGCATGTCGAATACGCATTCAACTCGAAGATAAGGCGGTTCCGAGCACAGTAAGCATGTGCTGCTATTGTGTTTCGAATTACAGCACGTGCCCCAGCAAATAAGACATTCAGTGCATGCATGACACACATTCAACTCTATGACAAGACGATGTTCCGAAAAAGGAAAGCGTACGACGCACTCCTGAGACGGGACAAAAAGGCCGGCAGCGTCTCCGGTTCAGTTACCCAAGCTTGCGGTACTTGACATGCCTAGCCGCTGGTGGCCCCAGATGGTGCTCTGCAAGCTGGCCGCGTCGCACGTCGGTGTGCCTGCCGCGTTGCCTGTCGGTGTGCTGCTACGATGTGCTGGAGTACCTTGCAGCATTTGCTCCTGCTATAATTTTTGCGGCGCGTGCCCCTGCCATGAAACTCTGCACCACGTGCTGCTGTTTGGAGCACGTGCCCATGCGATAGAGCCTTTTCATGAGTGTGGTCACAAGAGTTCAATGCATATTCGACACGCATTGAATGCGGCGATTTTCTGAGCAGCTCTCGTTCCTATTGGAGAAAACGCATCCTCTATTTCGGAAGCAAATTTACCTTGTTCTTCCGCGTGCTAGTGCAAAGTGAGTGGAGAGACAGCGAGAAAGTGGGGGGAGAAGGAAACGCAGCATAGACGCACAGACACGTGATCAAATTTCATTCCCAAATAGAGTATACAGATCTTCAAGTAGATATTCCGAATCCTTACTAAATACATCTGTTCTGTCGATATCGGAGCAAAATTCCGGTCCGCAGGTGCGGACAACCGCTGTCGCAGCACGCAGCTGGATGATAAGCGTGCAGGGACCTCGATGTCCCATCATGTTTACTCAGACAAACCATCGCTCGGAGCGACACCGGCTTCTCACAATTATGACGCATCGCCCGGACGGAGTCCCTGTCCGGTGCCAGTTCGCCCCTCGGCCGCTGTCCGGTCGCTCTCGGGGCGACAGCGGTGCCAACTCCAGATATAGTGATAAACTGTTGGACCTCAGTGGCAGTGCGCCGGACGCCGAAGAAAGTGTACGGGACCCCAATGACAGTGCGCCGGACGCCGGACAAAGTATACGGGACCCAATTGACGGTGCGCCGGACGCCGGATAATGTGTGCGGGCCCCCAGCGCCGGCGCGCCCGACGCCGTACAAAGTATACGGGAACCAATTGGCGGCGCGCCGTACGCCGGATAAAGTGTGCGGGACCCAAATGGGAAAACGTCAGACGCCGTAAAACGTATGCGGGACCCAAAAGGGAGCGCGCCAGACGCCATAAAAAATGTGCGGGACCCAAACGGGAATACATCAAACGCCGTGAAAAAGTGTGCAGGATGTCATGAAGTGTTTGCAGACCAAGTCGAGCCGTCACGGCAGGCCGTCATTCCACAATGGGTTTCCGTTTTTTCCTTGTATTTTCGCTCTCTGTGACTACTCAAGCAGGCATATCGGATCACCTGGCAAATTTCTGTCTTCTTTCGCCTTCCCGAATACAGCCACTGCGATTTCCATGAGCTTAAGTCCGTTACCCATCGTCCGAGGGACCCATCATCCGAGTTGAAGAGTGCGTGGTGAAGTGGCAGACATGAAAAAAAAAACATGGTAAAGCGAATTATCACGTCATAATGTGTTTATCACATGCACAGCCGGTATAAAAATGCCTCATCTCACTCGAGTTCTCATTCGGCATTCTGATGCCGGCCCTGGAAGGTGACTTGGAGTCCCTCTCCGGAGTCCAGCATCTTTTTGACCGCTGAGGGATAGGGGACCCCCCGGTGGGGGGGGGGGGGGGCGGTTTTCGCCGCGGTCCGCAAGGAGTGTGGTTCCTCAGGCCCCCATCAGAGTCGGTGGATCTACTGAGTCCCACCAGGTCGATACGTACCAAATCCGTGGGAGACGGGTGCAAAAAATCAACCCACTGAGTCCGACTGCGACCGTCTGGTGCCCACCGCAATCCCCCCGGCCGATACTGATGGTTCTCACGCGTACAAGGGCGGGGCCATTGCACCGACTGAGTCCCGCTGCGTCCCAACCGAGATTGTCCTCACCCCACCCGGTCGATATAGGAGTTTCTCGCGTGATTTGGGTCCATTTTCTTCGGCTGACTGCGACCTGCCGAGTCCCACCGTATCCCGACTCCGTCGTCTGCGCTCTGCCCCACCTACTGCTGCCGCTCACTATCGATTGCGTGTTTCGCAGAGGAACTGGGTGGCGCTGGGGGCAACCGGACTCAGTCGGTTGCAGACGGTCGAGAACGGCTTTTCCGCCGCGGACTCAGTCGGACTCAGCAGGTTTTTCGACGAAGTCTGACGGGGGCCTCACCGCAGACCTCGGTGAAGGTGACGCCCTTGTTGCGGACCGAGGCGGGAATTTCTCTGCCGTGGACCGCGACATTCACGCACCTCTCGAGAAGAGGCGGATATAAAGAAAAACTAGGGGGAAATTACGAAAATCGCCCGGACGGCCACCGCAGTGCCCAGTGCGAGTAAATATCGCTCCGAGCGGGACTGCGGTTGCCCGGAGAGCGGCTGCTGTGGCCCGAGTAGATGGCTAATTTTCGCTCGTAGCGGAGAGACAGCGTCGCTCGAGTCGCCCTCCGGTCCCGCTCCGAGCGATGGTTTGCCTGAGTACCCGTTGTCCCAGCACGATCTCGCCTGGCGTGCTTGTTGCCACAGCGGTTGTCCGCAGCTGCGACCCGGAAATTCACACCGATAACGATAGTATCTACTTTCATTTTTTTCATTTATTATTTTGAGTAGAAACTCTGGTGGAGGGCTCGCTGTGTTGAACCGAGTTCAGGTAGTAAAGCAACTTAACCGCGTGCTCTTACCGTGAACGCACTATTATGAAACACCACGGATTATCAGGAAAAGTAGATTCAACGCTTCTATCCTTCCTGAAGCTCACTCGCATTCCCTCCTTGTTGGCAGGACGACGCCGGCTTGCTTTTAGGTCAAGCATATCCAGTTACTTGAATGGTTTGCCTCCTGCTCGCAGCAAAGCCGATGTCATCCCCCGACATGCATATTCGCCCGAAATTTCGAAAACAAGGCTGGAAACAAGGTGTCAACCGTTTTCGGATTGATATCGTATCCCACGCCACTCCACGAACCGCCATTCTGCTCATCAAAAGGATCGCATCTCTCCAATATCCAATATCGCGGCGATTGATCAATAACGCTTTCTCCCACGCATCGCCGCGACGGTAGTATGATCCCTGCCTTTGGGTTGCTTATATGCACAATGAAGAGCAGCTTCATGGCATGTGCAAGGGATCCAACCAGTGGTGAAGCTCGTTAACTCGATGCATCCCAACCTATGTAAACATGCAGATTCGAAGCTTCTACTTTTTTCAAGAGTTCCTGGTAAAAGAAAGACAGGAGGAATTCAATTACAAGAGAGGTTCGAAACATGAAACCATCCACGACTTTGCGCATTCTGTTACACCGCACACACACAACAGATGGATGAAAAATTGAATGTTTTTTTTGGGTTAAAGGCAGTGTTCACGATAAATTTCCGATATTTCCAAGGTTTACAGAAGGGCTGGTGCTCTATATAGCAAGGCATTCTTAAAAAGGACACGAAAGACGCGTTTTTGAGCCAAAATAGGCCCTCTCTTGCTTACGTTGATTTTTGAGCGTGGAGGAATCGACCGCTAGAAGGATGATACCTATCAGTGTAATGAAGCGATCAGCTCACTTATCAGCACTTCCTCCACTTGATCCTTCCTGTAATTGTGGTGCGCTCGAAGCGCGCACCAGGATTTGGCTTTGATCTCTTCCCGCGCGGATGCCCTACAATGAGATCACCTATTCACACCGTCACCAGAGGTATGAGCTGTACTCCATTCGATGCGCTGCAAGAAATTACAAATGTTTGCAACTTTTCATCCCAACTGGTCCCCACTTTCTAAAGTTATGACTTTCAAAGTACGCAAAAACGTTCTCCACCACCGCCTCCACCTCCGTCCGTCGAAAACCATTTTTTGGAAGGCGTGGACCAAATCGCTCGAAAATTTGTGACTAGAGGTAATCGGCCACGGGAATGACGAAAATAATTGTCAGAACTCACCATAATGACTTCTGGGCCCCTAACGGGCGATTCAAGCTCGGAAATCGGCCTCTCAAGATTAGTTTATGAAAATGGTGGGTTTTTCGTTATCAGTCGTTCTTTTCTTAGACTCCATATAAACACCTTGCTCTCCAGGGTGGTGTACTTTAAACGCCCGGCTCGGAAGAGGACGCTGAGCGGGATTGATGTACTTGACCGCGGCGCGTATTCGTTCCAAGCGCACCATCGATAAGAAGGCGTCGCAGGGTGTGCTGAAGTGTCGGTTGACTATGTGAGACCTCAGTAGGGGTGTGCAGGACGCCGTAGAATGTATACAGGGCCTCGGTAGGAGTATGCAGGACATCATCGAACGTGTGCAGGACCGAAGTAGGAGTGAGCAGGAGATCATGGGGCGTGTGCAGGACCCCAGTAGGGGTGTGCAGGACGTCGTAGAATGTGTGCAGGAACTCAGTAGGAGTGTGCAGGACATCATGGAACGTGTGCAAGACCTTAGTAGGAGTGTGCAGGACATCGTGGGACCTGTGCAGGACCTCAGTAGGTGTGTCCAGAACATCATGGAACGTGTGCAAGACCTTAGTAGGAGTGTACAGGACACCATGGAACGTGTGCAAGACCTTAGTAGGAGTGTGCAGGACATCATGGAACCTGTGCAGGAACCCAGTAGGGGTGTGCAGGACGTCGTAGAATGTGTGCAGGACCTCAGTGGGAGTGTGCAGGACATCATGGAACGTGTGCAGGACCGTAGTAGGAGTGGGCAGGACATCATGGAACGTGTGCAGGACCCCAGTAGGGTTCTGCAGGACGTCGTAGAATGTGTGCAGGACCTCAGTGGGAGTGTGCAGGACATCATGGAACGTGTGCAGGACCGTAGTAGGAGTGGGCAGGACATCATGGAACGTGTGCAGGACCGTAGTAGGAGTGGGCAGGACATCATGGGACGTGTGCAGGACCCCAGTAGGGGTGTGCAGGACGTCGTAGAGTGTGTGCAGGACGTCGTAGAATGTGTGCAGGACCTCAGTAGGAGTGTGCAAGACCTTAGTAGGAGTGTGCAGGACATCATGGGACCTATGCAGGACCTCAGTAGGAGTGTGCAGGACATCACGGAACGTGTGCAGGACATCATGGGACTTGTGCAGGACCTCAGTAGGAGTGTGCAGGACATCATGGAACGTGTGCAAGACCTTAGTAGGAGTGTGCAGGACATCATGGGACCTGTGCAGGACCTCAGTAGGAGTGTGCAGGACATCATGGGACCTGTGCAAGACCTCAGTAAGAGTGTGCAGGACATCATGGGACCTGTTCAGGACCTCAGTAGGAGTGTGCAGGACATCATTGAACGTGTGCAGGACCGTAGAAGGAGTGGGCAGGACATCATGGGACCTGTGCAGGACCTCAGTAGGAGTGTGCAGGAGATCATGGAACGTTTGCAGGACCTTGGTGGGAGTGTGCAGGACATCATGGGACCTGTGCAGGACCCCAGTAGGGGTGTGCAGGATGTGGTAGAATGTGTGCACGACCTCAGTAGGAGTGTGCAGGACATTATGGGACCTGTGCAGCATCCCAGTAGGGGTGTGCAGGACGTCGTATAATGTGTGCAGGACCTCAGTAGGAGTGTTCAGGACATTATGAGACCTGTGCAGGACCCCAGAAGGGGTGTGCAGGACGTCGTATAATGTGTGCAGGACCTCAGTAGGAGTGTTCAGGACATTACGGGACCTGTGCAGGACCCCAGGAGGGGTGTGCAGGACGTCGTATAATGTGTGCAGGACCTCAGTAGGAGTGTGCAGGACATCATGGAACTTGTGCAGTACCCCAGAAGGGGTGTGCAGGACGTCGTATAATGTGTGCAGGACCTCAGTAGGAGTGTGCAGGACATCAAGGAACTTGTGCAGGACCCCAGAAGGGGTGTGCAGGACGTCGTATAATGTGTGCAGGACCTCAGTAGGAGTGTGCAGGACATCAAGGAACTTGTGCAGGACCCCAGAAGGGGTGTGCAGGACGTCGTAGATTGTGTGCAGGACCTCAGTAGGAGTGTGCAGGACATCATGGAACGTTTGCAGGACCCCAGAGTGAGTGTGCGGGATGTGGTAGAATGTGTGCAGGACCTCAGTATGGGTGTGCAGGACATCAAGGAACTTGTGCAGGACCCCAGAAGGGGTGTGCAGGACGTCGTAGAATATGTGCAGGACCGTAGTAGGAGTGGGCAGGACATCATGGGTCATGTGCAGGACCCCAGTAGGGGTGTGCAGGATGTGGTAGAATGTGTGCAGGACCTCAGTAGGAGTGTGCAGGACATTATGGGACCTGTGTAGCATCCCAGGAGGGGTGTGCAGGACGTCGTATAATGTGTGCAGGACCTCAGTAGGAGTGTTCAGGACATTATGGGGCCTGTGCAGGACCCCAGAAGGGGTGTGCAGGACGTCGTAGATTGTGTGCAGGACCTCAGTAGGAGTGTGCAGCACATTATGGGACCTGTGCAGCATCCCAGGAGGGGTGTGCAGGACCTCAGTAGGAGTGTCCAGGACATTATGGGGCCTGTGCAGGACCCCAGAAGGGGTGTGCAGGACGTCGTAGATTCTGTGCACGACCTCAGTAGGAGTGTGCAGGACATCATGGAACGTTTGCAGGATCTTAGAGTGAGTGTGCGGGATGTGGTAGAATGTGTGCAGGACCTCAGTAGGAGTGTGCAGGACATCAAGGAACTTGTGCAGGACCCCAGAAGGGGTGTGTAGGACGTCGTAGATTGTGTGCAGGACCTCAGTAGGAGTGTGCAGGACATCATGGAACGTTTGCAGGACCTTAGAGTGAGTGTGCGGGATGTGGTAGAATGTGGGCAGGACCTCAGTAGGAGTGTGCAGGACATCAAGGAACTTGTGCAGGACCCCAGAAGGGGTGTGCAGGACGGCGTAGAATATGTGCAGGACCGCAGTAGGAGTGGGCAGGACATCATGGGTCAGGTGCAGGACCCCAGTAGGGGTGTGCAGGATGTGGTAGAATGTGTGCAGGACATTATGGGACCTGTGTAGCATCCCAGGAGGGGTGTGCAGGACGTCGTATAATGTGTGCAGGACCTCAGTAGGAGTGTTCAGGACATTATGGGGCCTGTGCAGGACCCCAGAAGGGGTGTGCAGGACGGGGTAGATTGTGTCCGGGACCTCAGTAGGAGTGTGCAGCACATTATGGGACCTGTGCAGCATCCCAGGAGGGGTGTGCAGGACCTCAGTAGGAGTGTCCAGGACATTATGGGGCCTGTGCAGGACCCCAGAAGGGGTGTGCAGGACGTCGTAGATTCTGTGCACGACCTCAGTAGGAGTGTGCAGGACATCATGGAACGTTTGCAGAACCTTAGATTGAGTGTGCGGGATGTGACAGAATGTGTGCAGGACCTCAGTAGGAGTGTGCAGGACATCAAGGAACTTGTGCAGGACCCCAGAAGGGGTGTGCAGGACGTCGTAGAATGTGTGCAGGATCTCAGTAGGAGAGTGCAGGACATCATGGAACGTGTGCAGGACCTTAGTAGGAGTGTGCAGAACATCAAAGGACGTGCGCAGGACCTCAGTTTAATGTCCAGGACACCGTATGCAAGTCATGCCTCCGAATCAACAAGAGCGATAGGTAAGTGCGCCAGAACAAGGCTATCGTAATCTCACTCGAGTTGGCTCTAAAATTTTCTAAGTTCTGACTCCGAATTCGCTACATCTTCACCACCGGTGGTGTTGTTTTTCTGCTTTGTAGTCCAGGCAGATCCTCAACTGCTGAACTCTGGAGAAGGACTGTGTGTGTATCAAGACACACCGCTCTTCACTTCTTTTATACTTTATCATTGATCAATTGGGTCTCATCAAATTTGTACATCATTCCTAAGATTACAGTAGTCCTCTTCTGGCGCACTTAACTATCGTTCGCGCTGGAAATCAATATCCATTTTTCAGGCTCAATTTCATGAGTGAGCCCGGTAGAACACACTGGTAAACTTTGGCGCGTCAAAAGCCTTGGACGATGAGGTTGGAAGGCGTCAAAGATTAATATCCGCCACCAATTCTCACCAATCATCTAGCACTTTTTCCTGGAATGTTGGTGCGACCGTAAGACAACAGGAAAAATAGTTACGGCACGAACTCCACATGCAGAAAAACTCCGAAAATGATTTTGGCGCAAAATTCAAATTCGTATTTACAATGTGTTCCGATTGACTTTTCTTTACAAATGAAGGTTTTTCATGGGCCCCTTCAACATTTTCGTTCACTAGAGGGGCCAAGTTACGCAAAAACATGAAAAAATAGTATACGGTTTTTTGCGCTTACGATGCCTTTAACTATCGTTCTTGTTCCGAATCAGACATATGGGCCGGCGCAGACGAGCCACATCAGCATGAACCGGTGATGTTTGGCTAGAGCCGCTGTCCCTGGGTCTATCCTAGACGTGGTGGGGCCACCCAAGATTCACTGGGACATGTGCAGGACCTCAGTAGAGATTTGCGGAACGTCGTATAATTTGTGCAGAACCTCGGAGTCAAAACACGTCACAAATAGTCTGCGGTATGAAAATGATAAAAAACTAATTATCAACCTGCACTGTTGAATTGTTGGTTGTCTCATAGGATAGAAATAAGGTGAACAAATGTTGTCCTCTCTATCTCAGTGAAGCTTTCATTAAGGGTACTAGACCTTCCGTTATTTAATGAACATCACGAAAACAAAGTGTTACAGATGGTTCAATGGCTCTTCTCAGAAAAATTGTGCACCAGGATTTGGCTTTGATCTCTTCCCGCGCGGATGCCCTACAATGAGATCGCCTATTCATACCGTCACCATAGGTATGTGGTGTACACCATTCGATGCGCTGCAAGAAATTACATATGTGTGCAACTTCTCATCCTGACTGGTCCCCGCTTTCCAAAGTTATGACCTTTCAAAGTACGCAAAAACGTTCTCCACCACCGCTTCCGCCTCCGCCACGGCCTCTGCCTCCACCTCCGTCCGTCGAATTCCATTTTTTTGGGAAGCGTGGACCAAATCGCTCGAAAATTTGTGACTAGAGGTAAACGGCCACGGGAATGCCGAAAATAATTGGCAGAACTCACCATAATGACTTCTGGGCCCTTAACGGGCGGTTCAAATTCGGAAACCGGCCTCTCAAGATTAGTTTATGAAAACGATGGGTTTTTCGTTATCAGTTATTGTTTTCTTGATTTCCATATAAACACCTTGCCCTCTAGGGTGGTGTACTTCAAACATCCGGCTCGGAAGAGGACGCTGTGCGGGAGGGATGTTCTTGAGCGCAGCGCGTGTTCGTTCCATGCGCACCATAGATAAGAAGGCGTCGCAGGGTGTGCTAAAGTGTCTGTTGACTATGCGAGACCGCAGTAGGAGTATGCATGACGTCATGGAACGTGTGCAGGACCTTAGTAGAAGTGTGCAGGACATCATGGGACCTGTGCAGGACCTCAGTAGGAGTGTGCAGGACATGATGGAACCTGTGGAGGACCCCAGTAGAGTTGTGCAGGACGTCGTAGAATGTATGCAGGACCTCAGTAGGAGTGTGCAGGACATCATGGAACGTGTGCAGGACCTTAGTAGGAGTGTGCAGGACCCCAGTAGGTGTGTGCAGGACGTCGTAGAATGTGTGCAGGCTCTCAGTAGGAGTGTGCAGGAGATCATGGAACGTGTGCAGGACCTTAGTAGGAGTGTGCAACACATCATGGAACCTACGCAGGACCCCAATAGGGGTGTGCAGGACGACGTAGAATGTGTGCAGTACCTCAGTAGGAGTGTGCAGTACCTTGGTAGGAGTGTGCAGGACATCATGGGACCTAAGCAGGACCTCAGTAGGAGTGTGCAGGACATCATGAAACGTGTGCAGGATACCAAGAGAGGTGTGCAGGACATCATGTAACGTGTGCAGGACCCTAGTAGGGGTGTGCAAGACGTCATGGAATGTGTGGAGGACCTTAGTAGGAGTGTGCAGGACATGATGGAACCTGTGGAGGACCCCAGTAGGGTTGTGCAGGACGTCGTAGAATGTATGCAGGACCTCAGTAGGAGTGTGCAGGACCCCAGTAGGTGTGTGCAGGACGTCGTAGAATGTGTGCAGGACCTCAGTAGGAGTGCGCAGGACATCAAGGAACTTGTGCAGGACCCCAGTAGGTGTGTGCAGGACGTCGTAGAATGTGTGCAGGACCTCAGTAGGAGTGTGCAGGAGATCATGGAACGTGTGCAGGACCTTATTAGGAGTGTGCAACACATCATGGAACCTGTGCAGTACCCCAATAGGGGTGTGCAGGACGTCGTAGGATGTGTGCAGTACCTGAGTAGGAGTGTGCAGTACCTTGGTAGGAGTGTGCAGGACATCATGGGACCTGTGCAGGACCTCAGTAGGAGTGTGCAGGACATCATGGAACGTGTGCAGGATCCCAATAGAGGTGTGCAGGACATCATGGAACGTGTGTAGGAACCCAGTAGGGGTGTGCAAGACGTCATGGATTGTGTACAGGACCTCAGTAAAAGTGTGCAGGACCCTAGTAGGGGTGTGCAAGACGTCATGGAATGTGTGGAGGACCTTAGTAGGAGTGTGCAGGACATCATGGATCGTGTGTAGGACCCCAGTAGGGATGAGCAGGACTTCATGGAATGTGTGCAACACCTCAGTAGGAGTGTGCAGAAAATCATGGAACGTGTGCAGGACCTCAGTAGGAGTGTGCAGGACATCATGGAACGTGTGCAGGATCCCAATAGAGGTGTGCAGGACATCATGGAACGTGTGCAGGATCCCAGTAGGCGTGCAGGACATCATGGAACGTGTGTAGGACCTCAGTAGGGATGAGCAGGACGTCATGGAATATGTGTAGGACTCTAGTAAATGTGTGCAGATCATCAAGGGACGTTCGCATGACCTCAGTTTAATGTTCAGGACACCGTATGCAAGCCATGCCTCCGAGTCAACAAAAATGGATGCAAAACTCTGATAAAAGATGCCTGATACTGCACTGCACTAACAATGATTGTTTTTATAAGAGCTCTATGGAAATACTTTGACTGGTACCCTTACCAATTGGCGGCTCATTTCATTTCTGTCTTGAATGGTGGGTGCTCCCCCCCCCCCCCGTCTAGGAAAATGCCTAGACCCTGTGCAATTGGGTCATTCTAAAACTCATTTCATCCTTTTTTAGACTTTCAAATTTAAAAAGTATGTGCCTTGTGTCTTATTTGTAGAAGGCCGCGTTGCAACTATAATCTTGCAGTCTTAGCAGCGGAGCGGTTGTTTCTTCATTTCTACCACTATGTTTTCGAAAAAAAAAGCAACTTGACTTTTAGAGCTTGACGATATTGTAGAAGGGAAACCCTTGTAAAATGTTGTGAAATTTCTGAAAGCTGGGCTCCGCAGAAAAGGTCAAGGATTTGGCATCGCTCTAAAATGTCGTGAAATTGTTTCATTAGATTTGGCTATCAAACTGATTTTCTAAATTTAGTGAAATTGTTAAATCGATTTGGCTGTTGTTGGTATATGCAGACAACATAATCATTAAATGTAGTGAAATTGTTGCAAACGGATTTGGCAGGAGCTCTATGAGTTATCAGAGTCAAATCACGCGTCAGAAGGGGTTTTTCTTGGAGCGCATGTTGAATCAAATGAGAACAAGAATAAGTCTAGCAGCCAAAACGTTTCCATACAATGTGAACCGTGAAAGCGTTGAGGACACGAAGACATAGCGTCAGTAGCTAATATATTGTGTTAGAATTCGTTTTCATGATTTTTATCTAATCGGTGAGGGGAGGGCTGGTACCTTAGTGGGAGCTACACTGAACAGGCAGATTAACATTCGAAAACCTTATTTCTAGCCCATAAGGCCACGTTTTGTTCAGCATTGTTGGCTAAGGATTATTTTTTTTAATTTTTGTCTCCATTCGCTCGCCAGAGGACCTTCTGACGCGTGATTTGACTCTGATAATTCATAGAGCTCCTGCCAAATCCGTTTGCAACAATTTCACTACATTTAATGATTATGTTGTCTGCATATACCAACAACAGCCAAATCGATTCAACAATTTCACTACATTTAGGAAATCAGTTTGATAGCCAAATCTATTGAAACAATTTCACGACCTTCTAGAGCAATGCCAAATCCTTGAACTTTTTTGCGGAGCCCAACTTTCAGAAATGTGAGTCTTCATTTGTTCATTTCGAGGGAGCGCATCTGGAGCACGGGGCGTGTCTGGGACACCAAAACGCTTGTTCGCAGCCGTTATTTTGCCGCTCCTGGCTCGTTTTCTACCGTTCTTTCGACACCGGGAGCCTAGAATCCTTCTCGCCTATCATTTTACTGTGGAAAGTCAACGAGGATGATCATCGTGAGCGCTGCCTTTGATAGAAAATAGGTGTCCTCTGAAATTCGAGAGGTTTGATGCTTTTTTTCGCAATGTTTCCTCTACACCGTGGGCTCAACTGTACGGATGCACAAAAACCAGGAAAGTTTTTCTTGCCTGCTCGCTGCTTTGTGGAAATCTCTCGAACTCTTATCCGCTACTAGCCCCTGTTTTCTCCATTCCAAGTCATCGTCAGCTGTGTCCCTCACTAAAGAGTTTTATCAGGACTATTTGATAGAGTTCGTCTGGAGTCAGAGTAGGGACGAATTTAGTCAAATTTTTGTACATCATTTTTTCCCATTCGTTTAGATAGATCACATGCTTGTTTTTACTTTCTTTGATAATAACAAGTAACACGCAGATGTAAGTGGAGTTCACCAAGAGTGTCTCACTTATTTATCAATGAGGAGCGGTCGATTGGAGATCAATGAACATGAAACTCGCTGCAGCACAACCGCTCTCGTTTCAATCGGTATCGAGCGTGCTGGTTTGGGATTCATGCACATTGATCCCCAGCCGACCGCTTCTTATTGATAAGTAAATGAGACACTCTTGGTGGACTCCACTATATATCCTCTGGTTCCGAGCCAAATTTACTCTGTTCCCTCGCGCGCTTGTGCGGAGCGAGAGTAGAGACAGCGAGAAAGTGTGGGGAGAAGGAGACGCAGCGTACACGCGCAGACGCACGCGATGAACGGAAATGAATTTCACCTGGAAACAGAGGATACAGTAATTTAACGATAAACCAATTATTCAAAATAATAAAATCAAAATCAACGTTAGTGATGTACTAGTTTTGCAAACAGTGGTGTGTAATTACCGCTTACCGTTTTACCGGTATTTTTCGGCTACCTACCGGACCTTGGAATTTGCCGAAATTTCTATCAATAATTCGCTTGTAATTTTTCTGCTCATTCACTGCATGCTATGTGTTTCTGCTCTAAGATTAGATACTGCAACCGCTAGGAAACGCGTTGAACCTATCATGGGCATCAGAGATGTGCGGAACTTTCTGTTTTCTGCCCATTTTGGCCATGTTTTTTCTGTTTTCTGTGAAAAAAGGCAAAATTTGGCAAAAAAAGGCAAAATTTGACAGAAAACAGAAAAAATCGTGTACTTTGACTTGTGGCGAATTTACTTCAGAAACAAGTGTCCGAGCTTATAGACTGAAAACATACATATATGTAGGTTTGGGAAACCCTCACCCGCATTCTCTGCTGTTCTCTAAAGTAAACTTGTCTATCTCGCTAACAATAAGCTGGTTACCCGAGCTGAGGTGGCGTCGTGGCAGGATGCGCTGCTGTTCGCTCGACACGGCAGGGTTCCATCCTCAATCAGGGTCAATCAGATCTAATAACCTTACAGAGTCCTCGAGTTGGTACCAGATTCTAGTAAGGAGATGAAGGATCTGACTGGGAAGTCGACTGACCCCCGTATATCACTGTACAGGCTTGAAAAGCATTCAAGCCTCTATGAAGTAGGCGTCGAATGCGATGCGTATCCAAGTAGGCATTGAGGAAGTCGAGACTTTATCTTTATCTCATAGTGGTTAAAGGCAGCAAACACACTCAAAAAAGTTGTTGAGATAACTACGTTTCTGGAGTCGCATGGCTCCTAGTAGACTGCTCACGCCGTTGGAAGCGTCAAAAACGAGTCAAAACTTCTAAATTTAAGCAATGCAAATCGAAAAATTTCTGCAACCCCGCCCCTGAGCTTCTGCAACCCCGCCCCAAAATACAAACTCGTCCAGATTGATAGTACTAATACGGCCCCTTTGGCTGGTTTTTGATGCTTCCAGCGAGGTTAGCGTTCCAGTACAGGCTGTAAGAGTATATCGGCTTCTCTATCTCAACCGTTTTTTTGCTAACTTTCGCTGTTTCAACCGCGCGCCGTAAAACTCGTCCACTTTCACCTGATAACGAAATAACCATTATTCCTCTGTTTGCACACAGTTTTCATGCGTTTTTTAGTCAGTTCCCAATACAAACAGCTCCAAGCCTTTGATTCATGTCATAAAATCGATACCATTTTTGAGCGTGTCTGCTGCCTTTAACCTTATCCGATTATCCGAGGTTCATCATGGAGGATATCCTCATAAGGTATGTCTTACAGTAATAACGCTAAAACTCACATTTATTGAGTAATAGCGATAATGTGCTTCATTACTACTTAGCGCGCGCTATTCGTACCCTGACTAGCCCGATGTTTGAGGATGAATACTTTCACGCAGGCAGACCCTGACAATACTCCAGTGTCACCGCTTTGGTGGAGTGGGGCAGTCTTGCCCTTACGGTGTCATTCACGCAAATTCTAAGTTCGTGTTTGGTCTCATTCCAGCGCAGGAAAACACAGAATTTGAATACATCACAGACCATAATTTAATTATTGGGTATGAAATATGTAAGTGGACACTAATCAAACAAAAAATGAATCGCTCATAGACAAACCGGAAACTTGTAGACGGTCCGGCCGAAGCGTCTACATCGATGACACACACATCTGTCTCTCTTCGGGAGTCTACATTCCCTCCCGCTGGCCAGTTCTTGGCTTTCAAAGTCGTGCAAAAGAACCATTCATCACGGAAAAAAAGTAAAAAGTTCCACACTGTAAAAAAGCGCAAATACCATACGCCGAACATTATTTGCTGATTTTTGAAAATTATTCTGTTTTCTGCCCATTTTTGGAGCTTTTTCTGTTTTCTGTCAAACTGAATTTTCTGTTTCCAAAAAAATGTTTTCCGCCTATCCCTGATGGGCATCTGTGAAAAATCACGCTATTAACATTCACAGTTTTTCCGTTTGGTGTGTTTTTACCCTCTTTTTTGTATATTCTTTGTACCATCTCCCAAGCACAACATAGAACCGTTGAAGTCTTAGAGTTGTTCCGTACATGAAGAAATCATGCGCGAGGGAAATCACTTGAAAACATTTTTTAGTAAGACAACAGGACATACTAGACAGCCCCTATCAGAGTGCGGGGCACTACAACGAAAAATGCGCCCTTAAGAGGTTGAACGCTTGAGAAGTGCTGTCAGCACATTTCAAGGTCCTCACCCTGTGTGAATGACCGCGGTCGGACATTGTTGCCTGACTGATTACGAATCCGAAAAAAGTTTTTAGCGTTTGCCAAATATTCCTGCCCTCAGTCGGACTTGCCGGATTCGCTCTAGAAGGCAAAGAATATGAACGATTTCCAGTCGGTCATTTAGTTTGTCCCACATGGTAACAACCACTCCTGCATTATAATATTCGTATCCTGTATCCTGCGTGCGTTATTATATTCGAAAATGCTTAAGTCGAAAATGCCTGTATCTTCTATAGCGCTTCGCTCTAGCGCAGAAGGCGATTGGTCGTATGAATTGGCCTTCATACGGCCCTGTAATAGGTGTTTTCCGTTTCTCTTGGAGGTAAGAAAGAGATCCACTCATCCGGCGCAATATTGAAAGAATAACGAAAAGCTCTCGCTTCTTAACATTTTTAAATGCATTTTCTTCTATCAAATTCATCTTGAATTGATAGGTTCCAGTTATAAATTAGTTCAATATGTGCAATATGTGACACTAGGATCTCGTTTTCGTGAAAACCCTTTGAATTTTGTTTCTCTAGGCGTAATATCTGATTAAATGAAGATCTGGAAACTTTTACCGAAATTTCCTTTTTTACAGTAAACACCGACAAAATTTTTTGGTAAAGGTTTGTCGAAAAATCACTTCCCTTCGATCGTTACTGGCCTAGTTGGAAATGCAGAGGTCTTAAGGGATGTCCCAGACCTACGTGTTTGGTGAAATCTTTCAAAAGATGATCCCTAATTACCAATCTTCAGAAGGCTCTGATTTCCGCCAATCTGGCAAAAGATCCTAATCGAAAGAGCACATCATCTGCAAACAAACCAAACGCCTATCCACCTCCAATGTTTAGGCCCCTTGTCAAATCTAATCGAGCAAATGGACCAAACACGATGACTTGAGGAGACGACAGTAGTCGGTGTGGTTTCGATAGCGAATGGCAATTCAGCCCTGCGGTCGCGTCAAATCGCTAGACTTTAACTGGGGAAAGGCCCACGAGCCGAACTGTCAGGCGGTCCGGGGCTGGGAATTGCATCAGATGGTAGCAGAGGTTGTGGCAGTGGTGGAGCGGGCGTGGCAGCAGGCCCGTTCCGCCATGGTTGCAACACCCGCGCGTGTTGCTCTGAGGAGTATAAATGGCCCCTTAATGATCATGAAACATAAGGCTTGTGAGTGGCATACCTTTTCAAACGTCTACAGAAAGTTATGTGATCAGCAGGAGGGGAGTACCAGAGAGTTAGAAAGTACTCGAATCAGAAGACAAGTCTGCTGTATGGTCGAAGCTCCCGTGTTGTATTTATACCCTCCTCCTTCCGGTTGACCGTTTGGGTCCCTCACACTGATCCAGAACGTCTCAGGCGCTTTTCGCGCCCTTTTTTGGGTATCTCGCGCTAGCATCTTGACTTTCACCTTGAAATCTTCCCTCCCTTGGGAGTCAATCATGTAGCAACCTTTTGCTGTGCAACCTCTCAACCTTTCTTTTCCATCTACAATACCCGCGCTAAGTTTTGTAAAAACGGGGAGCACCTGGCAAACTTGGCAAAAAGCGTCCGATGCATGTAACTTAGTTGAATGAAGACTTTTTTGAAATCTGAAAACGCTATCATATTCACAGATCAAATTGCTACCTAATTATGTCACTTGTGTGCCGAAGTTCTATAAGAGCACTTTGTTTTTGAAGGAAATAGTTTTTGCAATCGTTTTTCAAAAAACCTCGCGCGCGGCGAATGCGGCGAAACTTTGAGCAGTATTTGTACAAGTAATGGAAGAGCAATCTGTATGCTTTCTTCATAAATTAGGTACAGGTGGGGGAATCTCAAAGTTTGTTTAGGTTGAATTTTTGAAATCCTTCATTTATGAGTCCGGGGATCTCGCAACAAAACTCTGGCTTTTCAGGTAGTTCTCGAGCGTGTTTAATTGAGGGTTTCGAAAATTCAACCTGAACAAACCTTGAGATAATCTCACCTGCATTTAATTTTTTAAAAAAACATACCGATTGCTCTTCCATTACTTGTACAAATACTGCTCAAAGTTTCGCCGCATTCGCCGCGCGCGACGTTTTTTGAAAAACGATTGCAAAAACTATTTCCTTCAAAAACAAAGTGCTCTTAGGGAACTTCGGCACACAAGTGACATAATTAGGGAGCAATTTGATCTGTGAATATGATAGCGCTTTCAGAATTCAAAAAAGTCTTCATTCAACAAAGTTACATGCATCGGACGCTTTTTTGCCAAGTTTGCCAGATGCTCCCCGTTTTTACAAAACTTAGCGCGGGTATTGTATGTAGGTCCTTTACTCTCACATTCAAGGCGCGAGCTGTTTCGCCGATATAACCTTGACTATTGCTTTGACATGCGATCAGAGTGAAGAGGTTCTGACCCGCGGCACAACGAGAGGGACTCAAAAATATGAAAAAAAAATGGTTTGGTAGGGGAGAAACTAGGAAAAAATTGGGAAAACATTTTAAGTAGAAGTTGAACTGAAATTTCTCGAGACTCGTTAGTAAGGTAAGTGAAGTAGTGCTGATCACAAAAAACTAAAGAAGATAAGGTCGAAAGTAAATGTTTGGTAGCAAATTTCAATCAAAAAACAGTTTTAAAAATGCCAAAAAAATCAAGACCTATGGGAGGGATCGTGACAATTTTCGATGTTTTTCGAAACTTTTGGTCACTTACTATAGGGGGCACATACCCTCGTCTTGTCACAAGACAACGGTCTGCTTGAACCTGCATGTGATAATGTAGATGACATCCAAAGCAGCGCGGAGAACCTCCTTTCACGCGAGGCCGACGACGCAATGTGGGTTAACGCATGCACGGTCATATTGGCAATTTCGAACCAGATGCAGCTTCAAAATACTTGCAGGGATGGCCACTGAGGGCACACAATGTTCCAACGCAGCCGAAGGTAGTATTGCTGAAATTTTCCTCCTGTCTCACCTTCCTCGGTCTTACTAAAGTAACGCTACTGAACAGGTCCATGATATCTCTAACTAGGGCTTACCTTACCTTTGCCGAGGGCCTTTATAAAACCATGTTTTGGTATTTGTAGGTATGGGACACAGCATTGATAGTCCGTTTTCCGAATGCCCTAGATATGTGCCTCAGAGATATACGGGAGATTTCCAAAAATGGGCATTTTTATAGTTTTGCGAGGAGAAAAGGGGTACACGAATGGCAATTTTAAGGGTGTTCAAACAATTGCTTCGGAATTAGCTTTAAACATCCTTTTTAGGAAATGTTTTGGGTGCTGATTACGAACCTGAGGCCCGTTTGTCAATATTCAGAAAAATCCGACTGATTTGGTCCGAAGCTTCGACATCGGGGGAATTTCGCTGGCCAAAGGCGACGTCTGACGATTTTGAGAATGCTACGATGAAATCGCCTCAAAGCTTCTACATAGGGGCTACTCGGGCTGCCTAACCAAATCTATGATCGGTTTATTGATTTTACTTGGATTGTGGTATGTAACCTGGGGTATGCTTAGGGTAGCTCTGTCAATGTCTCAGATTTGAATACGTCAATATGGCGCTACCTCAATGCCTCATCTCTTAGATATGCTCTTTAATAGTACATAGTTTGAGACTCCACTTAAAGCACACTTTATACAGGTGAATTTTCGGTGTTTCAACACCTTCGTCAGACCTGAATTTGTCACAGACTGAACATTTACACATAACGAAAATCAACCCCGAAGAGGCCAATAAAAACTAACCCGACGTCAGCCACACTAAAAAACTACCACGAACTCTGGGATTTGCTGAGTACCACTCTCGTAGGTTCCGCCTCTTTTCCATTTAGCGGAGTCATGTCAGCATATACTGCGGTTACGCCCACTCAGTTATGATTGGTCGACGATATGTAGCGCATACAGTATACCAAGCAGTATATGCTGCGTAGGTGCTGTAGTTGCCAGCATATCCTGCGCACACACCAGCATATCCTAAAAAGTTCCTGAAGCGCGAACGCACGCATGAAAGCGGCGGCGAGGTTCAGACAGCGTTTGAATTCAAATTAGGCGCGAAAATGAGACTGCGCGTCCTGACCGAAGCCCACTATTGATCCCATCCTTCGTCTTCGGCAATGACTTCACTTGAAGGTAAGTTTAATCTTTTAATTGGTTTTATTCATATTTCTTTTTGGTCCAATGCACAGTGAACCCCCCCCCCCCTTAAAGGCAGTGTTCACGATGATGTTTGATTTTGATATTAATCGCTAAATCGATTGTTTGGCCACCGGGTAGAACTGAAATAACGAAGAAATCGAAAAAGACGCTCGAGAAGGGCATTAGATTTTTTACTCTCACCCCTCTTTTTTACTCTAACTGGAACTGTTCGTTGTGACAATGAAATCTTTTGTGGATCCGCCTTTGCAAATTTCTCCTTTCTGTCGCTCCATTCTCTCCTTTGGACCCTAACTAATACTGTTTTGCCTGAAATATTTTTCTATTTTTGATTGGCCCCATTTTTTACCGGTGGCAACCACCGCGAACATGGGGACCTCGGCCACCGCAAATTCAAGCGAGGGCACAATGAGCCGCAGGAGCACGGGTGTTTAGAAGATTGTTTTTATTGTTGCTGGCAGTTCTTCATTTTTCTGTAATTACATGTTCGTCTCTGCTTTATGTCTGAAGATAGGGTCTGTTTTGATCTCTTTGTTAATATGTTTTTTCTGTTGATGTTATTCCAAAGTCAGGACCAAGCCAGTGAATGGCAGTGCAATATTTTTGTGTTGGTTATGAATTAATAAACATTACAGAAGCTTTCTTGAGCGTTCTTTTTTGTGTTACAGCCGCATCACGGTAGCACGGCGCCAACTACACGTGAGCAGAACGTAAGGGCTACAGATTTTTGCTGAGCATCCGCGACAATTGCTGCCGTGCGCCAGGGGCCGGATGCATCAACGCTCCGGGTTGGGCAGGGGCTGGGCAGTCGGCGCCTTTGCAGATCTTCGTAGATCCTTAAATCAGTCGTGCCCCTGCAGTGTATTTCGCTTCCCCAGGCGCCCAATATCCTAGCTGGGGTGGCTGGGGAAGCCAAGGACACTGCAGGGGCACGATTGATTTAGTGATCTACAGAGATCTTCAAAGACGTCGGCTGCCTTGCCCATACCCCAACCCAGAGCGTGGATGCGTCTGGCCCCTGGATGCTAAGAATTCATTGTTAACAATGCGGCAGCATACGCTGCGAGTATACGCGGCATATGCTGTCTTGAGCCTGAAGGCCGAGAATCCATGGCAGCAGCATATGCCGCGAGAATCCGCGGCATATGCTGTCTTGTGCCTGAAAGCCAAGAATTTATTGCAGCAGCATATGCTGTCATGCGCCTGGAAGCCAAGAATCCATCGCAGCAGCTTATGCCGCGAGAATCTGCAGCATATGCTGTCGTGCGCCTGATGGCCAAGAATTCATTGCCGCAGCATATGCTGCGCTCAAATCAGCATGTGCCGCAAAGGAGGAGATGAGACTCGACGAAATATGCTGCTACATTGCTGCTAGCCACGAATCCATATCGGCAGCATATAGGGAACTCAGAGCCGGATATGCTGCGAGAACTTCGCCCCTTTTTTCAATACCACTCTCGTAACCCGGCCGGTGATCCTGTCTGGATGCGAGAGTGGTACTCAGCGAATTCCAGAGAATGCACCGGGATCGCAATCGCTACGCGATAAGTCTCAAAGCTTCATGAGCTTCTCCTTATTACTGATCTCCGGAGAGATACGCTTTATCGCTATCGCTTCTAACAACTTCCTCTCTAAAGCCTAGTTTTGACTGCAGGTGGTCGCTGCGGCCATGCGAGAGAGAACTGTTGCTTTTTCATCGCGCGTAAAGGAAAGCCGCTCCAGTAGTGATCGCTTCGTGGCAAAAGTCCTACATCGCTGGGTCGCGGCGACGAAATCCTATGTTTTACTGCATCGCTGCTTGGAGAGCGATTCTCAATGGTCGCTTACCATCGCTCCATCGCGGCCAAAATGGCAGCGATGGAGCGATTGCCAGCGAATGGCACGTTTCGTCTAGTGAACATTGACCCTTTAACATGACAAGATCAGTGTTTTCGATTGAAACGCGTTATTGATGAATACCAGCCATTAATTTCACTGATTGATTAAATTTCTTCTATCATCCGTGGGCTTATGAACTATGAACAAAATCGCTGCCGCTGCTACATCGCTGCAGCAGCGGGTGTGGGGGGAGGGGTGGATAGGGTAACAGTAATCTATGTTCGGTTTTCCCTACGAACCCACCGATATTCCAAAAAAAAAAACAGAAAAAACCATTTGAAACTACTTGTACCTCCTAATCGGAGCAGCTGGAATGAGTTCATATGCTCGGCCCATATTTAGTTACAATAAAATTGCCCTATACAAGGTTTGACAATTTGATTCTGGCCCATTCGTGAGATATAAGCCGTTCCCGAGCTCACTGTGCATTCCATTCCTCGTATCACTCGATTGAAGATGCCATATCCATCGTGCAGTGATGGTCGAGAAGAGAACGACGGGAAATGCCATACTACGAAAGGATGGCGGGTTGCGGGTTCTATTCCCGCAATGCATCTCCTGAGGAAATTGTTTTGCATTTATTCGATTGTTTATCCACAGGGCTTCTCATTTACATTCTAACTTGCTTTTTCCAATCGTACTCGATTTACAATTTCTATCGCATGAATCCCTGTAGTATATGAGCATTTCCTCACCTTATTCAAAAAATTATTCTTCTTACCTTGCGCTAGCATTTCGGATTCATGGAAAAATACCAGGTTGTTCAATCAGTTTTGTCATTCGACAAGAAAAACACAATTTTATGGTTCAAAATGCACTTTATTATTCAGTATAATCTCCTTGAACATTAGTATAATCTCGTTGAGAATTTACACTTGCTCCAACGATCCTCCAATCTGTGGATACTATCCCTGAAGTGAACTCCGGAAGGTCTGCAAAATACGCTTCAACAGCCGTTATGACCTCTTCATTTGATGAGAAACGCTTACCACGCATAAATTTTTTGAGTCCTGGAATCAAATGGAAGTCGCTTGGGGCCAAATCTGGTGAATACGGTGGATGCCCCAACAATTCGAACTTTAATTCATGGATTTTAGCCATTCTCAAAATGCTCTTGTGACACGGTGCAGTGCCCTAATGAAAAAAAAATTTTCTTCTGCAAACCGGGTCTTTTTTCGCAATTTTTTCCTTCAACTGGTTCAAAGGTTGCAATAGAATTCAGAATTAATTGTTTTACCAGTTGGCAAGTAATCCACAAACAAAATTTGATGTGGGGTTTGGACGTCCTTCACGTGGATCGTCTTCAAGGCTTGTATGACCACGTTTAAATACAGCAACCCATATTTCTACTGTTCTAATTGTAGGTGAACAATCATAATGGACTTTTAACATTCGTTTGTAATTTTCTTTTGGTGCTACACCTTCCAAAAATAAGAATTTTATCACTGCACGATATTCAATTTTTTCCATTGTTGTGACACGGCGACACTAAATGGCTTGTAAACAAAGAATAAATTGACAGATTGAAATGAAACTTCACATACGTTCATATGAAGAGTGTACCAACAAAACGAAAAAAAATTGGGCTAGTAGCAACGCCCTCTCTTATCGAACGACAAAACTTATTGAGCAACCTGGTATTGTCATGTAAGCATCTTGTAACTTTGTTTTACTTTATTCGAGTACAGGAAGACACCTTTTTTGAACACATAAAATTCGTTTGAGAATCATCGTAGAAAGAAGCAATGCCACTGTAAGATGCAAAGAGATGATTCCTTACTTGAAAATTTATCGTCATGTCCGCCATTTTCATTTTCAGAAGGCGACAATCGATTACCCAATACATCTGCTGACCCTTCATCGAAAACTACTAAACTTGGCTCGATCTCGCAGAATTTTTTTCCATTATCTGAAGCTCGAGGATGAGTGAGTGAGTGAGTATAAGGCAAAAAAAAAACCGAAATTTTTTCCCATATAGTTACAAATAAAGCAGATTGAGGTAGGCGAGTGTTAGATATAGGCTCCAGGAGAACTCTGCGTCTCCTACTTACCCCATAGAGGATTAGGCAAAGTTAGGAACCCGATATGTCATTCGACGCAAAATTTCACGTAGATTCCAAAAACAGCCTTCACCAAAACCCTATCTTCAACGGTTGAAGAGTTATAGGCGAAAAACCGGTGTTTCGTAAAATGAAATAGGCTGAAGGATCGAGAAAATATTTTTCCAAACCGGAAACACCAGTCGACGCAGAATTCCATCGAGATTTCGAAAACAAATTTCATCAAAGGTCTACCTCCAAGCAAAAAAAATTATGGACAAAAAAACCGATAATTTCAGGCGAAAAAATGCTTTTTATAAACTGAAATCGGCTGGTAGAAGGGGAACGTATTTTTTAAAACTGGAAACGCTATTCGATGCAGAACTTTATGGAAATTCCGAAAACAACCTTCACCAAAGACCTATCTTTCAGGGTTAAAAAGTTATGGCCGAAAAACCTGCAGTCAAACCCACCCAATCTTAAAAATGACTTGCATGAGTGTTGGGTCACTTTCATTCTTCTTCGGGGCGTTTCACCGGTTTTCCCACTGATGAAAGTTCCCCACTTCACCTTCCAGGGTTGAAAGTTGGTGGAGTACATGGCTCCACCCAACGAAGTTATGCGCCGAACCATGCTTCAAATCTGTTCATACTTTCATACATACGCTAGAGACTAAGGAAGTTTACTGGAATCCATTTATTCGTTATAATTTTCGATCCTGCAAGTAACTGTTGTTGGTTTTTTCCAGAACAGTTTCCTCATTCACTCCTCATCTTCACGCTCGCTGTCTTCTAGGGTGTAATCAGCGTCCATGGTTTCCTCAGTGCATGCTGCGTACTGCTCTTCAGTCCGAAAACGAGAGCCTGAAAATAAAATGAAATTATCGAGATATAAAATGTCCTACCAAGGCTGCCGAAGATCAGTCCAGCAAAATTGAAAGTACATAATGTAGGAAAAATAAGGGAAACCAATGATCTATTTGCTTACCTAAGGATTCTTTTGCAGTCTACTGAAGTGGCCAGCGCTACGCAGTACTCAGGAACTACCTGAGCGATGAGCGGGAAATTTCACGCCCAGTGGTGCTTCCACCATTTAATAGGGTTTTGCTCAAACGACGGCTTCGATTTACTTGAACTTATTCTAGTCATTTGATTTCGCTCCTAAAGCTCATCTACAAGAAATCAAAATTTTAGATAATTCCTTATCTAAAACTTACAGGCAAAACGTCCTTGCAACCTGAGTCTGTGGGATGTCCACGTGTTCCGCCTGCGTGCGAATATCCCACTGTGTGCTCATCTTTGGTGGTCTTCGCAGCAACAGCAACGGGAGAACTGTTTTCGAATGACTGGAGCAGGCTCTGCGGAACAAAATGGAGCTTGACCGTGGACATAGGCTTATTGCGTTCTGAATTGCACTCCTTCACAGATGAATTCGTTGGCTATTTCTGTTGTGGTAGAGTAGTTTAGGACTGCGTAGGAAGAAGAACGGTCAAAGATAATGGCGAAGAAGAGATAAAAATAACGAACAATATAAAACACTGGGTGAAGTGAGAATAAACATTCAACCTGTTTTGTGCTGTTCTGACACGCTAACTATCTCCTTCCATTTTTCTGAGAGAAAACGGATTCCAGCACGAGGGTGCGCGCATTCAAGAAAACAGCCACACATACAAGCCATGCCTACTTGCAAAAAAAAGAAAATACTGTAATTAAAGGCAGCGTTCACGATGAAAAAAGTTTTCGAAATTTCACTACGATTGGGTAGTGGAGGGACACTCTGTAACGTTAACGTCGAAAGAACGCATGAAAACGAGCCAGGAAGAGCCCCAAAAGAGCCCGAAGTTGCAACTTCGAGCGCATTGAAAACCCCAAAAGCGCATCACACGCCCACCGACGTGAACAAATGAATGCTCGAGATCGTGAGATGAGCGATGATTTTCAATCATTAGCCCCGTTCTTCCCTTCATTCTCAGCTTCTCTCTTTACTCAGGTCAGCTCGTATAGATCGGCTGCAAAAGACGGAAGTTACAAGCCTTGGACAAGTCGTCCACCATGTTTCCATAGCTCAATCTTTGAGGACCCATACCTGCGTTCACAGAAGGTCTTGTATGATTTCAGAGACACCATTGGAATCAGCATGGGGCCGTTTTCAAGATAGGCGGAAAAACAGAAAAACGATTTTCATCGTGAACACTGCCTTTAAGTACCCTACTAGCGCCACTTGTCGCTTTCCTTGATTGGCAAGCAAAGTTTTGCTCAGTCTGGTTAATCAAGCATCACGATTTGCATGCCGTTATACCCGTTCATGGACTCTTTCTCCTCTTTTTTGGTGTATTTACTGCCACATTCGTACTACCCGAGAGGATTTTAGTGACACAATAGTAGAAACAAAGACACAGCCGCCCCGTTTTCAAAAAAGCGAGGTAATAGCTGCGTCGCGGCTTTCTAGAGTGATGATGCAAACCATATCTGTGTTTTTGAGATGAACTCATTATCTTTGCATTCTTACAAGGGTATGCAAAGCGTAGGTCGGATCTGCAGAACCGATTTGCACTGACAGTATCTCTCGCGCCTCTGTAGTGAAACTTTGCATAACCCCGCCCCGAGCACTGATTCCAGAAAGTTGTGAACGTTTTTAAATTTTCGCCAAAAGGTAAGGGTACCCATTAGAAATTTGTTGATTTGTTTTGAAAAAAAAATCGGATTTTGCGCAAAACTTGTGTCCAGTGGTAATCTAGACTTTTCAAAACGAATCTGGGGTCTGTTTATCAAAATTCTGAAGTTACGGTGAGTAATATGCCATTAAAGGCAGCATACACGCTCGCAAGCATTGTCGAGATAACAGCATAGATAGGTCCGCACGGCCCGTACCATGTCGTCAACGACGTTTGAAGCGCTGAAAACTGTCCAGGATGACAATATTTGACAATGTTTGAGCAATCTTGCATTCCACGCCCGTATTTTCACACCCCTTCGAGTAACAGAATGAGAATCGATACTTGTGAAAACGTGTGATAATGGAGAGCGATAGCACTATCAAATGGGAGTGCACAAGAGAAATAGCTTGGTTTACTTGAGTATAACATGTCTGCATACCTATTGACTCTCGTCCACTTTCAAGAATGCCGCTCTGCTTTGGCTGACCTCTTGAAATGGAGAATTTTATCAGTGCTTAAACATGTTATATTGAGGTAAATCGAGTTTTTTCTCTACTGCACTCCCTTTTTATAGTGCTATCATTCTAATTTATCACATGTTTTCTCAAGTATCGATTCTCATTCTGTTACTCGAAGGGGTGTGAAAATACGGGCGTGGAAGGCAAGATTGCTCAAACATTGCCAAATATTGTCGTCCTGGACAGTTTTCAGCGCTTCAAACGTCGTTGACGACATAGTACGGGCCGTGCGGACCTATCTATGCTGTTATCTCGACAATGCTTGCGAGCGTGTATGCTGCCTTTAAGGGGTCAAAATCTACCTTAGAAGTTCGAAAATCGGCAATTGGACATTGAATTCGTATTCAACACTTCTAACAGCCCCCGCATACAAATTTTGAGCCAAATCTGAGAAATTAATCACTACCATATACCATCTGGAATCTACCATAATCTGCAGAAGATCGGCAAACGGACCTCAGATTCGTGCTAAGCGCATCAAAAAATCAGAAAATGCTACCATCAGAAAATGATTTTGAGAAACATCTATCAAAGAGAAACATCTATCAAACAAATCGGAACTAGCGCCTTGCCCTGAGCATCTTCCCACGCTGTGATGCTTCGAGCGGATCAAACCGAAATCTTTGATAAATCGACAACGAAACCTAGGATTGTGATCAGCGCCCCAAAAAAATCAGGGAGAATTTTTAGTCACGTCTGGAACATTTTTTGAAGCGGTTCTAGAACCACGAACTAAATAAGGAACCCTTCAACCAAAGATCCGTACAAGTCCAGAACGCTATCAGTCTGCGCAAAGTTCGGGAAATGTGTTTTAACCCGAACTTTGCCCAAGAAGGTTGTTTTGCGTGCTGAACACGATTATGAGGTCCGTTCCAAGATTTTCGAAAACTTACGGAGCGTTTTGGAAGGACGAAAAGGCACGAAAAACAATCGTTCCGAGCTTCTAATTCCTCGGAACTAGCGGATCGGGACGTGGTACTGCGCAGTTCACTCTAGATGCACAAGAAATACTAGCAATAGAATTAGTTTCCGCAGATCCGACACATGCTTTATATACTTCCCTTGTCAGTCATTTTTGACCATTTCAATGGGTCAGGACTACTAGGGTACACTGTACCCAAGATCACTAAATCAGATCATTCGCGTAGGATCTATAGGGAAAAAATTAAGCAGGTGTTTTCATTGGCTGAATCGGTACGGCTTTTTCGAAAACTTACTTGCCCAGAACTTGACGGGCTCTAAATGATCCGCTGGCGAGCTGTGCCCCGCGGTAAGGCCAGAACCCCTTCTAGAATCCATAAAAAGTTCAAATAAACGCAATTCAATGAACGAACGATGAAAGCATACAATATCGGGTGCTGATTCCGATTTCAGATTTGTAAGAAGTTGCCGCTATCTGGGAAGTCTTTAGGCTCCGTCCAAAGCAGACGACCAGCGGCAAAGCGTAAAGGCGTCAGAGCACCATGCGCCAGCGCTCAAACGCTGGCGCATGACTCTCGACGGTTGGCGCACTCAACGTGTCCGAGAACGGCACGTGGTTAACGATGGTATCGATAATATTAGTGACAGCCGTTACGGTTACTATGCCTCCACCGTCAGCAACTGGCAGGCTGCAGTGGTCACTGGGGAGTCAGATCAATGACAATTGCTGACGATGCGAACCCTCAGCGTCACTTCACGGCCACTTGACGCTAGGACGTCTGCTATGGACGGAGCCTTATGGCGGTAAACGCAAACGCAACTTTAAAAATTACATGTATTGTTAGTATCTCTCACCCCCCTTTCATCGCAGATCTGCAATGGTTAAGCATACCATAGTATCGCGAATTTTATCGCTGGCGAAAATAAAACGCGAATTCAAGCTGCGATTTTTCACGCGGATTGCAGCAATGAATGTCGCTCACAGTTGTTTTTTTTTCAAATTCCTCGAATTTTTTCAGCTACTTTTTTCGCAGCTTGGAGATTTGCGAGAAGAATGGTTGAGATGATTCTTGTCGCAATAGCGTCATCCTAGAGAAGTTAGCAGCATATTTTTGTTAAGCTCGATAAGAGTGTTGTGTATAAAAGTGCGCAGGACTTCAGTGGGAGTGTGCAGAACTTTCGGGGGAGTGTGCAGGACGTCATAGAAAGTGCGCAGGACATCAGTGGGTGTGTGCAGGACACCACAGAAAGTGTTCAGGACATCAGTGGGGTGTGCAGGACGTGATATAAAGTGTGCAGGACTTCAGTGGGAGTGTGCAGGACTTCAGGGGGAGTGTGCAGAACTTTCGGGGGAGTGTGCAGGACGTCATAGAAAGTGCGCAGGACATCAGTGGGTGTGTGCAGGACACCACAGAAAGTGTTCAGGACATCAGTGGGGTGTGCAGGACGTGATATGAAGTCTGCAGGACTTCAGGGGGAGTGTGCAGGACGTCATAGAAAGAGCGCAAGACATCAGTGGAAGTGTGCAGGACACCACAGATAGTGTGCAGGACATCAGTGGCAGTGTGCAGGACGTGATAGAAAGTGTGGAGGACATCAGTGGGAGTGTGCAGGACGTCAGTGGGAGTGTGCAGGACTTTAGGTGGAGTGTGCAAGACGTCATAGAAAGTGTGCAGGACGTCAGTGGAAGTGTGCAGGACTTCAGTGGGAGTGTGCAGAACTTGCGGGGGAGTGTGCAGGACGTCGAAGAAAGTTCGCAGAACATCAGTGGGCGTGTGCAGGACACCACAGAAAGTGTTCAGGACATCAGTGGGGTGTGCAGGACGTGATATAAAGTGTGCAGGACTTCAGTGGGAGTGTGCAGGACTTCAGGGGGAGTAAGCAGGACGTCATAGAAAGAGCGCGAGACATCAGTGGAAGTGTGCAGGACACCACAGATAGTGTGCAGGACATCAGTGGGAGTGTGCAGGACGTGATAGAAAGTGTGGAGGACATCAGTGGGAGTGTGCAGGACTTCAGTGGGAGTGTGCAGGACTTTAGGGGGAGTGTGCAGGACGTCATAGAAAGTGTGCAGGACATCAGTGGAAATGTGCAAGACTTCAGTGGGAGTGTGCAGAACTTTCGGGGGAGTGTGCAGGACATCATAGAAAGTGCGCAGGACATCAGTGGGTGTGTGCAGGACACCACAGAAAGTGTTCACGACATCAGTGGGGTGTGCAGGACGTGATATAAAGTGTGCAGGACTTCAGTGGGAGTGTGCAGGACTTTGGGGGAGTGTGCAGGACGTCATAGAAAGTGTGCAGGACATCAGTGGAAGTGTGCAGGACTTCAGTGGGAGTGTGCAGAACTTTCGGGGGAGTGTGCAGGACATCATAGAAAGTGCGCAGGACATCAGTGGGTGTGTGCAGGACAAAACAGAAAGTGTTCAGGACATCAGTGGGGTGTGCAGGACGTGATATAAAGTGTGCAGGACTTCAGTGGGAGTGTGCAGGACGTCATAGAAAGAGCGCGAGACATCAGTGGAAGTGTGCATGACACCACAGATAGTGTGCAGGACATCAGTGGGAGTGTGCAGGACGTGATAGAAAGTGTGGAGGACATCAGTGGGAGTGTGCAGGACATCAGTGGGAGTGTGCAGGACACCACAGAAAGTGTGCAGGACATCAGTGGAAGTGTGCAGGACTTCAGTGGGAGTGTGCAGGACTTTAGAGGGAGTATGCAGGACACCAGAGGGAGTGTCCAGGACGTCATAGAAAGTGCGCAGGACATCAGTGGGAGCGTGCAGGACACCACAGAAAGTGTGCAGGACATCAGTGGGAGTGTGCAGGACGGGATAGAAAGTGTGGAGGACATCAGTGGGAGTGTGCAGGACACCACAGAAAGTGTGCAGGACATCAGTGGAAGTGTGCAGGACGTCGAAGAAAGTGCGCAGAACATCAGTGGGCGTGTGCAGGACACCACAGAAAGTGTTCAGGACATCAGTGGGGTGTGCAGGACGTGATATAAAGTGTGCAGGACTTTAGGGGGGGGGTGTGCAGGACGTCATAGAAAGAGCGCAAGACATCAGTGGAAGTGTGCAGGACACCACAGATAGTGTGGAGGACATCAGTGAGAGTGTGCAGGACACCACAGAAAGTGTGCAGGACATCAGTGGAAGTGTGCACGACTTCAGTGGGAGTGTGCAGGACTTTAGGGGGAGTGTGCAGGATGTCATAGAAAGTGTGCAGGACATCAGTGGGCGTGTGCAGGACACCACAGAAAGTGTTCAGGACATCAGTGGGGTGTGCAGGACGTGATATAAAGTGTGCAGGACTTCAGTGGGAGTGTGCAGGACTCCAGGGGGAGTGTGCAGGACGTGATAGAAAGTGTGCAGGAAACCAGTGGGAGTGTGCAGGACGTCGAAGAAAGTGCGCAGAACATCAGTGGGCGTGTGCAGGACACCACAGAAAGTGTTCAGGACATCAGTGGGGTGTGCAGGACGTGATATAAAGTGTGCAGGACTTCAGTGGGAGTGTGCAGGACTTCAGGGGGAGTAAGCAGGACGTCATAGAAAGAGCGCGAGACGTCAGTGGAAGTGTGCAGGACACCACAGATAGTGTGCAGGACATCAGTGGGAGTGTGCAGGACGTGATAGAAAGTGTGGAGGACATCAGTGGGAGTGTGCAGGACTTCAGTGGGAGTGTGCAGGACTTTAGGGGGAGTGTGCAGGACGTCATAGAAAGTGTGCAGGACATCAGTGGAAGTGTGCAGGACTTCAGTGGGAGTGTGCAGAACTTTCGGGGAAGTGTGCAGGACATCATAGAAAGTGCGCAGGACATCAGTGGGTGTGTGCAGGACACCACAGAAAGTGTTCAGGACATCAGTGGGAGTGTGCAGGACGTGATATAAAGTGTGGGGGACATCAGTGGGAGTGTGCAGGACACCACAGCTAGTGTGCAGGACATAAGTGGGAGTGTGCAGGACTTTAGTGGGAGTGTGCAGAACTTTCGGGGGAGTGTGAAGGACGTGATATAAAGTGTGCAGGACTTCAGTGGGAGTGTGCAGGACGTCATAGAAAGAGCGCAAGACGTCGGTGGAAGTGTGCAGGACACCACAGATAGTGTGCAGGACATCAGTGGGAGTGTGCAGGACGTGATATAAAGTGTGGAGGACATCAGTGGGAGTGTGCAGGACACCACAGATAGTGTGCAGGACATAAGTGGGAGTGTGCAGGACTTTAGTGGGAGTGTGCAGAACTTTCGGGGGAGTGTGAAGGACGTGATAGAAAGTGTGCAGGAAACCAGTGGGAGTGTGCAGGACGTCGAAGAAAGTGTGCAGAACATCAGTGGGCGTGTGCAGGACACCACAGAAAGTGTTCAGGACATCAGTGGGGTGTGCAGGACGTGATATAAAGTGTGCAGGACTTTAGGGGGAGTGTGCAGGACGTCATAGAAAGAGCGCAAGACATCAGTGGAAGTGTGCAGGACACCACAGATAGTGTGGAGGACATCAGTGAGAGTGTGCAGAACACCACAGAAAGTGTGCAGGACATCAGTGGAAGTGTGCACGACTTCAGTGGGAGTGTGCAGGACTTTAGGGGGAGTGTGCAGGATGTCATAGAAAGTGTGCAGGACATCAGTGGGCGTGCGCAGGACAGCACAGAACGTGTTCAGGACATGAGTGGGGTGTGCAGGACGTGATATAAAGTGTGCAGGACTCCAGGGGGAGTGTGCAGGACGTGATAGAAAGTGTGCAGGAAACCAGTGGGAGTGTGCAGGACGTCGAAGAAAGTGCGCAGAACATCAGTGGGCGTGTGCAGGACACCACAGAAAGTGTTCAGGACATCAGTGGGGTGTGCAGGACGTGATATGAAGTGTGCAGGACTTCAGTGGGAGCGTGCAGGACTTCAGGGGGAGTAAGCAGGACGTCATAGAAAGAGCGCGAGACATCAGTGGAAGTGTGCAGGACACCACAGATAGTGTGCAGGACATCAGTGGGAGTGTGCAGGACGTGATAGAAAGTGTGCAGGACATCAGTGGAAGTGTGCAGGACTTCAGTGGGAGTGTGCGGAACTTTCGGGGGAGTGTGCAGGACATCATAGAAAGTGCGCAGGACATCAGTGGGTGTGTGCAGGACACCACAGAAAGTGTTCAGGACATCAGTGGGGTGTGCAGGACGTGATATAAAGTGTGCAGGACTTCAGTGGGAGTGTGCAGGACTTCAGGGGGAGTGTGCAGGACGTCATAGAAAGAGCGCAAGACGTCAGTGGAAGTGTGCAGGACACCACAGATAGTGTGCAGGACATCAGTGGGAGTGTGCAGTACGTGATATAAAGTGTGGAGGACATCAGTGGGAGTGTGCAGGACACCACAGCTAGTGTGCAGGACATAAGTGGGAGTGTGCAGGACGTGATAGAAAGTGTGGAGGACATCAGTGGGAGTGTGCAGGACGTGATAGAAAGTGTGGAGGACATCAGTGGGAGTGTGCAGGACACCACAGAAAGTGTGCAGGACATCAGTGGAAGTCTGCAGGACTTCAGTGGGAGTGTGCAGGACTTTAGGGGGAGTGTGCAGGACACCAGAGGGAGTGTGCAGGACGTCATAGAAAGTGCGCAGGACATCAGTGGGAGTGTGCAGAACGGGATAGAAAGTGTGGAGGACATCAGTGGGAGTGTGCAGGACACCACAGAAAGTGTGCAGGACATCAGTGGAAGCGTGCAGGACTTTAGTGGGAGTGTGCAGAACGTGATAGAAAGTGTGCAGGAAACCAGTGGGAGTGTGCAGGACGTCGAAGAAAGTGCGCAGAACATCAGTGGACATGTGCAGGACACCACAGAAAGTGTTCAGGACATCAGTGGGGTATGCAGGACGTGATATAAAGTGTGCAGGACTTCAGTGGGAGTGTGCAGGACTTCAGGGGGAGTAAGCAGGACGTCATAGAAAGAGCGCGAGACATCAGTGGAAGTGTGCAGGACACCACAGATAGTGTGCAGGACATCAGTGGGAGTGTGCAGGACGTGATAGAAAGTGTGCAGGACATCAATGGGAGTGTGCAGGACTTCAGTGGGAGTGTGCAGGACTTTAGGGGGAGTGTGCAGGACGTCATAGAAAGTGTGCAGGACATCAGTGGAAGTGTGCAGGACTTCAGTGGGAGTGTGCAGAACTTTCGGGGGAGTGTGCAGGACGTCATAGAAAGTGCGCAGGGCATCAGTGGGTGTGTGCAGGACAAAACAGAAAGTGTTCAGGACATCAGTAGGGTGTGCAGGACGTGATATAAAGTGTGCAGGACTTCAGTGGGAGTGTGCAGGACTTCAGGGTGAGTGTGCAGGACGTCATAGAAAGAGCGCAAGACATCAGTGGAAGTGTGCATGACACCACAGATAGTGTGCAGGACATCAGTGGGAGTGTGCAGGACGTGATAGAAAGTGTGGAGGACATCAGTGGGAGTGTGCAGGACATCACAGTTAGTGTGCAGGACATCAGTGGGAGTGTGCAGGACACCACAGAAAGTGTGCAGGACATCAGTGGAAGTGTGCAGGACTTCAGTGGGAGTGTGCAGGACTTTAGGGGGAGTATGCAGGACACCAGAGGGAGTGTTCAGGACGTCATAGAAAGTGCGCAGGACATCACTTCGAGGGTTCTATGCCTTTCGGCTACTCGCTGCCACGCGGGTCTTCTTTTCTGCCTGGAAAGCTCCCCTTCCTTCCACCAAAAACACGGACCAAAACGTCCACACGCACCAGTATTCGACGGTAGAACCGTCTTTTCGTCACACCTCAAACTTGGGTAATTAAACTTCATTATTAACAAATAATAACAAAACACGATTATCATAACGAGAACAAGATAAAAAATTATCAATATAGGCAGTATTGCAGAGGATGATCAATCAGAATTTTTGGTGACCCATAATCATTGAGAAATCAGCCCGAAAACACTAGGAATAACATGGATCATTGTCGACCCGGAGAAAAAATAAGAATAACCAGGGTCATTGTCGACCGGAATTCCCTAATTGAATACAAGGGTCATTGTCGACCCGGAACAGAGGAATAGCAAGGGTCATTGTCGACCCGGAGAACACTAGGAATGACAAGGGTCATTGTCGACCCGGAGAACACTAGGAATGACAAGGGTCATTGTCGACCCGGAGAACACTAGGAATGACAAGGGTCATTGACGACCCGGAAAAACACTAGGAATGACCAGGGTCATTGTCGACCCGAGAAACAGTAGGAATGACCAGGGTCATTGTCGACCCGAGAAACAGAGGAATGGGAAGGGTCATTGTCGACCCGGAAAACACTAGGAATAAGAAGGGTCATTGTCGACCCGAGAACAGAGGAATAGTAAGGAAGAAAAGGGCCACTCCGTTATGAGATTCTTCCACTAGAGTGACTGCAGTCTGGCTTGTCAGTCGAGGTGCGCTAGGCGGCTGTCCCCCTTGTCTGACTTGCTGTGTGCTTGGTTGTGATCTGCTTTGTGGTTGCTGTCCCAGTCTTGGCTGCTGCCTCTGTGTACTTGAGTTGGCATTAGCTCTGGGGAATGACTGTTGTGTAGTTGGGCTTCTGATTGGTTGGATGAATCGACATGGGTAAGATGAATGGTGCTTTTGGTTACACCTGTAGCATGCCTGGCTCCTACAGTCTGCCGCATTGTGGTTGCCCCTACCACAATTCAGGCATAACTGATTCCTCACTAGGTATGCTCTTCGTTCTGCCTCCGGCACTCTTCTGCACTCCATTGAGCGATGTGAATTGCCACTGCAATAGATGCATGGTGCTGCCTGAGGTCTTGTGTTTGTTTGGATTGCAGGATGAATCGGTGCCGCCCTGCCTTGCGTTGTGTGGATTCGCGGTCTGGTCATGATCATGTCTTGTGTTCTCTCAACGCTGTCTCTTATGTTGAGGGTGTCTGACAAATCCTTGTATAACGTGCTCCACGTCCACTGTTCTTGACCTGAACGGCTTTCACGCCTTTCCAGTGCCTTGGTTTGTGTCTTTGTGTCGAACTTCCGTAGAACCATGTTGAGTATGATTCTGTGGTTGGTGTCTTGATTGTGTGCGGCTAGTTGCATCAGCAGAGATGTGACTCGCTCTAACAATACTATCTGCTGCTTAGTGGTTGGTCCATCAGCGCAGCACCGTTCAAGTTGAGCGAGTAGATCCTCTACTATCAGCGTGTGATTGCCGTATTTGTGTTTTAGACAGTTGATGACTGCCTCATAGTTGCCCTCTATCACTTGATATTGGGCTGCTGTGTGCTTCGCTTCGCCTACAAGGGACTGAAGTAGGTAGTTGAACTTGAGCATAGGACTTATGGGTTGATCGTCTATGCTCGCTTTGAATGTTGCCCAAAAGGCATCCCATTCGCTGCGTCTACCACTAAACTTCTGCAGTTGTAGGCGCGGTAGCATTGCTTGCAACTGCGGTGATATTGTTAGAAATGCTGGTGTTGCGGGGTTGGACGCTGTGGTTGGTGACCCTTGGAGTTCCACCTGTCCTCCCTGCCTTCTCAAGGCTGCTTGTTCGAGATTGTTCAGTGTGTTAGAGAGCTCCATAACTTTTTCAGAGATTTTGGCTACAATCTCTTCTGCTGTTGTCAAAACTTCCCAAGCGGAATCGCTGTATGTTTCTTGAGTGGCTGCCTCAATGGCTTGTGCGTCGTTATCCAACTGTTGGAATGCGTCCTCGAAACTCGTCGCGGCTGTTTTCAGTAAACTTTTAATGGTTTCGATGTTTGCTCTCCGCTGATAGATTGTGTTCTTATTGGCTCTCAGTATGTCAATCATTTCATCATCGTTGTCCAACGACGGTGGAGTATAATTAACAAACTGTTGCGAGTCTCTTGTCAAGTCATCTAGGGTCTTGCCTAACTTGGTAAGTTTTGTTTTCAGAGGTTTTAGAAAAGGAGCCATTGTGTACTATCCGTCCCTACGATGCGAGTGTGCCTTTAAGCGTATCAATCTACCTGGCTACTGTACTGTGAGCGATTCGCCACTGTTGACCAAGAGCTAGCAGGCGATGTGCAGATCTGTAATATGCTGTTATCACCCGTTGAGATGTGCGTGACTTTAAGCGTGTTAATCTACCTGGCTACTTAACAGTGAGCGATTCACCAGGTTGACCAAAAGCTAGCAGGCAATGTGTGGATCTGTAATATGCGGTTATTACCCGTTGAGAAACGTGTTGTGTCTTGTCTTTTCCTATGCCTTCACGTGAGTGTCGGCTTTACAACTGTGTATAGGAAAAGGAACAAAGGGTGCGGCCTAGGAACAAAAAAAAATTGGCCCGTGCACCAAATTTTGTTTGCTGTGTCGTCTGCTCCTATGCCTCCACCAAGGTGTCGGCTCTACAACTGTATGTAAATAGGAACAGAAAAAAAAGTAGTTCGGCCTGAGAACAAGAGCGGCCGATGCACCAAATGTTTTGAGTGTCAGAACAGGGGAAATCTTACCTCGAGGGTTCTATGCCTTTCGGCTACTCGCTGCCACGCGGGTCTTCTTTTCTGCCTGGAAAGCTCCCCTTCCTTCCACCAAAAACACGGACCAAAACGTCCACACGCACCAGTATTCGACGGTAGAACCGTCTTTTCGTCACACCTCAAACTTGGGTATTTAAACTTCATTATTAACAAATAATAACAAAACACGATTATCATAACGAGAACAACGATAAAAAATTATCAATATAGGCAGTATTGCAAAAGGATGATCAATCAGAATTTTTGGTGACCCATTATCATTGAGAAATCCGCCCGGAAACACTAGGAATAACATGGATCATTGTCGACCCGGAGAAAAAATAAGAATAACCAGAGTCATTGTCGACCGGAATTCCGTAATTGACTACAAGGGTCATTGTCGACCCGGAGAACCCTAATAACAAGGGTCATTGTCGACCCGGAGAACACTAGGAATGACAAGGGTCATTGTCGACCCGGAGAACACTAGGAATGACAAGGGTCATTGTCGACCCGGAGAACACTAGGAATGACAAGGGTCATTGTCGACCCGGAAAAACACTAGGAATGACCAGGGTCATTGTCGACCCGAGAAACAGTAGGAATGACCAGGGTCATTGTCGACCCGAGAAACAGAGGAATGGGAAGGGTCATTGTCGACCCGGAAAATACTAGGAATCAGAAGGGTCATTGTCGACCCGAGAACAGAGGAATAGGCCCCTCGTGGGCCAGGAGCAGCGAGCAGAATAATGAATACATTGTAATTTGACACGACAATGGGGGCGGGTTGGCGGGAGATTCCTTGCCTGACGATCAGACGCGACGGCGGTTGCGTCGGCGGCGGCGAGGATGATGATTATCGCCTGCCGCCGCGCAACCGCCCGCGCCCGACACTCTCGACGGGGCGCGGAATCTCCCCTCTCCTCGCCTTCATTTACTCCTTCCTGTCCTGTGAGGTGCCTATTCCTGCGGAATCGGCACAGGTGGATCCAAACTGAATTAGTCGAATTAAAGATAAATTTGCAAATGATTTCTGGGAGTCAAAAAATCCAAAAAGTTCTGAGTCAAACTATAAGAAGAGCTGGCAGATTGGTGTGAAGGGCTATGCAGCGCTACTGGTGGACGCCACTTTGCCGACGGATAGCACTGCTCAGCACCTTCCCTTTGATCCACTCGTCCTCCTCACTGCTTGGCGCCACATGATGTCTCCCCGGCTGACTAAAAAAAAACTAGTCCTATGGTGAACTCGAGTCATGATCGCAGGGCAAATTAAGCCCCTTTGATAGCTGGTCGTTTCGACTTGAAGTCCAAGCGACCAAGGGGACTGCTGCCATCTCGAATAGCTCGGTGTCGCACCTTGAGATCACTTCGCCCAGCGATTTGAAATCGCTTAGGCGGACGCAATTTTATTTAAAAAAAACGGACGACTGCGGACGGCACTGCGGGAATAGAAAAAACATAGTTTTCTCTATTATGCTTCATTTTGAATTAGACAGATACATACTTGAAAATTAGTAGCAACCGTCGGTTGATAATAATCATTCACTAGTTTTCCGATAAATTCTATTGGAGTCAGAAAAGGATTTGTAAACATTTTGCTAGAGGTAATGATGCTGTTCTCACATGTTACGTAAAGATACCTCTAGTCGCCGTAGCGCGGCGCGGCTGGCGCGGCGTGATGTGATGGAGCGCGCTTGTCACATACACACATCGCTAGTCGCATGGTGATGAAACAAACAGAGGAGTGAGGAACAAGTTAAACGGTTATGTTTCTCGTCATAATTTGATTCAGAGTGCCAGACTGTTTAGGTTCTACGAACGTAAACGAACCGGCTCAATTGTTGAGCCTCGATTTGAACTGAAAACTGCCTACATCTAGGCAATTCTTCCATAAATAAGGGTCAACCTTTGCTTCATAACTTGTCCTCGTATCGGAAACAATGCTGCTCATGAACACCGTGCAATTTGCTTCGTTAGTCAAAAACAAGAATGTCTCGAAACTAGAGACGAAAAAATTTAAACAATTGCCAACTGATTTAGTATGAACTGAATCCTCATAACTAATAGATACAGAAGGCACAATCTTTTTTATCCCTATCATATTTGATTTGGCGCACGTTTGTCAAGTCTATCCACAGGTAATTGAACCAATTGAGCACGATGCGACTTTCGTCTGCTAGCCTCTCGTGTGGGAGCATTCTTAGATGTTTCAAAGAAACGAACATGTGTATCGTTTATATTAATTCACCCCTAGAGGAAAAGAGAAACATCGATCATAGCTGGCCACTAGTTTGAAGTAACCGCAATGGTCTATTGGCTCACTATTATTCAAAATCACGTCTATGCACCATTTCGCGCGCGTCTGCGTCCCGACGCGTTCTGTGAAAAGTATAGTCGCGCTGCTTAATCGAGACGGTGGCAAAGTCGTTGGCAAAGGCGGTTACGAATGAAGCACTTGAAAAATTAGACAAGATTTTGGAACAGATAAATGCAACCGCAGCCTTGGCGCATTCAGCGGTTGTGGGTACAGTTGTAGCGCCACGTCCAGAGTTGACAAAAGACGGTGCGAAACCTCACCTACCAAAGGTTGCTTTGCTGACGGTAGGTACACATGTCAGGTGGTAGAGTAAAATACGTTCCCTTAAAAGTGTTTCACATACATGATTTAGCGTGGAAAACTGAAGAAACATATGCCAGGGACTGATATTGACGATCCACATGCTTTAGTTCGAGATATGAGACAGAGCCCGCTACACGATGAAGCTGGACCGTCCCATGCTTCATGAACCAACTTTCTCATGAAGGAATGTGTTGTTAAATACTGATTTGTTGTAAGCCTATATAATATATTTTGATACATTTAGAAGCTAATTTGAATACATCATTAAACACGTGTTGAGGAAAGAAGAGTAAATCCGTGAAATTCCCTGTGAATGAGCAAGTTTTCATCATTAACGAAATAGTCAGGTGCTGTTAGTTCAGCAGTTGTTGGCGTGGTCGCTTTCCTTTACAATTGAAAATTATCTCTAATAATTAATCCGATGTCAGCATTGGGGCTAAATAATGTATCCTAGAAAAACGGTATGCGATATGAATCAAAGCTCTGCCAGCATTGGCCTCACCACTATGCGACTAGCGGTGTGTGTGTATGTGTGGGTGGTGTGACAAGCGCGCTCCGTCGCATCACGCCGCGCCAGCCGCGCCGCGCGACAGCGACTAGAGGTATCTTTACGTAACATGCTATTCTCATGTGTTCTGATGTACTTCGCATCAGAAAGATTACACTGAAACTCACTGGAACGCAAGAGTAATAAATGAGAAGAATTCCAGGATTGCAGGAAGGGAACAGGACCCACATATAATTAAGAAACAAACAGTAAAAAATTCACGTACATTACGGCCTAGTCGCGAGACGAATCGCCTCCAACATGGAAACAACGAGACTTTCTCTCTTCCTTCATCCAAAACTCATGAATAAACATCAGTAATATGAAAGTGATCTCCCTACGGCATCAAGTCAGCTCACCAAAAAAGCTGAACGTTTCGGAGAAAACATCCACATTCAGATCTGTGAATTAAAGAAAAAATTTCCCAAAATCTTCTACACATAACGTCAGCATGGATCCTATAGAGATTTTGTGTTCACTTTTAAAGGTCGGCGCAAACTCAGTGCCATATGCTATAACATAGACGCACCGAGTTTGCGCCAACCCTCAATGGGGAACGCAAAGTCTCTTCAGGATCCACGCCGATGTTATGTCGTAGAACACCATACGCGCAATCTTTTATCAGAAAAAAAAACAATCCCTGCACCAGAAACAGCAAAAATAAAAATGAAAAAAAAACAGATGAAGGAGCTAAGCAAAAATATTCAGGGGTGCGTTCCAAGAATATTCCCATGGCAAAACGCGTCCATGGAAACGTAGTCACGGCCACGTGGGAGCAATGTTCAGTTATAATTCGCGTGCATGGAGAGCAAATTTGTCCATAAGAAGGTTATTTTTCCTCCCACGGCGTCGTGGGAACGTTCTTGGAACGCACCCCAGGTGGTGAGGTACGCTTGATTCTGCCACCTTGGAGGCAGCTCTTCAGCGATGACCGACACTGCGTCACAATGTTTTCACCTATGTATAGTAGCCAGCCGATTTTCGCTTCTGAAAAACCGAATACACAGCCATGGTGAACGGTTGAAGAGAATGCGCTCGTAATTTTTGATGTTTTTCAGATATTTCGCCCTACCGGAAGGTCCATAGTGAAAACTCAACATACTGTAATGTTACTCTATCCATCCCCCACAACTTTCAGAAGAACTTTTTTCATGACGTCTCCTACCCCGGGGGTGGTCCCTTGTAAGTCTGGCGACAAGTAAACCTGAGATTCGCGTTCAGCGCCCTAAATAACCCCCAGTTGAGAGTTTTGAGCCGAAAGCAAAGAATTTCTTCTGAACACCCTAAAAGTTCCCTGATGGAAGTACCCTTACCTTTTTGCAAAGCAGTGAAAATGCCCTTTTTTTGAATCCCCGGGCACATTCAGGCTGGGATCATACTTCCAGCGGCTCCACGCAGTGTTTTTCATCAATATCGACCGAAACTCGATATGCCTGATATGCAATGTTGCTGTCCCGCGACCACCGACAGCAACATTGCATATCAGGCATGTCGAGTTTCGGTCGATATTGATGAAGTCTTGTGAGCCCGTTTTCCGCAATACCAGTGCTTTTCCTTTCCTTACATGTTTCATGATGTTTTTCTCACAATTGCCTCAAACAACGTAAAGAATGAAAAGAAAGTATCGCCCTGACGATGATGTCACCGAGAATCTAACAAGGCAATAATTATGTCTCATTTGATCCCCTGTCTTTCAAGTGAGTAGTAAAAACGATTAGACGTTCCACCATTGATGCCCATTCCAGTCCGCGGGCACATAAATCATCAAATATTTATTGCTCAATTTCAACTACTCATAATTGAATCGTGAATGAATTTAAAGTGCTATAGTGTTCGTAAGCACTCAAAAATTCGTCGAAAAAGTTTCACAAGAAAAGCAATTCATAGAGTTACGGTGAGCACGTGAATAGTATGCAAGAAGGGTGTTCACTAGCGGTGCACGTGGAAACTGACACATATTCGCCAGCGGTCCGCCGCTGACATTACCTGACATGACGAGCGTATGCCAGCTGTCGGCCTCGTAATTGCCGTAGGCCAGCTAAATGCCAATTGTCACCCAGCTGCTGAGCAACTGGCGAATTTTCGCCAGGTGTCTGCTGCTCCCATTGTCTGAGAATGAGCTGCTTAAAGAGATTATTCTTAATAGTTTGTTTTAGCCAAAAGTTCTCCAAAAAACAAAAGTTTTGGCGACGGCACGCTCTTGGAATGGTCTGCAGGCAAACTGCAGATGCGGGACACCCCCGTTTACAACTTATTATGATTCATTTGTGATTAAAAAATCCTGATCCAATTTCTAATGGAAAGTGAATTTTATGAGCAGTGCTGTTGTAACACAAATAATGTTTTCTGAAAAACTCGAAAACGAATTCTACTTTGCTCGCAAAAAATCAGGTTCTCTGCTCAGAGTGGAAGCGTTAAAGGCCGTAATAACAATAAAACCCCTATTTAGTCTTCGAAGTTTTTAAGTAGGCAAGTCCACAAATTAGGGAATACTAAGGAAAAGCCTCAACAAAATTCTCAAGTATACGAAAAAAACTGTTTGAGAAAACCTCTGAAATATTTAATCACGCCTGTTTAGTGTGCCCCTCGCACTGCAGACTTTCGAAAATCCGAACATCAGAAATGGTAGTGCGTTTTAATATTATTAGGTAAGTGAATTTCTTTTCTGTTTCTTGTACCAAACATTTTCCAAAAATAAGATCGTTGAATGCACATGCTTGGATATAATCTTCCGGGATAGAGAGCATTCAGAAATTCGGCAACTGTTCTCAGGAACTCAGTGCTCGCGACCCGCGCGCATTTCGGGCTTTGCTCGCCGCCCGCTTACCCCTCATTTTGAAGTGCTCGCCACCCGCTGCCCCCTCGTCTCCGCTCGCCACCCGCTATCGGTACAGCGGGTCGGGAGCGCGAGTGGGAGTGGTACAGCGCGTCGCGAGCACTTTGCGAGCCAGTCACCCGCTATTCTCAAATAATCAATGTTGGCGTCTCTCACCACTGCATTGATTTCTTTTCTTTTGCTCTTGCTTTTATTTTCTCCTGTGATTCAAAACTACGATAAAGTTTACGTACGTGATTGCTGTGACCCGTTAGCCAGACCGTTCAGTGACCTCTTTGTCATTTGGAGGGGCAGCACATAATTATGTATTATGTGTGCCTTAGGTGTACCCACGAGTATCCATGTGAGGTGTTAATGACTCGCACTGCAATTCCCGCGCAATCACGCGTCCATTATCACCATCCTCACGTCAACGTATCATTCGATACGCCTCCGTCATCCGCATCGTGCGTGACTTCTTCCTCAACCTTTTTTTTGCAGCCGGGACAAATTTCCGAATTATTGAAGAAATTTACAGAAATATTTTGGTACACCTCAAATTAGTCTGAAAAAATTAAATGAAAAAAAAATTCGTTCCTCTCTTATTCTCAAATTTCGAACGTCTGTGAATTGAAAAAAACGTGAAATATATTCGATGAAAGTCAATAACTGTAAATTTATCCGAATACTGATTCTGCCAAATAATAAAAGAATATTCGGCCGGGCATTTGAATTTCTGAACGGTTTTAAATCGAGTATGTGTCATTATAGTTTTGTTTCGCTGCAAAATACTTTTGGTCTCCCTGTTACCCTCTATTAAGTGTTTTCCCCTACACGTATTTCTTCATTTCTTATTTGACCCCGCTCCTGAATAATATAACATATGTTTTTCAGATGAAAAAATTTTCCGTTGGCACGCATGCTTTCATCCCGGAGCCGGTCCACACAGTGCACGATGTGGGAGTACGCGCCTATGGAGGCAAAATGCTATTTTTAATTGTTTGTTGATCTTTTCCTCGGGTGTATCTCAGACAGCAAGAGTGCTAGCTCCAAATTGTGGAATAGGTGATATTTTTTATGAGTACAGTTGGAGAATCTTGAACAAAATTGACTTATTAGTTTTCCTTTAGATACTGACAATCCGAATCTTTTTAGAGATGTTAGAGCATCGAATTAGAAGAAGAGCCGCCGATTTGGAGTGTCTGGGAAGCGGGCGAAGGAACATGGAATATGATCCACGACTGATTCGTTAGTCATTTTGAAAAGTGTCAACGATTTTTACGCTTTCAACCCCGGGCTTGTTTTCAATCCACCTCGTTTCCGTGCATGTTATAGGTATGGGCCTGTGTATCAATAAGAAATTTCGCGACAAAAACATACCTCAGAATTGTTCCAGACTTCTTTATTTTTGGCTCTCAAAAGAGGAATTTTTCTGAGCGTCAGGAAATTTTCTGCTCGATTCCCTTATTTTCCCGATTCCCCGATTCAAAAAGAAGAACTATTCCATTCTAGTTGATGTCTTTTACAGATGCAATGTTTTGTCATAATGTGATAATTGTATTGTGATAAGTAGAGTTAGAGTTTTTATGTACTGATATTTAGTACCAGGTCGGAATGTACTTGGGTTTATCCTAGATGGGGAGCACTCAGGATTGGACGAAAATGTACCAATGACTATCGAAGTATTTTTATAGTTTATAAGTACACTGATCGCGACCGCTATCAAGTAGCTTTACCTCTTTTTTTAGACTTAATCCTGAGTGCCCCCCTAGGATAGAACCAAATGATTATTGATGGACATAATATTGTCCATCGTTTGCTACATGTAATAATATTTGAAAATAATGTATTTGTGACCAGTGAGATTATGAAATCGATATGAATTCCGCATGAGAAACCATGTTTTAAACATTTCATTGATTGAACGCATGTGATGTGAAATATTGATGTGAACGTTTAGTGCCGTAATAATATAATGATAAATACATTTTGACCAACTGTAAATCAGAATTCTATCACTGGGAGGTTAGGGTTAGAGGTGGGGAGGGGATTAGATGGCTGTACGAGAGTTTAATCATCTAGGCTTGAGCTACTGCTAAGCAATCACGCAAGAGTGCTCGTCACCCGCTACCATTTCGTCGACGACCAGAGGGAGGCGAGCGGGTGAGTCTGATGTGGCGAGCGCGCCGCCGAATTAGTGGAGGCGGGCGGCGAGCCCCGGCCGGCCAGCGCTCGCCACCCGCTGCCATCTCGCTCGCCATTCGCGAAAAGGGTTGCTCGCCACCGGACTTTCGCTTCGCGGGTGGCGGGCCCCAAACTTCTGAGTTCCTCTGTTGAAACGAATGCAGGACAACTGCTATATGACGTGGGTGGGGTGATCCACTGGTTCTACTGGTCTAGGGATTTGTCATTGTGAACACTGCCTATAAGGATGGCGTGACGAGACCGCAATAGGAGTATGCAGGACGTCAAGGAACTATGTGTAGCATGACCTCAGTTGGAGTGTGCAGGACATCATGGGACGTGTGCAGGGCCGCAGTAGGGGTGTGCAGTATACTTTTACATTTTCAGATTTTTTTGGAATATTCGACTTTTCGAATAATTCGGGCTTTTGAACTTTTCGAATATTCGAATTTTCGAATAATTCGGGATTTTGAGCTTTTCGAATATTCGACTTTTTCAATCGACTGTCGGATAATTTTTCGAATTTTTTCATCCGTCTTTTCGAGTAGGTCAAAAATATTTGTCACTCCCAATACCTTCTAGAAAAAAGCTATATTACTTCAGTTAGCATATTCTATCTTTCTTTCGGGATTGAATTAAACTGTCGAGTAGGGAAGCAAACAATATTTACGAGACGGTTGACTATATCAGAAAAATATAAGAATTATTACTATTACGTATATGCGCCAAATTGTGCAGATAACTGCTTCTCATCATTTAATACCGATAGGAAGTGAGTGCAAAACAATAACTCGGGCACCGTTTTCACAAACAGACTATCAAAACCCACCGCCGCCGCCGTCTTAGGGATAGTTTATGCTTCCGCCGCCGAACTGCGCGGCGAAGTGCGATTCCACTATATTGATAAGCGCGGCACGATCAATATTACAGAATTGGGCTACGCCGCGCCACTCGGCGGCGGAAGTATAAACGACGCCTCAGGGCCGAATAGACTCCCGCGCTTGAAGACGCGGCAGCATGCAATGGAAGACAATTGATCATGCGGTGCCGCACGATCGATTCCCCTCTATTGCATGCTGCAGCGTATATCAGAGGCGGGAGTACATTCGGCCCCTTAGGCATCTTTCGTAGTCCTAAACGCAAGCGCTGCACGCGCGTTACGCGCTTTAAGCGCGGCGGACTATCGAAGTTCTCACCGCGCCGTGCCGCCCATCCAGCGCCTCCATGGCGGTTTCACCATTTCAATCAATACTACCATTTCAGTTTAGGTCCACCCTAACATTAGGAGTTGCGAGAATATCCTGCGATAGCGTATACGCAAGAGTGCAAGCCAGAAATTTCTCTGCATTTCACATTTAAGACCCAACTTTAACCCGCACCACCCTGCCGGTGCCGATTTCACAGTTGTTTCTCGCGCGCTTGCCGCGCGGTGAGAACTTTTATAATCCATCGCTCGTCCCGCGCGTGCCACGCTTAGACCTAGTGCATACTTCGTCGTGCTTGCGACGGGGTCGCCTTGACAGAGAGTCCTCAACGACGTGATCGGTCATCGGCCGGTCGCCTGCAAATTGAGTTGGCGCAGTATTGCGTCCACTACCAAATGCAAACATTATATTATTGACAGAGTGCACCTTCATCTCCTCTCAATAATAGGGTCTGTTCTGCAATCTAAAACCGGTTCATTTGTGAATGCTTAACACGGAGTTGGGCTTCGCTTCCGTCCTGCATCCATTTTAACTGATTACGCTGTGTCTGAGGTGATTTTGTTCAATTTTAGATCTCTATCTCTATCGATGAAACTCTATCGATGCAGACTTTCTGGGCACTGATCACAGATAAGATACTTCTTTCGATATGAAAAATATACCGAGAAATACCGAGAAAATCCGCGATCTACGAGAAATCTTGAGCCGATGGTGAATTACATCGTGTTCAGCACTCAAAAGACCCTTTCTAGGCAAGGTTGCACCTATGTAAATCCAGAAAATTTACCTACCAATTAAGCTATACGTTTCGGCGTGACCTTTCCTGCTCCACTGCTGATTTTGTGTGTCAATCCACTCAGGTTGAGGTACCCTTCAAAGCTGAGGTACCCTTCAAAGTTGCGTTATCAACTTCAAAATTCAGTAGAGGCGTGCTGAAGCCGTTTCCAGCTTCCTATTTAAAAAAGCTTTAGCTCAATTTTGAGTGCACCGACAAGATAATGACCGCCGTTTAAAAAAAAGGAACTTTTTTTATCGACCAAAATCGTGCGGGTTTTGCCACTTTTCTCGAACGTCAGGAAACCATTGCAAACCATTTTTTTGTCATGGTACCAATTTCTTATGCTCTTTCCAATGGTAAAGAAACAGCGTCCTCAAAGCTACCTAAAAATTTGGTTTTGCAATCGCAGGTTCGCACATGGGCGATTTAAAATTTAATCAGGAAGTGTGTGGCAGTACACCACAATTCTGTGAACCCCTTAAAGGCAGGGTTCGCGATAAAAACGACTTTTGAGCTCTCTTTATGAGAATGTAGATTTGGCCATCACAAAAGTAACAGTAAGTGAAAAAACCCGGAAATTCGCGGGAAAAAACGCTCAAAAACAAAGTATAACGGCTAATTACCGGTGTCGGCCGGCCCCCTAATTAACGCGATTTTCATTAATGCTTGCTTATCCGACATTTATTTTGCGGTTAAAGTAATCAGTAGTCTCCAGAAATGTTCAGAATTTACATTAGAAGCAAAATAAAAGTTGACAAAACAGGCTTTTACCCAAATCTCGGTAATTGGGGGCGGGAGGACACCAAGCCATAACTTTCTCCTGAGTGTTTTTTCTCCAATTTTCTACTTATTTTCACTTTTGTGATGGCCAGATCTACCATTCTACGGTGATAGCACAACAACCGATTTTATCGAGAACCCTGCCTTTAATGTCGCGTTTGGCCAACGAAATTTCATCAATGCGAATCTTCCGATCAAATCGGCCAGATTCCCGAAAAGTCGACCTCATTGTAAGATTTGCAATCAACACCCAAAACAACCCTTAGAAAAAACATTGTGTCAACTTCGAAACGTTTTTTTTAGAATGTCCTTCACTTAAATATTTCATTCGCTCACTTTCTTCTGACGAAACTCTGGAGATGATTTTTTTTCTGGAATCCCGCAGTACATTAAGGAAATTCCCAGGATAAATTATTCTTGTACTGCCACACAATTTCAACTCCTCACACACGTTTTGTTAGACTTCGCCTAAGGCTGGCCGTAGAAGTTGCGGTATGGAAAATTAAAGGCCTCGTACGCGCAGAAAACCGTATATTATTTTTTGACTAGTGACCCTTCGGGTCACTAGCCCGTGGCAGCCACGTCACCTGAAGGCGCCTGCCACTTGGCAGTAGTATAGTTGCTCATTCTGAAAAAAAAACGAGCAGACAGACAAACATACGCCGGAAGCATTTAACTCTTCAATATTTCAAATCCTTCAATCAAGCTGAGTTCGTGGGTGGTGACATGCAAAGACGATAGTATCGTTTGCGCATTCGTACTTTCCGCCGCTGTCCTCTGGCGCCGGTCACATCTCGCTCACACCCGGAATGAATACATTTTCATAACTCTTAGCAGAGAGCGAGCTTCGTAAAAGGAAGGCCTAACTTTGCCGCCCCCTCCCCTCCCGTCAACCACAAGGTCTTCGTTTGGCTCCACCACACATGGAGGGTGGCGCCGATCGCCCTCCATGTAGTATACGTTCGGCTTCGCCGAACAATGGGCCGGCTTCGCCGGTCACCCTCCACGTAGTATTCGTTCAGCTGCGCCGAACGATGGATCAGCTTGGCGGGCAACTCTCCATGTAGTATTCGTTCGGCTTCGCCGAACGATCTGCCGGCTTCGCCGGCCACTCTCCATATAGTATTCGTTCGGCTTCGCCGAACGATCTGCCGGCTTCGCCGGCCACCCTCCGTGTAGTATTCGTTCGGCTGCGCCGAACGATGGGCCAGCTTGGCGGGCACCTCTCCACGTAGTATTCGTTCGGCTTCGCCGAACGATGAGCCGGCTTCGCCGGCCACTCTCCGTGTAATATTCGTTCGACTGCGCCGAACGATGGGCCAGCTTGGCGAGCAACTCTCCACGTAGCATTCGTTCGACTGCGCCGAACGATAAGCCAGCTTGGCGAGCAACTCTCCACGTAGTATTCGTTCGGCTGCGCCGAACGAAGAGCAAGCTTGGCGAGCAACTCTCCACGTAGCATTCGTTCAACTGCGCCGAACGATGGGCCAGCTTGGCGGGCAACTCTCCTCGTATTCGTTCGGCTTCGCCGAACGATCGGCCGGCTTCGCCGGCCACCCTCCATATAGTATTCGTTCGGCTTGGCCGAACGATGGGCGGCTTCGCCGAACGATCTGCCGGCTTCGCCGGCCACGCTCCATGTAGTATTCGTTCGGCTTGGCCGAAGGGTGGGCCGGCTTCGCCGGCCACCCTACGTGTAGTATTCGTTCGGCTGCGGCGAACGATGGGTCAGCTTGGAGGGCAACTCTCCTCGTATTCGTTCGGTTTCGCCGAACGATCTGCCGGCTTCGCCGGCCACCCTCCGTGTAGTATTCGTTCGACTGCGCCGAAAGATGGGCCAGCTTGGCGAGCAACTCTCCACGTAGCATTCGTTCAACAGCGCCGAACGATGGGCTAGCTTGGCGAGCAACTATCCATGAAGTATTCGTTCGGCTTCGCCGAACGATCTGCCGGCTTCGCCGGCCACCCTCCGTGTAGTATTCGTTCGACTGCGCCGAAAGATGGGCCAGCTTGGCGAGCAACTCTCCACGTAGCATTCGCTCATCAGCGCCGAACGATGGGCTAGCTTGGCGAGCAACTATCCATGTAGTATTCGTTCGGCTGCGCCGAACGATGGGCAAGCTCGGCGAGCAACTCTCCACGTATCATTCGTTCAACTGCGCCGAACGATGGGCCAGCTTGGCGGGCAACTCTCCTCGTATTCGTTCGGCTTCGCCGAACGATCGGCCGGCTTCGCCGGCCACCCTCCGTGTAGTATTCGTTCGGCTGCGCCGAAAGATGGGCCAGCTTGGCGGGCAACTCTCCACGTAGTATTCGTTCGGCTGCGCCGAACGATGGGCAAGCTTGGCGAGCAACTCTCCACGTAGCATTCGTTCGACTGCGCCGAAAGATGGGCCAGCTTGGCGAGCAACTTTCCACGTAGCATTCGTTTGACTGCGCCGAACGATGGGCCAGCTTGGCGAGCAACTCTTCACGTAGTGTTTGTTTCGCCGAACGATGGGCCAGCTTGGCGGGCAACTCTCCATATAGTATTCGTTCGCCTTCGCCGAACGATGCCGGCTTCGCCGGCCACCCTCCATATAGTATTCGTTCGGCTTCGCCGAACGATAAATGGCTTCGCCGGCCACCCTCCGTGTAGTATTCGTTCAACTGCGCCGAAAGATGGGCCAGCTCGGCGAGCAACTCTCCACGTAGCATTCGTTCGGCTGCGCCAAACGATGGTCCAGCTTGGCGGGCAACCCTCCACGTAGTATTCGTTCGGCTTCGCCGGCCACCCTCCGTGTAGTATTTGTTTGGCTTCGCCGAACGATGGGCCAACTTGGCGGGTCACCCTCCGTGTAATATTCGTTTGGCTTCGCCGAACGATGGGCCAACTTCGCCGGCCACTCTCCGTGTAGTATTCGTTCGGCTGCGCCGAACAATGGGCAAGCTTGGCGAGCAACTCTCCACGTAGCATTCGTTCGACTGCGCCGAACGATGTGTCAGCTTGGGGAGCAACTCTCCATGTAGTATTCGTTCGGCTGCGCCAAACGATGGGCAAGCTCGGCGAGCAACTCTCCACGTATCATTCGTTCAACTGCGCCGAACGATGGGCCAGCTTGGCGGGCAACTCTCCTCGTATTCGTTCGGCTTGGCCGAACGATGGGCCGGCTTCGCCGGCCACCCTCCATGTAGTATTCGTTCGGCTTCGCCGAACGATGGGCGGCTTCGCCGAACGATCTGCCGGCTTCGCCGGCCACCCTCCGTGTAGTATTCGTTCGGCTTGGCCGAACGATGGGCCAGCTTGGCGGGCAACTCTCCGTGTAGTATTCGTTCGGCTGCGGCGAACGATGGGCCAGCTTGGCGGGCAACTCTCCTCGTATTCGTTCGGTTTCGCCGAACGATCTGCCGGCTTCGCCGGCCACCCTCCGTGTAGTATTCGTTCGACTGCGCCGAAAGATGGGCCAGCTTGGCGAGCAACTCTCCACGTAGCATTCGTTCAACAGCGCCGAACGATGGGCTAGCTTGGCGAGCAACTATCCATGAAGTATTCGTTCGGCTTCGCCGAACGATCTGCCGGGTTTGCCGGCCACCCTCCGTGTAGTATTCGTTCGACTGCGCCGAAAGATGGGCCAGCTTGGCGAGCAACTCTCCACGTAGCATTCGTTCAACAGCGCCGAACGATGGGCTAGCTTGGCGAGCAACTATCCATGTAGTATTCGTTCGGCCGCGCCGAACGATGGGCAAGCTCGGCGAGCAACTCTCCACGTAGCATTCGTTCAACTGCGCCGAACGATGGGCCAGCTCTCCTCGTATTCGTTCGGCTTCGCCGGCCACCCTCCGTGTAGTATTCGTTCGACTGCGCCGAACGATGGGCCAGCTTGGCGAGCAACTCTCCACGTAGTATTTGTTTCGCCGAACGATCTGCCGGCTTCGCCGGCCGCCCTCCATATAGTATTCGTTCGGCTTGGCCGAACGATGGGCCAGCTTGGCGGGCAACTCTCCACGTAGCATTCGTTTGACTGCGCCGAACGATGGGCCAGCTTGGCGAGCAACTCTCCACGTAGTGTTTGTTTCGCCGAACGATGGGCCAGCTTGGCGGGCAACTCTCCATATAGTATTCGTTCGGCTTCGCCGAGCGATCTGCCGGCTTCGCCGGCCACCCTCCGTGTAGTATTCGTTCGACTGCGCCGAAAGATGAGCCAGCTTGGCGAGCAACTCTCCACGTAGCATTCGTTCAACAGCGCCGAACGATGGGCTAGCTTGGCGAGCAACTATCCATGAAGTATTCGTTCGGCTTCGCCGAACGATCTGCCGGGTTTGCCGGCCACCCTCCGTGTAGTATTCGTTCGACTGCGCCGAAAGATGGGCCAGCTTGGCGAGCAACTCTCCACGTAGCATTCGTTCAACAGCGCCGAACGATGGGCTAGCTTGGCGAGCAACTATCCATGTAGTATTCGTTCGGCTGCGCCGAACGATGGGCAAGCTCGGCGAGCAACTCTCCACGTAGCATTCGTTCAACTGCGCCGAACGATGGGCCAGCTTGGCGGGCAACTCTCCTCGTATTCGTTCGGCTTCGCCGGCCACCCTCCGTGTAGTATTCGTTCGACTGCGCCGAACGATGGGCCAGCTTGGCGGGCAACTCTCCACGTAGTATTCGTTCGGCTTCGCCGAACGATGGGCCGGCTTCGCCGGCCACCCTCCGTGTAGTATTCGTTCGACTGCGCCGAAAGATGGGCCAGCTTGGCGAGCAACTCTCCACGTAGCATTCGTTTGACTGCGCCGAACGATGGGCCAGCTTGGCGAGCAACTCTCCACGTAGTGTTTGTTTCGCCGAACGATGGGCCAGCTTGGCGGGCAACTCTCCATATAGTATTCGTTCGGCTCCGCCGAACGATCAGCCGGCTTCGCCGGCCACCCTCCATATAGTATTCGGCTTCGCCGAACGATCTGCCGGCTTCGCCGGCCACCCTCCGTGTAGTATTCGTTCGACTGCGCCGAAAGATGGGCCAGCTTGGCGAGCAACTCTCCACGTAGCATTCGTTCAACTGCGCCGAACGATGGGCCAGCTTGGCGGGCAACTCTCCTCGTATTCGTTCGGCTTCGCCGGCCACCCTCCATATAGTATTCGTTCGGCTTGGCCGAACGATCTGCCGGCTTCGCTTCCACCATCCATGTAGAATTCGTTCGGCTGCGCCGAACGATGGGCCAGCTTGGCGGGCAACTCTCCACGTATTCGTTCGACTGCGCCGAACGATGTGTCAGCTTGGGGAGCAACTCTCCATGTAGTATTCGTTCGGCTTGGCCGAACGATGGGCCGGCTTCGCCGGCCACCCTCCATGTAGTATTCGTTCGGCTGCCCCGAACGATCCGCCGGCCACCCTCCATGTAGTAAAAATGGGCGTGGCTAAGCGCGATGGCCAAGTGCCCCCCCAAGCTGCGATAGCACACCTGTTTTATTTTTCCCTGTTGTTTCTCCCCCGTTCCGGAACTTCCTCCCAGTTAATTATTTCACGATGCTATCGCAGCGGGCACCCATTTTCCGCGCCGCAAAGACTCCTGATTTTCGGGGGGGGGAAACCCCGGGTTAGCGCTCAAATTGCGCGGCGGCATGAAAAAGTGGGCGTGGCGAAGCGGGATGACCAAGTGCATTCCCCCCCTCGCTTCGAGAGCACCAGGCGGTGGCCAAGTGCCCCCCCCCCGCTGCGATGGAACCTTAAAGGCAATGCTCACGATGATTTTCGTTCCCGAGTTTTCCACCCAAAACCATTCGTTGGCCACAAAGTGTCACCAAAGTTACGAAGAAACGGCGAGAAACGCACAAATTCATCTTACTTCAGTGATATTATTCTCTGGCCTAGACTATTTGTCCGGTTGGATGAACATGTTCATGGTGGTTGTCACCGGGAAAAAATGGGACTAATCGGAAATGGATGAATATTTTGGGCTAGACAGTATTAGTTAGGGCCCGAAGGAAAGAACGGATCAACACAACATTGAGAATAGCAAATGACGGGTTCACAAAAGATTTCACTGCCACATCAAATAGTTCAACTGAGAGTAAAGAAACGGGGTGAGAGTAGAGGATTTCATGACCTTCTGGTGCGTTTTTTCAGCTTCTTCGTCATTTCAGTCCTACTCGGGGGCCAAACAATCGATTCAGCGATTAATCTCAAAATCGAAGATTATCGTGAACACTGCCTTTAATGTACAACAACAATAAAAAATACCATCACAAAAAACAAACAAACAACAACGAAAAAAACAAAAAAATTCAAAAAACTAAAAAATTTGAAAGACAACTCATGATGAGTCATCAGCTGGTTAAAGGCCGGCATGCAGGGTTTCCACACGGGACCCGCATTCATTTTCCGGAACCAACAGAAAAGTGTATTTTATGTATATAGGATGTTTTTGTGTAGCTTGGCCTATCTAGTGAACGAAAATGTCGAAGGGCTCATGAAAAACCTTCATTTGTAAAGAAAAGTCAATTGGAACACATTGTAAATACGAATTTGAATTTCGCGCCAAAATCCTTTTGAAGTTTTTCTGCTTTTGGAGGCCTCGCCACTGTCATTTTCGGAGTTTTCGGCATGCGGAGTTCGTGCCGTAACTATTTATCATGTCGTCTTACGGTCGCACCAACATCCTAGGAAAAAGTGCTAGATGACTGGTGAGAATTGGTGGCGGATCTTCGTCTTTGACGCCTTCCAACCTCATTGCCCAACGTTTTTGACGCGCCAAAGTTTACCAGTGTGGCCTACCGGGTTCAATCATGAAATTGAGCCTGAAAAATGAAAATTGATTTCCAGCGCGAACGATGCCTTTAAGCTTTGAGCCTCACAACTAAGCTCCAATTCATGGATGATTTCCGCCACTTTTCAGATGGTGGATCGATTGGAGCGTGTCCTGCAGCAGACGAGCAGAGGGGATAGTTCTTTACAAGACGCTTTGTGTATGTCATCTACAATACGAAACCAGGATAAAATCGCAGTGGAGACCCTTCCATCTTATAGCCACCTTCGAACTTGATCCAGTCGATTGGAATACCGAAGATTTCGGAGCCTAAACTGTTTTTGCGTGCTGGCGGTCAAAGAGCTAATGAGAGCCCTATTTCGAATCACAAGCTCACGACAACAACCAACCTTCCTGGAGGAGGAAGTGATTTCGGATCAATGTATTTCAACGTTCCCATGATTCTTGGCTTCGATTTCGAGGATAGAGGAGACAACATAGAAATTCAGGGAACAACGACTCGGCGAGTTTCAAATATGTAGCGTCTATAAAACGTAGAATAGTGAAAAAACAGCTGGAAAGATACAGTACCGTTCGAAGGTTTTAATCATAAGGCGCGCCTGTGCGCGTTTTACCATCTTTAGTGTCCTTTGTTTGATAAGTACCCTGAGAATTAGTTTGTCTCCGAATCTGAAAATTGAAAGGCAGCAGGCACGCTTGAAAATTTGTTAAGATAACTGCGTTACTTGAGCCTCTATATGTAGTAGAATCAATCACCATCGTTCAGTCAAGCCAATTTCACCACATGCGTGAAGACAGGAGCTTGGATCGAAAATGAAGGCTACTACAAGTACGATGATTCAACTCAAGAGTAGACTCCTGTATACTGCGATCCTATGGAAGTGTACTTCTACTATTGAAAGGATCAGCCGTGCTTCATGAAACGATCCTTCAAAACACTTTTTTGTGTATTTTTGTGATGTGTTCTTGTTTGGTAGAGTATTCAATACTCAACCAGACATAGACACATCACTAAAAAGTATTCAATAAAGCTGTGTGTGTTTGTGTATTCAACGCCCACGTCTTATAACAGTTGTCGGCGTCCGTTAAACCGTAGGAACAGGCACAGAATTTTCGAGTAATTTTTTTATCGCGGAAGGTTCTAACATCCAGGATATACAATATTTCCGCTTATTTTTCTTAAGAAATTTTGGTCCAGTTAACAGAAAGCAAAGTCAATAACCTAAGGATTTCGAAGCGCTAAACAATTTCACTGACGTCAGCTCCGATGCGTTGTCTGCATTCTCCGAAACACGCAAACAGGCAAAGGCAAGATTTTTAGGGAATTCTTAGAGCGGTTTCATCCCGGTATTTGAGTGATCTGTGAGGACTTTTCCCTATTAACCTATTAACCCATACTTAGTAGACTTAGCTACTCAAAAACATCGAAAACTAAAATACGGTTTTTTATCGCGATTACTGCCTTCAAACTTTGGACCAGAACGGTTTTTTCGCAAATCTTTCGTGTCAGTGATACATGAAGCCTAATTATTGTATTTCTATGTTATCTCCTTAGTTGTAGTGATCTATGAAGTTTTGTTATTTTATTGTCGTTGTTTATTGCTTAGCCTTAATCTTATCATATTCGAATGAATTTGTTATTTACCCCCTAAGTGCTGCTTTTGGCCGCTTTGCATTTGTTCTCTGCCAAAGCGCTGACAAAGAATCGCAATTCGCCGACCAGACAGTATTCAATGAGGAGGCGGGGCTGCTCCCGCTGGCTAGTGGGCGGGGAAGCCTTCACGCGCCAGTGGGCGGGGCAGGCCCCGCGAGACCCCGCCACAACGTACATAAGGCGCCATTTCGGAGCGAATTGGTCTTAAGGCGTGTGCCGGCAGCTTGTGCTGATGTCTGGTTGATCTGGTGGTTGGCGGCTCTGGTGTCTGGCGGTCTGGTGTCTGGTGGCTGGTGTCTGGCGGTTTGGTGTCTGGCGGTCTGGTGTCCAGCCGTCTGGTGTCTGGTGGTCTGGTGTCTGGAAAATTGGTGTCTGGCGGTCTGGTGTTTAGCGGTTTGGTGTCTGGCGGTCTGGTGTCTGGCTGGCTGGTGTCTCGTGGCTGGTGTATGGCATTCTGTTGTCTGGTCGATCGCTGGTCATATGCGTCGATAGTGGCAGTGATGCAGAAGAACTGAGGATCCACCCGCGATTCCATATTACTATTAACGCCAGTGTAAGGGTTAAACTCCCCAGGTTCGGGAAGGAGTTGACAGACGGGTTCCGTCGAGAGAGACGGAAAGTCCTCATACACACCTAGCAGACGGGTTCCGTCGTGAGAGACGGAAAGTCCGCATACACACCAAGCATATGGGTTCCGTCGTGAGAGACGGAAGGTCCACGCACACACCTAGCAGACGGGTTCCGTCGGCAAAGACGGAAAGTCGCGCACCTAGGCATAGGGCTTGCAGATTAGTCAGAAGTAGCACTGGGCGTGCTTCCATAGTTGTTATCCTGTGTTTGTTGTTATTTATTGTAATAAAGAGTATAGCTCACGGTGTCTGCACAGTCAATAGTTGTTGTGTTCGTACTGGGAAACTAAATAGCGTGGGATGACTTGGAAGAGGTCAAGCTCAGCCGTGGGATTCATTCAACCCCAAGTGGCATGGATGCGTTGATGAACTTAGGCGGAAGGCCTACCCAAGCCCCAAAACCGTCTGACATGGGGGCCGAGCCTACACTGAATCTATTGGTTACAGACACTCGTAGCACGGTCATGGTGGATGACAGTATGGAAATGGACGCGGAAGACGGAGCAGGCACAACTGAAGTGAGTTATTGGAAAAGGCTTCTCATTGGCATTGCCAAACAAGTTGATACCAAACTCCAAGAGCAGATGAGGGGTATCTCTGAGAAGAAGCGTAGCCTGGTTTGCTCTGTCATACATACGGCGGTCGATCGAGCTATGGCTGCAATCGAATCCACCCTCGACCACAGCGCTCAGAGACTGTGTTTTACCCAATGGCTGCTCAAGGAAAAAGAAGAACACATTGCTTTGCTACGGGCACAACTGAGTACCTTACAGGCATTGCGTCCATCTAGTGCTTAGCTCGAGTTCGCGCCACGTGATGAAACAATCAATGAGCACGATAATGGAAGGCGTAGTCCTGCAGCAGGTACTTCCACTAGACCTGGAGAACTTCCAGGGCTGGTTGAGTTGAACTATTATGATTCACTTCAGAACGCGCAGTCGCTCGAAGGAACTGTCCGCCGGACAGATGGGCGGGATCTGAGCCGTCAAGGGACGTTGAATACGCAGTCGCTGAGATCGCTGATTACGTCCTGCCCGAGGCAGCAAGGTGGGTCGCACAATTCATCTCTATTTAGTGGTTCACTAGAGAGGTGTAGGCCGGCGTCAGCGCTTTCGTCGACCCCGCCCATCCCCTCGTCTGATCCGGTCCTTAACGCTTTCAGGGAAGTACTCAAGGCCCAATCGGTCAGCGACGTTAAAAAGTACGATGGAAAAGAATACCTTAGTGAGTTTCTGCGAGCTCTCGACGTCAAATACCCCAGAACCGTGTGGAGTGATAGTGACAGAAGGGACATTCTTCTGAACCATCTATCTGGCTCAGCGAATGCCATGGTACAGAACCTACCACATAAAGAGCAGGACATGTCTTTCGATGAAATTGTAGGGCAACTACGTCGCGTAAGGAGCACTCCGGGCGAAAGGCTAAAGGCCGAGGCCGATTGGAAAAATCTCAAGAAGTCTGACGAGGAGTCTGTCTTCGACTTCTGTTGTAGACTCCAAAAGGTAGCCCATCGCATGTCACCGGGGCAGTGCATGGACTTCCATCTAGGAAGCAAGCTATACGAATGCCTGTCGAACTGGCCAGATTCGTATTATATGCTCGCTGCGTTGGATGCGCCAGAGGGCTATGTCTTCGAGGAAGTGCGTAAGGTAGCGCTTAGGTTAGAGCGCACACACTCCATCGTTCAGCGTCACCATAAACCACAGTGGAGTGGCAGCAGGACAAAGCATGATGAGGGACATGTTATTCCAAATAGCAGCTTTGCATCTGCACCAAAGAAAAATCCGAAGGGTTGTTTTCAATGTAGAGAAGAAGGGCACCTGCAACACGCATGCCTAAAGAAACACGCTAGAAGTCAGGAGGATAGAAAAGCGCCAGCCAAACAGAACGGATCTCGACCATCGCGCACATCATTCTCGACGCGCTTGAAGTCATGGTGCTGTAGCATAAATAAAACACGCAGTGCACTAACGAAGGCATACGGAGAACCGTGCTACTGTGATGTGGAGATGGGTCTAGTCAAGCGTTGATAGACACCGGATCTGTCATCTCGATCACACCAGTATCGGTTTTGCAACGTGCGCAGGAGCGAGCAGCCGATTTGGACAGATTGGTGACCATGTTGGGAGAACCAGAGGGTGAGGACGTATACGATGCGTCTGGGAACCCTATGCAGTTCCTCTTGCGCATAGCAGTGGACATAAAGGTAAGAGGGGCCAGGCAAGCTAGAGCTCAACTACACGTCATGCATTCGTGCGATGACCAAATTCTTCTGGGCACAAACGTTTTGGCGGCGCTGGGAATTGAGGTGAAGCCTAACCCCTTACCGACAGCAAGCAAAGGTACAGTAGAGGAGAGGGTCGCTAGCCCTCAGACTCCACGTAAGGTAGTACGTGCGATGAAAAGAGTTGGGATTCTGCCGCGGTCCACAACCATTGTGGAGCTGGCGGGTCGCGGCAGTGAAGATGTAGTCTTCTGGTCTGACACTCATAGAGTTGCTTCGGGCTTGTGTCGAGTGTCTGAAGGCTTAAGCCAATTACCTGTCGTGAATATGGATGTCGAGCCATGGGTAATCCAGAAATGAGAAGTACTCGGTGAATGGTCAAACGACCGCTGGTACGACCCAAAAAGGGCTGATATACCTGGAGATATGCTGGAGATGCATAGGGTTGACAGTGTACCACCAGAGAAGAAGGCCGCTGAGGTTATTCGGATTCTAGAGTTGAACAAAGAGACTGGTGGTATCCCAGGAGAGTTCAAGGATCTGATAGGCCAGTACAGCGACGTATTTGCTCTCTCGGACGTGGAACTTTCCGAAACGCATCTCATAAGTTACAACATCGATGTACAAGGCAACTTTCCTGTGCGACAAAAGACACGACCAGTACTATATGCCTTAACGGTACAAGTAGGTGAAAAAGAAGAACCTGTTCGAGTGCAGTTTGACCACTTGATCAGAATTCCAGCAGGGATAGATTATTCTCCGGTTATCACTAGTACGTCTCGTGGAAGGCGAGGTCGACCTAGGCGCAAAAATGCAGCGACGCATATGCCAGCACCTGTCAAGAAAGCTGGAGTTGGACGAAAAGCAGTATTGAAGTGTAATAGAATTTTTCAGCAGACGACGCTCCAGTGGCGAGAACGCAGCCCATGTGGACTACCGATGCCCTGGCGTGTATATTCATCAAGATCAGGAACGGTTGAAGGCGGAGAGCCTTCCAGGCAGGAGAATCGGCGCTCAAGTATCGGTAGACGGTTTGAGAGAGGTTCTGGTCGTGACGGTCCGAGTGATCGCACTCGACGTGATGGTCTCAGTGACCGCAATTGCCGCGATTATCCATGTGATCGCAGACGTGATGGAAGTAAACACCATGATGATCGTAATGGAGCTACCTGAGGGCGCGGAAATCGTGGTGGTTTCACTGGACGCTACGGATACTCGAGGGAAGGTCGACTTGAAGAGCAGGAAAACCGAAGGCCCGAAACCTTTCGTCGCAGAACTTTTCCTCCACGACATCATGGAAGCCGACCGTAGATGGGTTGAGTGGAGCAACCCTAAAAAGAAGGAGGGACGTGTCAGTGATACATGAAGCCTAATTATTGTATTTCTATGTTATCTCCTTAGTTGTAGTGATCTATGAAGTTTTGTTATTTTATTGTCGTTGTTTATTGCTTAGCCTTAATCTTATCATATTCGAATGAAGTTGTTTTTTACCCCCTAAGAGCTGCTTTTGGCCGCTTTGCATTTGTTCTCTGCCGAAGCCTTGACAAAGAATCGCCATTCGCCGACCAGACAGTATTCAATGAGGAAGCGGGGCTGCTCCCGCTGGCTAGTGGGCGGGGAAGCCCTCACGCGCCAGGGGCGGGGCAGGCCTCGGAAGCCGCCGCCACAGCCTTTATAAGCCGCGAATTCGGTGGGAGAGCGGCTTTTTCGGCGTGCGCTGGTGTCTGCTCTCTGGTGGCTGGTGATCTGGTGGCTCGTGTCTGGTGTCTGACGGCTGGTGTCTCGGGCCTGGTGTCTGACGGCTGGTGTCTCACTGTCTGGTGTCTGACGGCTGGTGTCTGAAGACTGGTGTCTGACTGTCTGGTGTCCGGCGACTGGTTTGTGGGTGCTGGTGTCTGTCTGTCTGGTTGTCTGGTGCCTGGTGTCTGAAGGCGGACGGCTGGTGTCTGGTGTCTGGTGCCTGGTGTCTGGTGCCTGGTGGTCTGGTGTTTGGACGCTCGAATAGTGGCCAGGGATCACAGGAGGCGTCGAACGGACACATCCGGTAAGGCTTTAATTCTGTACACACCAGTGCTAGGGATAAACCCCTAAGTCGGGAAGGCTCCAGCTAGAGGGACGGAAAGTCCACAAAGGTACACTGAGGTGTAAACATCGCAGAGTGGTCAGCAGTGGCACTGTAAGTGTTCTATTTTTTGCGTTTTTATTTTGTGTTTGTTCTCGGTTCTTCTAATAAATAGTATAGCCCATAGTGTCTGTGTAACCAATAGTATTCGTGTCCGTACTGGGAACTTGTATCGAAGGGGTTACTTGGCGTAAGTCAGATTCATAACTATCATGCATGAAATCTTGAACCAAGGCGGAGAGCCTTCCCAAGTACCCCATTCGTCTGACATTCGCATATGTAGGTCCTCCTTCTCCGAATCCAGAAAAGGGTTTGGAGGGGAAAAGAAGACAAGCACATTTTATCGCGATCACTGCCTCTAAGGCAGCATACGCGATTGAGATAACTACGGAATTGGAACGACATGGCTCAGAACACAACGCCTACGCATTTCAAAGCGTCAAAAACGACCCATAATGACGCTACACGAGTAAGAAGTTGGCCCTGCCCCTGTATTTGCGTTCTCCTCCAAAACAAGGGTGCTGGACCATTCCCGGTATCGTCGATTTATGTGGTTTAGCTATTCTACAATACCGTAAGATTCCCCATGTATTTTGAACGACGTCCTGATGACGTCATCAGATGCCCTGCGTACTTTACTCGACGTCCTGATGACGTCATCAGATGCCTTGCGCACTTTGCACGATTTCCTGATGACGCCATCTGAAAGTCCACCCACCTACAAATTGATTTTTCACCAACCTATCTACGTGCCCACACTCCAACCTACCTGCCTGAGTAACTGATCGCCTGCAACGATTGGCAGTTGCTACACTGAGAGTGCGAACGACGAACGCACACCGCACACCGCACGACGCACAACACGAATTTTCGCCAGGCATCCACAGATCTAACTTTGATATTTTTAAACAGATTTGGCGCAAATTCTTTAGGCCGGTGTCTTCTGGACTCTCGCACTTATATCCAGAAGGAAATCTCTGGCAAATTTGTTTTACAGGTTTTGTTTACTAATTTACAAAATTCTGAGTGATCACAAAGCCCGGGCAAAACCAAACCTCTCCGGCCCCTTCGCGGCTGGAAAGGTTTTAACATTGTCATTGTCCTGAGGGGGTCATCTTCGCGACTATGCAACACGACGTAACGCTAACAACTGGGTGTTGACCCCATAAGGTGGAATTTCGGGATGCAGTTCCAATATGTTCTAGGGGGGATAGTGTTCCAATATCCCATGCTCAGAACCTGCCTAATGCCTGAGGCAGTCCCTGAAAAGGTCGAAACCTGAACGAGGCCAGAACGGCTTGGCCAAAGTGAGTAGAGCCGATTTAACGATGGAATTACCTTTGTGTATGTTCAAAATAAATCAGGGTCTAGGCAAGGGCAGAATATTTCATCTGAACAGGATCCATGCATCAAATGTTTTCTACATGAATGCTGAACATACTAAAGATGATTCAATAGTCAAATCAGCTCTACTCACTTCGGCCAAGCCGTTCTGGCTTTGTTCAGATTTTGACTTTTATAGGGGATTTTGACTTTTATAGGGACTGAATCAGGCATTAAGCAGATTCTGAGTATGGGATATTGGAACACTGTCCTTCCCCTAGAACACTAATAGTATTGCATCCCAAAACTCCATCTGATGTGGGCAATCCTCCTTTGTAAGTCGGCCTTCCTCGACGATGATGGGACTGAACGCATTAGGGCAAGACCATTTCATAAACATCAGCATAATCAAGTACCTCAAGTACATCTGCGTCGGATTTCACGCTCTAGAAAATCACAAAAAATAGAAAAAGGTATGCCGCTTCCGCGAGATTTCGCGTTCATGCATAAATTTCGTCATAGGTCTCGTGTCCTGAACATATACTTTCGTCATCCCATGAAATAAATATCATTTCTGGAACTCTGTTTTGCTCGCCTTTGGACCTAAATGATAATTATGTAATCAATTCGTAGTGGTGGTCGCGGTGGTTCGTCCTGCTCAGCTGGAAGTTCGCACCTCCTCCCTTTCTGACGGGGCTAATCACCTTCGTCCACTGCCTGCTCCACCTCCTCTTCTTCTTTCTTTCCCGCCTCTTCTTTACTTGGGAATAGTTAGGATTTCACCCTTGGGCCTTTCTTGTTGACTTTCTTTCGACGAAGCGCCCCCGAGAAGTCTGCACTTCCAATTCCCATCAAAGCCAATCCCATGTATGTACACAACCTTTTTTTTCTACAGAAAATCTAGTAGACACCCAACTCCTGCTAATTATAGCAGTGTTTTTAGTTTTGCGTCTACGTTGTAGCTCTGAAGAATAGGTAACTCTAGAGACAACTCAATTACTCATGGATTACAGAGTTAGCGAGTGTGCCGTCATCCCCTAGGCGATTTCCATTCGCAGTTCTATCTAAAAGCTTCATCTCTGCAGCCTCTCATAGCTTTTTTCCCCACTCTTCACAAAACGAAATTGCTGACGCGCAAATTCCCATGAACATTCGAAGGCAATTGGCTGAATTGAATTGATGAACAGATGAGCGTCGTTAATCTTCCACACTCCGCCCCTCATTTCATCAGAAATCCCCTTCTTACTAGGAAATCCCTTGGAATTCCAGCAAAAGCACGTCTACTTAATTCATATAGAGTTATTCAAAGCAGTTCTGCGACCGAATGGCGACATCGATCGTCCTTTTTTTGTCAAATTTCCACAACTCCAAGCAGAGTATGATATTTGAGTCTTTCCGGAATCTAAAGGTATCAGTACGGAGACCGGAAAGTGTTAAAATGTAATTATCGGATACTTGACCTAAAGAAAGCTAATTCATCAGCGGGATTTCGGCTAGAAAGGTTTCATCCTGAATTTTTGATGCAAGGCTCTTGTAAGGAAGTTTGAAAAAATTTAATGGTCATAGGGTACTCCTTATTTAGAACTTTTTTTTTCCCAAGAAATCGTCACGTTCGCTTCTCAGTGAGCTGTAGCAACCTAGCTGAGTCGGTTGCTAGGCTTTGTTAGTTGGAGCGTGAAAGAGGTGTGAAAGACGACGTTCTTGGTTTTTTTTTGCCTGAGTTCATATTAAAACCGACCAAAGCGGCCATACAGTGTGTTCATACAACGGTTTACTTGGAGAACATAGATTTTTTTGAGTGACCGGGATTGAATGAATATATTTTATTCTCAGTTTCTTGTTTATTCGAATTCCAATTGATTTCATTCCATGTTGTCGTGCGGATTTCGTCTGATTGATCCGTTCATAAGTTATTCTCGAAAAGTTGGTCACGAGTTTTGTAATTGTGAAACGTGGAAAAGAATGCCCCATCCAGGGGTGCGTTCCAAGAATGTTTCCATGATGTCGTGGGAGGGTAAATAGCCTTTCGATGGCCAAACGTGTTTCCCATGGCCACGAATTGTAACAGCTAATTGTTTCCTCGTGGCCTTGGTTACGTTTCCATGGAAAACTGTTGCCATGGGAATGTTCTTGGAACGCACCCCAGATGCATTAATGCCAACGCTAACAAGGGCTTGCTTCACCCATGCCCCAAAGTTTCAAAAAACCATACTCTGGAGCAGGAGTCATCAACGAAAAGCCGCGTATTGAAGGCACATTTCGCCCCGACTCCTAAATGATCTATGCTTATATCTCACCACTCAGGTCACTCTTGAATCAAGGTTTTGTCGTTTATGAGATTGTCCCGTGGATGTTGTAAGTACAATACCCACCCTCGAACTTGGCAAATCAGCGAAAAAACGCGTTTTCGGGTTTTTTTCCGCCCCTTGGGAATAACTCTGTCAGATTGGGATTTTCGGGGGTGAGAAAGATATTGCTAGATTCGCCTCATCAAGATCTACAAGATGGTGTTAGAATTTCATTGATATCCTAAACTATGCTCAATTATGCTTTCCACGACACGTTTTGTCTCGTCAGGACGCTTGGCCGGTATTTTAATTTTTTTTAGCAACATACCTATAATTGAGGTATAGTTTGAGATAGCAATGAAATTTCAAAACCATCTCGTAGATCTTGATGAGACAATTCTAGCAAAATTTTCATTACCTCCAAAACCCTGAATTTCACAGTAAAGGCAGCATACACGCTCAAAACCTACTGGCGGACCACGAGGTTTAAATTCAAGTCTAGGGTAGGCCAATGCTTTAATCATATGAAGGTTTGTTAGTTCCTTCTTGAAAAGCACGTGGTCGCGAATGGGTTAAAGGCAGTATACACGCTCAAAAAAGATATGAATTTTATGAAATGAATCGAAGGTCTGAAGCTGTTAATATTCAGAGATAACAAAAAAACCGGAAAAAATCAACTGAAATGAAGATATAACGGTTCGCTCTATATTGGCCCAGAAGTGGACGAGATGTACCGCTTTGGCTTAAATAGCGGAGCTAGCGCTAAATTTGTTGAGATGACGACGCTAATCTACTCGTACGGCCCTTTCTGGAACTCTTACAACCTTAGAAGCGTAAAAAATGAGCCAAAATGACCGTAATCGAGCTTTGAAGATTTGTATTGAGGGGCATAGCCCGTATTGATGGGCGGAGAAAGGATGATTTTGTGACCCAATCCGGCTCAAATACGGTCCTTTCAACTCGTTTTCAACCCTTTCAACTTCGTGAGGGCTCTTCTAGAGCCCGTGCGACCCCATTAATGTAGTTATCTCAACAACTTTTGCGGGCGTGTACGCTGCCTTTAAGGGACATAGAGTACTTTCTCTCAGAAATCCGCTTTGAAATTTTCTAAGTACCTCAGGGATTTCTAGAAAAAAGGCATTTGATATTTTTGCGAAAAGTAATGATGTAAACGAAAAGCAGTTTTCAGGATGTTCAGGAAAATTATTTATACTTTGCTCAAAAATGTTTTCTAGGGGTTTTATTGGCGACTGATCGTAAAACCGAGCTTCGTTTATCGGTTTTCAAGAGATTTCGTCTGATTCGGTCTAATGCTTACATTGTTGAGGAAATTTTGCTGGCCAAACGCGGCTTCTATCAGTTTCCTCGATGGAGCAACAAACTTGTCCCTGATTTTATTTTAGGTGTTATTCTTACTGCTTAACACAAATCGGTTCTCCGTTTATGGATTTTTCTTGAATTATGGTGTGCCCCGGTGTTCATACTGCACGTTGGACAAAGTCTCAGATTTTGCACAAGATCTCACTGTAGGGGTTATTTGTGAGGCCAAACACGAGTTTGATACTTGTTTGTCGTATTTCGATTACTAACGTAGCTTTCGTCAAATGAAAGACATTATGCTTAGCCTATAGAAGTAGCCCACAGAATAGCGAGAAACGAACTGCGGTTCTTGTTTAGCTCCGCAAGCGATCCCTAGTTGAAAGTTTCGAGACTAATCTGGTAAACATTTTCTGATCAACTCAACGAATTCCTGCTTGGTACCCTGCCGTATTCGCAAAGCGATGGAAATCTCCTTTCTGGGACCACCCTGTTTTCAGAAAATTTCTAGCACAAAATATTTATTTGCATATTGTTACACACCTTCTACAACGATAACATGATTTTCCAAATGATAAAGGCACGGTGAAAATCCCTTAGCCGGACACTCAAAACTAGTTCAAAAAACCTTTCAGAAGCTGCATAGCAGGGTCCTGATAGGATTCTGACAGTTTTATGGTATCAGTTTCGAGTTCCTGAGTGAGTGAGCTTGTTTAAGAGCTCGAAATCTTCACATTTTGCATGTGAAGGGTAACATTGTTTACGCCTTGTCACCTTTTCTATAGTTGCGGTAGCAGCAAAGCAGCTATAGAGGTATCATTAGCGGCTACCTGTCAGTATCATATTTGATCCTCGGAACGCTTTCACAGTTGATTCCGCCCATTCATACTTACAGACGGCTAATTAGGATGTGTTATTCATTCTTCTGCTACACCCGACTGTTAGGTAGACTCCATCAGCGTCTGTGTTTGCCTGCACTCCCATTGCTCTTCTCCAGTGCTTGCTGGTTGGACGGCGCCGTCACTTCCTTGAAGATAGCTTTGCGCTTTCGTTTGGCTAATAATGTATTCGCATTCATCTGATACATAAAAGATTATTAACTCGCCTATTGAACTCTTCATGCCATCAATTTGTCAACTACTGTTTTTTTCATGCTCGCGTCATTCTGCTATTCAATTAATTCTTAATAGCATTGTTCCATGGATTGAATTCAGCTGATTAAGTTTTCCTAAAAAAACTCCATTTATCAGCTGGTTTCTTCACACAACTTCTTAAAAATTCATCGAAGTCGTGGACATTTTTCACTTGTACTTTTACGACTACAGCAATGTTCTCACTATCAGCTGCATTGCAGTGCGAGCACACAATGAAGAAGTTTTCCGTTTTTACACAGAATCGTAGGGTTCGAGTATTTCTAAGGAAAATGAAGAAGAATGAACTACGAAAAACGATGAGGACCCTGGAAGGAATCGTCTGGATTCTGCCGAGAACCTGTCAGAAGCCTGCCGCTACAGTGCCGGACCGGAGCCGAGGTAACAGGTTCCCGGATTTGCCGTAGAATTAAAGCATTGCCTGTATTCCACCGCAATACCAAATTCTCGACCAGGCAGAAATGTGGCAGTGCCGAGATTCCGCCTTGATTTTTGCAGCTGCATATCAAGATTCAAACCATCAACCCTTACTACCATACCGCTGATAACATGTGTCCCTAAAACGCGTCGGCGATGCGAACCCGCGTCGGAAACGTCATTTTTGATCAGATTGAATGATTTCAGAATCTGAAAGCACCATCCGATTCGTTTCGTCGCGCTGATTCCAAAGCTGTATTCAGGTTTGAGAGGAAACCTTGGTATGACCTAGCATCTCAGGAAGAAGCTAAAATCTTTTGAAGTAGATATTTTTTGAAATTATGAAACTTCAGTGCATCCGTATTGCCCTGCTGATTCCAAAAATGTATGCTTAGTCATGATAATCCATCGCTTCTTAGTCCGCCGCGTTAACGACAGCCGTTTCCGCTGGTGCTCAGGGTGATTTCATAACCATGACGGCTGCGTGATCGCTGTATTTTTACGATTTGATTTTTTTCGTGGTACTTTAGCCGTAAATTTGTGGCGGGGAGTTTTCGGTAGTTATTCAATGACTTCGTTTCATTTTCACGGCGTTTCCCCACCTCGCGGTAGTTTCGCGTCAAATTCTCGGTAAAGTCCAATTTCGCGATGGATTCTTGCTGGATTCTAGGCCACTTTTTCAAAGGTTGTGAGTGGAAATTGCGTCGGATCAACCTTACCACATTCACGGAGAAACTATCCGTCTAAATTAACAGTTGTCGAAGTGCATAGCACTGCTAATCTTGGGGAATTCTGACATACATACAAATACGCCCATTAGAACCTTTTTTTTTACTTTTTAGGCAAAGAAAGATTGGAGGAAGTCACTCAACTTGGATGTTCAAGGCAGCGCCCAACTATTCTCGACGTTCTACGTTCTACCACACCAAACGCACAAAACAGGCGTAATTGATCGTTCGAGGAGATCTTAATGGCAATGTCCATGATGAAAACTACAACTTTCTATACGAAATCGAAAGGACTGCGGCTCAGTGCAACAACCGCGTCGAAAAAAAAACGGCTTTGAGCGAGCCCTAGTTGGTCCTGAACGGCCCTGAAGATGACTGTGCGAGCGCGCGAGGCCCAGTTTACACAACAGCCATCATCGAAATGTAACGTCGGCGTGGATCCGGAAGAGACTTCGCGTTCACTGTTGAAGGTTGGCGCAAACTCGGTGCCATATGCTGTAACATAGGTGCAGCGAGTTTGCGCCAACCTCCAATGGGGAACGCAAAGTCTCTTCAGTGGTGCGTTCCAAGATCATTCCCATGGCAAAGTTTTCCATGGAAACGTGGCCACGGCTACACGGAAACAATTCGCAGTTACAATTCGTGGCCCAGGGAAACAAGTTTGGCCATGGAATGGCTATTTGCCCTTCCACGGCATCGTGGAAACAATCTTGGAACGCGCCCCAGGGGTGCGTTCCAAGAACGTTCCCACGACGTTGTGGGAGGAAAAGCGACCTCACCATGGAAAAATTTGCTCTCCATGGATGCGAATTATAATTGAAAATTGCTCCCACGTGGCCGTGGCTACGTTTCCATGAACGCGATTTGCCATGGGAATGTTCTTGGAACGCACCCCAGGATCCATGCCGACCACTCCGACATTGGGACGGTTCAACTACCGTGGAAAATTCGTTGAACTAATGTCCACACTGGAAATCAGCAGACTTTCCCCGTTAGTTCAACGGAAATTGTTCGGTAGTTTATACGGATCTCCACTAAAGTTGAACAGAAGTGCTGATTGGAGGGAACTTCAAATAATTTCTGCATGGGTTTTTCCCACACGTTTCACCTAGTTTCTCCCTACGGTTGAATGTCATTTCAATCTACCTAACCCCACCTGGTCCCTAACCAGGTATGCAATTTTCGTGCTCATCAAGACTCAATCAAAATGCGAGTGCTCCGCTTCTTGCCTGCTCCTATGATAGGGCACCAGTGTTGGTGCAGGAGCAGGCAAGCTCATGCACTCGCACCCCCACTCAACTCGAAGACGGAGCTCGAGGAGTTAGCATTTGACAACGAGATGAATCGGTCTAAGCCCACCACGAGACGTACCACGAGCTGGTTTGATTTCGGCGTTCAACATTGCGTCGGGGCCGTCGTCTGTTTGCACTGCGCACGCGATGCAATACGCAGCGCGGTGATGAGCCCAACAGTTCAACTCATCGTTCTCATCAGTTCAACTCCTCGTAGCCTCAGTAGTTGAACTCGAACGTCATTTTCCCCTAAAGTTCAACTCTCCAAAAGTCTGAGCACGTGTTCACCCCAATGGATGGCTTTTGTGTAAACTGGGTGTCGTGCGTTCGCGCGGTTAACCTTACGGTCGTATAGGGCCCATTGTGTCCGAAAGCGGTTTTTGGTTGTTGCACTGGGCCTTAGTCATTTCAATTCCCGGTGGAAACTCGAAGATAGACTTTACCGTGGGCACTGCCTTGAAGGCAGTTTTCCCTAATATGCTCTATTTCGTGGACTTTTTCAGAAAAAAAAAACTTTGAAACTATTATATGCTTCCATAGTAAACACTTTCCTTGTGGAAAACCTAGGCTCGACTTCGATCGCTTACTGACAAAGTTAACCATTTTAGCTTAAAGGCAGTGTTCACGATGATTTTCGTTCCCGAGTTTTTCACACAAAACAATGCGTCGGCCCCCAGGTGATAACAAAATTACAAAGAAACGGCAAGAAACGGATTAAAACGTGGCCTTTAAATGACGTTATTTTATAACATGGACTAGTTGTCCGGTTGGATGAACATGTTCATGGTGGTTGCCACCGGTGGAAAATTGGGTCAGTTGAAAATAGAAGTATATTTAGTGAAAAGCAGGATTAGTTAGGGCCCTAAGGAAATAACGGAGCAATAGAGTGTAGAGAATTGCAAAGGACGGGTCCACAAAGGATTTCATTGTCACACCAAACACTTCCTGTGATACTTAAGAGGCGGCGTGATACTTAAAGATTTCGTGTACTTCTGGTGCGTTTTTCTCAACTTCTACGTCAATTTAGTTCAATCCGGTGGCTACTTGATCAATATAGCGAATAATCTCAGAATTGAAGATTATCGTGAACTCTACCCTTAATCAAAAAATGGGGGCACCTTGTAAGAATGCCTTTGCTACTAATAGTATGAACAGTAGTCTCCAGAATTCATACACTTTTTGGCCTAAATTCTGTTTGAAGGACTATCTGAGGTGTTTAACATAAATATGAGGTTATTTTCCGGTTCTCCTCTACAACCCTCAAAAGACCGTTTTTCAAAACTCCATTTTATGTTCGAAGTGGTCCCTTGTGAGAGCAAATACAATAAGTCACAGTGGGTATAATCCTCGTTTCTATAGAGGCCAACCGTATTCCCAGCATTGGAAGTTCATGATTACAGCGATTTCTAGAACCAGTTGCAGCCATTCTTATGTAGTTATAGTTATAACTCATAATAAGAATAGTCAGGTCTTACACCAATTTCATCAAATAGAGAACCTCAAAACTGCAGTCTTTTTGGGAGTTCTCTCTGAGGGAGTGGATTTATTTAGAGTATTCAGGACAGTGTTGAGCGTGATGTATGAACACGTGCTAGACATCGGGTCCACAGGCATTAGTGTCGCCTAATAGAAATGTGAGGGCAAGCGCTCGCACTTGGCACGAAAGCTCTTTACATGCCACTCCTATTAGAAAGAAAGAAACTGCATGCATATTTGTCCTCAAAGACACCAAGAAGCAGGAGTTGGTGTTATTTTTTCTCTCAGAATCATTTAATAAAAGTGCGTAGATGGCGACTTTCACGATACCTTCCTGCCTCCAGATTCATGATTTCCCTAATAATGCCGGAGTTTTACTACTAGCGCAGTGCAACAGGTAAGACATTCGTGTGGTAGTATTTTGTGGCAAAGAGGCACTTAAAGGTGAGACTTAAAAAAACTGCCATCTGTTCTTACAGCGGAAGTCCGTGGGCAACCTGCAAAAGCTTCATTGTAAGACTAAGGTATAAGGTCTGCGATGTTACGGCTTATTGGTTTTAATGGGCCGGACTGAAGCAGTATTTTGCTGTGTATGGAAAACTTTGGCAGAACAACGCTGAGGGCCTAAGACCAATTAAAGTTGGTTCCACTGGTTGAGCACGCATCGCCGGCCGTGTGACCACATCACCGTTCTTCTAGCAACTTTGGTCTCCCAAAAGGAGACGTTTGTGGTGAAGTCTCTGCCTATGCTTAAAGGCAGTGTTCACGATGACTTTCGTTCACAAGTTTTGAACTCAAAACAATGCGTTGTCCACCAAGTGTTACCAAAATTAAGAAGAAACGGCGAGAAACGCACTAAAACGCCTTATTTTAGTGACATTATTCTCTGACCTGGATTAGTTGCCCGGTTGGAGAAACAAGTTCACGGTGGTTTTCACAGGTGGAAAATGGGTATAATCGAAAATGGAAGAATATTTTAGGCAAATTAGTATTAGTTAGGGTCCGAAGGAAAACCCCGAGCAACATAGAGTTTCCACTGATTCCAGTTCTACCCGGGGGCCAAACAATCGATTTAGCGATTAATGTCAAAATCGAAGATTATCGTGAACACTGCCTTTAACCGTATTTGTTTCAGAGTAGTCTACATGTACAGTCCGGTCGCTCTGAGAGGCAGCAACGGGGAGGTAGGTAAATCCCTACTGACCTGTCGATTTGGGTTATCACCGGCTGCGGAACGGTGAGTCTCGGTGAAATATAACTAGTGAAAATGAGGTCCCGACGAAAAAGCCACCGCTCCGCGCTGTGATAATCGAAAACATGAGTTCTGTCGAAAAGAACCATAAGTCTGGTTTTGTCTGCATCGCTGCTGCTTTTCATCGCAGCAATTTCACACCCGCTGCTGCAGCGATGTAGCAGCGGCAGCGATTTTGTTCATAGTGCATAGCCTCACGGATGATCGAAGAAATTCAATCAATCAGTGAAATCAATGGCCGGTAGTTATCAATAACACGTTTCGACCCGTGAACACTGATCTTGTCATGTGAAAGGGTCAACGTTCACTAGACGAAACGTGTCATTCGCTGGCAATCGCTCCATCGCTGCCATTATGGCAGCGATGGAACGATGATCAGCGACCATCGACAATCGCTCCTCCATCAGCGATGCAGTAAAACATAGGATTTCCTCGCCGCGGCCCAGCGATGTAGGACGTTTGCCACGAAGCGATCACAATTGAAGCGGCTTTCCATTACGCGCGATGAGAAAGGAACAGTTGTCCCTCGCATGGCCGCAGCGACCACCTGCAGTCAAAACTAGGCTATAGTCTACCAGGCCATATCTCGAGGAGTGATTACGACGATTTCCAGTCATTACAATATTAGCTGCGATGAGTAGATCATCCTCAAGTAGGTCAGGGGTGCGTTCCAAGAACGTTCCCACGACGCTGTGGGAGGAAAAGCAACCTCACCATGGACAAATTTGCTTTCCATGGATGCGAAATATAACTGACAATTGCTCCCACGTGGCCGTGGCGACGATTCCATGGACGCGTTTTGCCATGGTAATGTTCTTGGAACGCACCCCTGGAGTGGCGAAAAAAGGTGAAAAAATAACCAGAAGTAGATGCCGTTGGCCAATCATAGTCCGGCAAATGGACGGAAGGCTACAATTGGCGGCGGTCCGCGCGGTGTTTGCCTCACCACCGGACAGCGCTTTTTCGATTGTAAACGACGTGATACCGCCACGGCCAAGGCTTCTCACTACATAGACTTGAATTGGCAAAAGGCGTATACGTAATATATTATTGTTTTTTCCCATTCCTTTGCTCTCAGGGGAACTGTTGGTAAGAATGATAGAAGACTTTTTGTATACGTCCTTTGATGTTTTGGACTTGAAACTATTCGAGGGGGCACTCGAGAAAATGAAATGATTCATCCATGGATTCGTACCCTGTTTCGCATGCAATGTGCGCCAAATTTCGAATGTACAGCGTTATTCACCCGTCGCAAACATGCATGCCTCACACAGCGCCAGTAGAAACCAGTCGAGGTTCTGAAATCCTAAAGCCTGCGTTTGAGTGAGTTATACGGACGTTCGCCGTTGTCTACAGGACGTCGTTCCGCTAAGAATGAGTCTCCGCTGGCGAACAAACAGCTCTACGCGGGGCCTTCCCGATAAGCTGTTGAGCAGGGGCGACAGGCTGTTAAACAGCCCATCGACCGGCAATCCCGCCGAGTGCCTTAAATCGACGCAGACCGAGTTGTTGTCCACAGGACGTCAATTCGGGATGTCTACGGCTGCGCAGGTCGATGGGCTGTTCTACAGAACATTCGCGGGAGGGGCGGTGGCAGCGTCCATCAATCGATGTAGCACGAAGATCGTGCCGTCCAAGTTCTCATTTTCGGTTATATGAGATTTGCAATTCGTTTTATTTTTTGATGATGCTGTAGACTTATATGGTGATTCTTCTCTTTTTTTATTATAAGAGATCTGTGATTCGTTTTTAAAAACGTCTTCCCGTGGAAGGGGTGTTGGTGGCAAGCCGAGAGATGCACCTCGCGGAGTTCCCCGTGATGGACCCGAAGGTTTCCGTGGTTTACGGAGCTTTCAGCAACTGCCTTCGTAGGCAGATTTTGATTTTTTTCCATCCCTTTATGTGTGTCATTTGCGTCATTTTTAGTTGTTTGTCAGGAATCTCTGATCATTCGGGGGTGTTCATTTACCCTGATTCCCATCCATGTTGTCAATACTCGAGGAAAGGTAAATGTAGCGAGATGAAAAAATTGTAGATTCAAAAAACTAAGCGTAGTTAGCCGATATCACCTTTTCTGGTTAACAAGGGAAGCTGTTTTAGCGTAGTCCGGGATCAGCGAAATGGAGTACCTTGCGAGCTCAAAAATGTGCGTGCCGAATGCGTGTCGAATATGTATCCAACTCGAGTGACCACTCCCATTGGAAAAGCGTATTGCAGGGACACGTGCTCCAAAAAGCAGCGCGTGCTGCAAAATTTTACCGTAGGAGCACGTGTTGCAAAACTTAATCGCAGGAGCACGTGCTGCAAGCTAGTCCAGCGTTATCGTAGCTGCACATCGGCACGCGACGCGCACGGCACACCGACATGCGACTCGGCCAGCTCGCCGAGCACCATCGGGGCCGCGATTGGTTGGACGAGGTCTCCAGCGGCTGGGCAAGCAAAGCACCGCAAACTAGTGTAATTGAACCATCGAGGCTGCTGGCCTCTGTGTCCCGCCTCAAGAGTTTTTCGCATTCTTTCCATTTTTGGGAAATCCTTTTTTCATCGAGTTGAATGTGTATCATGCACGCATTGAAAGGTTAATTTGTCGGGGCACGTGCTGTAATCTGAAACACTAGGAGCACGTGCTCCCTAGCAGCACGTTCTCTGACTGTGCTCCTAACAGCTTTGTCTTCGGGTTGAATGCATATTCGGCGCGCATTGAATACGGCGATAATCTGGGAGGATGTTCTTGCTACTAGTAGCGGAAAATCTGAGTGACTCCGGTTTAATCGTAACCTGCCTAGAATCACTCTGAAAGAAGTTATGAGCGTTTTTATAGCTTCGCGGCAAGGTAAGGGTACCCACCATGGAATTTTTGAGGTGTTTTTTAAATTTTTCTCCGGATACTGCGATAAACATGTACTGCTGAACACGTATCTGTTGTTCGCTTGTCGGAATTTATGGGTTTACTGTAGGTTACGGTAGCTAACATGTTATTCAGGAGGCAGAACTTAAGTTTGAAAACAGACAAATGGACATCGAATTCGTATTCAGCACCCCAAAAAACCCCCTCATAGAAACTTTGAGACAAATCAGTGACATTGATCGAACTACCGTATACTATAGCTGTACAATTTCGAAAAAAATTTCGAACGAATGCAATTTGAAAAAAATTCGTTCGACGAAATTTTGAACGAACGAAAATTGAGAAAAAAAATCGTTCGACGAAATTTTGAACGAACGGAATTTGAAAAAAATTACGTTCGACGAATTTTCGAACGAACGAAAAAAATATCGAAATTTTTTTCAAAAATTTCGTTCGTATACAACTATACCGTATACCCAACGTAATCTATCGTAAGCGGTCAAAAATCTATAAACTGACATCAGATTCGTGTTGAACACTCTAAATAAACCCCAAAAGAACGATTTGAGCCACATCTTTTGTCACATTCCAGAAATGGTCGAAAGTCGATTTTGCCGTCAAATTTTTCTGCCGGTGGGAAGTTTTGAACAAGTTTAGTCGAACTTAGGAAAAACCACAGGTAAACCTCAGATTCGTGATCAGCACCCCAAATCATCCCCAAGGTGGCCTTTGGGGGCTGTTTCGGGCCCTGAACACGAATATGAGGTCTGTTTCCGGATTTTCATGAAATTAATGCGCTTTTTCGAGGGTACAATAGGTACAAAAATCGGAGAAAAAAAACTGCTATAACGTTTTCCAGGGTGACTCTAGGCAGCTGCAAAGGGCATATTCGGACTCTACGTCCGAAACTGGCTCGAGAAAAGGACATTTCATTTGGAATGGTTTGCACAACTTATAGTAGTTCATTTGGAAGCAGTAGAGTGTTGTCCGCATAAGGACATCATTATTAAAATGATGTAACGTCGGTATAGATCCTAATGAGACCTTGCGTTTACTCTCGAAGGTAAGCGCAAACTCGGTGTCATATGCTGTTACGTAGGTGCACCGAGTTCGCGCCAACCTCCAAAGAGGAACGAAAAGTCTCATTAGGATCTCATTTTTGAGTGGGTCCAATTTTTCTGTTCCGCTTAGATTAGAACTGAAATAAGGAAAATCGGGCCTCATCATCAAGTTTCGAAAGAAGGCATACCGCTGTTTAAAGGCAGCATACACGCTTACAAACGTGGTCGAGATAACAGCATAAATAGGACCGCACGCCCCCTACCATGTCGTCAAATACGTTTGAAGCGCCAAAAACCATCCAGGATGGCAATATCCTCTGGTTCCGAGCCGGATTTACTCTGTTCTCTCGCGCACTCGTGCGGAGCGAAGGTAGAGACAGCGAGAAATTGTGGGGAGAAGGAGACGCAGCGTACGCACACAGACGCACGCGACGAACGGAAATAAATCACACTCGGAAACAGGATATACTTGGCAATTTTTGAGCATTCTTGCCTTCCACGCCAGGGTTTTCCCACCCATTCGAGTACGAGAATGAGAAAAGAGACTTGAGAAAACATGTGATTAGTTAGAGTGATAGCATTACCAAATGGGAATGCACGAGAGAAACAACATTTCAAAAAGTCAGCCAAAGTAGAGCGGCATTCTCAAAAATGGACGAGAGTTAATTGGTATGCAGACATGTTACATTCAAGCAAATCAAGCTATTTCTCTCGTGCGCTCCCATGAGATAGTGCTATCACTCTATCTTATGACACGTTTTCTCAAGTTTCATTTCTAATTCTCGTACTCGAACGGGTGGGAAATACAGACGTGGAAGGCAAGATTGCTCAAACATTGTCACATATTGTCATCCTGGATGGTTTTTGACGCTTCAAACGTCGTAGACGACATGGTAGGAGCCGTGCGGTCCTATTTGTGCTGTTATTTTCACCATGTTTGTCAGTGTGTATGCTTCCCTTAAGGGGTTACGTCATGAAGCGGTTGATGCTTCACTGGGATGGTAATATCAGGTCTACAGGATGTTGATAGGATGTGAACGCAGGATCGGCGATGGAGATTTTTCCTCCGATGGGATGTCTACAGCAAAAGCGTTCCCGCGGATAGGTTGCCTACGGCACCAAGGAGGGGGGCGACGGGCAGTTCTCGAGGGGCGATCCATGCCCCTTTTGGATGTCTACAGGGAGCATTGCGTGAGGTGACATCTCATTCGTGTCCTGTGGACAACAGCGAACGTCTGAGGTAATGTCAGGTCTATGGAATGTTGATAGGATGTGATCGCGGAATCGGGGATGGAGGCCATCCTCCCATTGGATGTCCACAGCAACAGCGTATCCGCAGATAGGCTGTCTACGGCATTATAGAGGGGGGCGACGGGCAGTTCTCAAGGGGCTTTCCCTGCCCTTTTTGGTTGTATGCAGGGATCATTGCGTGAGGTGACATCTTATCCGTGTCCTGTAGACAACGGCGAACGTCTGAGTAGGGACTTCGCGCCGCGCCGCGAGTCAACTCAGAACGCCGCTGAAGGCAGCTCGTATTTTCATGCCGTTCCTCAGTTTTTAATGCCTTAGTGCAAGAGACAGCATCGGAAGGGAAGCTTACAAAATTTCTAGGTTTTCGCGAAAACTTAAAAGAAAACTCTGAAGCAATCATGCTCCGTCCTCTGCGCCTATTCCGTGTGTTTGGTTTAACAGACCTTGCAAGGCTTTACGCTTTATTTGAGCCCCTTATGCAAGTCTTTCTTCTCCCAAAAAACATTGAATACTAAAAGACATTAAAGCGCATGTTCGAAATAAAGAATCCCTCAAATTGCACAGCTACAGCGTATCGACGGCTACTTCTTTATAAAGCAACTCTCCTAACTCGAGTGCAATCTGGTTCGGCTGGTTGATCGAGTACACGGAATGGGAGGCGCCTGAGAGCAGATCGGCTGACTAAATGTGATATGCTCCTTTTACGCAGCTGCTTTCCGTCGCGCGTACCAACTAAACAGCTCACTCATTCACCTTTTGTGTACTCGATCCATAAGGCGTCTGGTTCGTTGGCCGCTCCACTCAATTTTCACCTGCCGGCGTTTCGTCGTTCTTTCATCTCTTCAACCCCAAGAGGACCTAGAGTTTATGTTTCAGTAAAAAAAAGAAGGAAATTTTTGTTTCTTGAGGCTGCATTTAAATTCATATTCAGCGTCGTGAGGTAGCGGCATCATATCATTTCTCACTAATCGTTAAAATAAAAATTTGGCTGCCCAACGAATTTTCTGGCAGAGAACGTTATTCTCTCACTCGCTCACATTTTGACTATGCCTTGAGAAAATGGCTGACGATATTCAGAATTTGAATTTTAGTCAGCATTGGACAGAGTGAGCGCATTTTGATTAGTTTCTTATCCTAACTTTGGAGCAGGCGATTCCGCGTAAACGCATGCTGGCTACATAAATCGTTGACAGCATTGTGGTCGAGTTTAAAAGCAAAAACAATGCGCTCACATAGACTTGTTGAGCTGAATTGTTTTTCCTTTGAACTTGACCATTAGTTAGTCAGACAGCTTTATTGCGTTACTCACGTTTCGATAGAATAGTCTTCTTCAAATTCTCGAAAGACCTAATCAAATTGCGTGTACTCAGTCAAATTTCGACTATTCCCGGAAAACTCGCTGAGAGACCAACAACATTGACCAATTAATCAGAAACGTAACGTAGATGTTACTGCTCCCTCTTTGATTTGAAAATGAGAGCCTAAAGTAGTAGGACATGTATCAGGGTGCTTTTCATAGATGATGACAAGGTTGCAAACTTTATCACCTCTCCGGAACTTCTGTCGGAGAATTGAAGCGCTGCATATCGTATGTGTGATTCAGTTAGAGAACAACACTGAGGCCTTAGTTATACATCGGCGTTTCGCTGCCGCTGGCATCCGCAGCAGATCTGCGGATGTTCAACTCAAAAATCTTACCAATTGCAAGACTTTCCCAAAAACCAGCGGCAGCGAACCGCAGGTGAATAAATAAGCCCTAAGCTGTTGAAGCAAGATCATTCGATCCATAGTCTTTCCCTCGTGCCGTTTTTCCTGTCTAGCAGCGTCGCGATTTCCTCATTGCTGGACATAGACCATGTGATCCGTTTTTCTTGCAATGATAACTGCATTCCTGGCTGCGGATGGGTGACCGGCGTTCACAGATTCATCTCTGATTTGCTCGTATTCGTTTGAATATATAGTTTCAAGAACAAAATGATGTTAGCAGTTTCACTAGCTGCGAGTTAGGTTCCTATCCGTATAGATCTGACAAGGGCAGCCATTTTAGCGTAGTCCGATGTGAGTTGGTGAGATGGAAGCTCTGGGGCTGAAGAAGTCCCGATCTCGATTACCGGCCGTAGTGGGGTCATGACGAAAGAGTACTAGTGATTGGGATGTTTTGACGAAAACTGGTGATAACCGAAATGGAGCGCTCTCTAGGAATGCCCAGAATCTTACCTTGCGAGGATGCAGTAGAAACTGTTAAAGTCCTTCGCTTGAACCGAGGTCTCAAAAAGTCACAAGCTCAAAACGGCAGGTGAACTTCAATTATTGAGTTTCGATTTTCCCCGAACTTGTTTGAGGGGTTATTTTGGGTGCAGAACACGGATATTAGGCTTGTTTTTGATTAGCCGGACGACTCCGGTAGGTTACGCTGGAACAATGGCATTATACCTGTCTTAGGGGTATGGTATCACCCCCCCCGACACACTGTCGGCTGACATACTGCTTGCGACACACTGTCGGCTGACATACTGCTAATATGCCGAAGCCTGTCGCTGCACAGCGACAGCGACAGGCATCGGCATACTTGCAGTATGTCAGCCCTCCGCGACGGGTCAGGTTTTCTCTACACACGGAGGGAGGAGCACGGACGAGATTCATTGCTGACGCGACGCGCGCGGCGCAATTTCGTATTCTCATACTCCATCACTGGATCGCGCTCGCCACAGGCTCGCGATATCTCACGGGCTGTCATGTTTTTATTCATTCTCACATGACTTTTCTTTGTGTTCCTGAGTTGTGGGGTAATCAGATGGAAAAATTCGCCGCGCGCGTAGCGTCGGCAATCAATCTCGTCCGTGCTCCTCCCTCCGTGTGAAGAGAGCCCCTGGCCCCTCCACGACACGTCGCTGCGACATACGGATATAACTGTTCCTACGACGACCTATGCCGTTGCTCCGATGCGGGTCCCGCCGCGATACGTGCTAGATTGCATGGCTGTCGCTTATGAAAGCGATGAAGGTAATCATACCCCTTATCTTACCATAGCTGTCCGGAAAACCGGAAACGAAGTTCATATTCGTGGTATGCACTCCAAATGACCCCCTGGTCGACCCTTTTGTTGCAGAAGCATAATTTCAATGGCGTCGTTCGCGCTGAAAATCACTTTCCATTTTCAGGCGAAATTTCATGAATGAGCCCGGTAGACCACACCGGTAAACGTCAAAAACGTAGGGTCATGAGGTTGGAAGGTGTTAAAGATGAGGATCCTCCACCAGTTCTCACCAACCATCTAGCACAAAGAACAGAAGCGCCATGTCAGGCGCAAGAGATACGGTATTGCAAACTCTTATCTCGGAAAATCTTATCATCCAAACTTGCACAGTGGAAACCTCATATTCTTAAATGATTTCGATAGAAGAAGGGCAGAAAATTTTTCATTTGAAAAGTTTGAAGCCTAAAACCACTTCCGACGTATGGAAAAACTTCGTATGTATTGCACAGGACACACCGAATTTGATGGAGGGTGCGAGAAATGAATTTTTTTAAAGATTCTTAAACGCGTTTATTTTTGAGAAGCTTGCAGTTTTTTGAGGCTTCTTTGCTATTATCGCTTACCTCAAGAGCTTGCCTACTCAAGAACATAAAAAAACAAGACACCGTTTCCTGCGCGTACGATGCCTTTAAGTTCGTTGTCCGCCTATCATTTCGAGCTTGTAAATTTTTAAATTTTAGGTTTGAGCAATAGAAGCTTACAGTTCAGACTCATGGTAGCATAGGAATCCTCGGAACGTACTTCATTGCGTTCATTTCGGCCTACGCTAAAATGTTCCCCTGCGAGCGTGGCCAGCCTGCGTTAGCAGTGATAAATCGTAGAAGCCTCCTATAATTTTCGAGGATGGCAGCATTCATTAGTGCACCTAGTCTAGGATTGTCCTCAGTTTGTGTGACTCTTTGTCATTTTATGGGCTCTGTCCGAGCTTCGTCTAGTGAAGTGAGTCGAATGTGATTGTTGTTGGTTTGCTCGCTTCAGGCTTCCACGTCTGCCATAATCGGCTTTCAAAGGTAGCGAGCACTACATATATCCGGTGATTTCTGCTAATGCCCTCAAAACACCCCACTAATTACCCTTGTAATCCAGCTGCCTAGCTCCTGCTCACCTCCCTCGATGCCTTAATGCCCATCTGATACTCAGCATTTGCTCGCCTCTGCTTTCCTCGCACCTACTGAAAGACTTCTGCTTCACTCGGAACGTTTCTAACTTGCCACCGCACAAGTCTTGAGTTCACACTTCAACAGTTGTTTCCAATTGTTTGCAAAACAACCAGGCAAATGTGAGCCTTCAGCCAAGTATCGTTCTTTTGTGTTAGTTGCCCTCGATTGCTATAAATCAGCTTGAATTCAATAACACAATCGTTTCCCCTCGAAGGGCGCCTTTGTGAGTCCGGCTAAGACTTTTCCAATAAACAGATGACAATTCCTTACAAATCCACCGGGTGCACATATACTTCTTTCTATAGTAATAGAAGCATGAGAACCCGCGTGTCAGCCAGGCATTTCTCGTCACACAACTTATTCATAAGGATTCCTAACTGAATAGAACGGCTTCCTGCAGGTCTGCATCGGCTCAATAAGCACATTCGTTGCTGACATGGTTTCATGCTTCTCCTCTTCTCTCATCTTTCTGATTTTATGCCTAAAAGACAATATGCGCCCAGGGAAGCTTACTCATTCGAAGAGCTCAAACCCACAGCTTGATCGGCCAAAGATCACTCATCGAGTTCCAGATCTCTACCTTGAGGGTCAAGTCCTCAGTCTGAGAATGAAGCTCATTCTGACTTTCCGAATTTTCGGACTTCACCACCCTCACTATCTTATGAAAAAAGAGATGAGTACTGCGTAGGTGACGTAATTCCGTACTAGAGACGCAGAGGGATCGCTGCTTCTTTGAACTCTGCATTAGGCGATTCGAATTTGACAAAGTATAGAACCGCAACGGGGGAAATGGGCACTGTCTTCATCGTAGCGAAACCCCGCTCCGCAGTTGCGGACAACCGCTGTTGCAGCACGCAGCACCATGATAGTCGTGCTGAAACGAAGGGTAATCGAGCCTAGGTCCGCTTGTTCTCATCAACATGCGTGCTGCAACAGCAGCTAAATGCATCTGCGGAGCGGAATTTGGCTCCGATAAGGGCAGTAAACAACCGCAACGGTGCGGTTTTCAATTTCTAGAAAAAAAGCAACGGGAGCGTAGGAACACGGTAAGTTTTTCGCACCCACCGAATACGAATACAACTTAAAGGCAGTGGTCACGATGAAAAATGTCTTCGAAAAAACCACAAAAAGCAGCTTAGATCGAAAACAGCTGAAAACTAGGAAGGTAGAGCAGTGAAAAACGGGCTAGAATCAGAGTTTCTAGGGCCCCAAGATTCCAGTTCGTGCCCACGTGCACAGCGCCGCTCAAGAAGATCGCAGTCTTATGCCAAATAGTCAAAAATCATTCACATTCAAAGGAAGAAGTAAATGCAAATTTACCTAATAAAAACAGTTAAACATCGAAAGGAAGCACTTCAGTCAATTTTTGACTGGATGAATCAATGTTCATTGATTGAAATTCAATTTCAAGCCAGCTGATGTTCTTTATATTAGAGATCATCGATTCCAATGATGTGAAGTGCGCTCGTCCACCATCAAAAGACAAGGAAGTTATGCTTCAAATTCGGCCCAAATCACCGGTTTTTTCGTGATTTTTTCTTATAGGTCCTACTACTCGAAACCCAGAAAAGGGATTAGAGAGGAAAAGAAGACAAACATATTTGATCGCGACCACTGCCTTTAAGCCTTTACTGAATACACAGTGGAAACAACACGGAAAAATGAGAACACCAATTGGGAAAACTCACCCCTCAATTATTAACATCAGATTTTAAACCGAGGCAACCATCGCTACAGCATTCTTGGTGCAATGCCGCAACTGCACCACCAACTTTTGCCATGCCGTGAACTGTACTATCGTTCTCAGAGCCGAATTCCTGTCCGCAATTGCGAGCTACGGCTGTTAGATCATGCGACACGTGATAATCTTGCTGGGAGAAAGATGAATCGTGTCGGGACGATTACCGCGGGTCCCATGATGCAACAGCCGCTGTACGCAAATGCGAACCAGATTTTGGCCCCGAGAACGCTAGTACAAAACATTGTGTGTTTTGTTTTTTTCCTACAGAAGTCGCCTCAATTGCAGAACAAAGTCGCATTCACACTCATTATTGTTTTTGAGCGAGCTATATTGTAAACCAATTTTTGTACTGAATCTTGCAGGTATCAGGAAGAGCTTATCCAATCTGCAAGAGCTCAGCTCGTCTTTATTTTGACTCATGGAACGGATCTGCTTTGAACTCTGACACTTGATACGAAAAATGGAGTTACCTGGTTTCAGTTCTCTACGAGCTCCTCCTGGAGTTTTTTCTGTTCTGAGAATTCCTAGGTTTTGGCCTCATTTCTTTCGTTCCACACAGCCGAACAGCGTAATCAATTTTTGAAGACATTGTGTGGTTTGTATCCCTTTTTCTTTCATATATTACATTTTTCTTCCCGATAGTGTTTATTTTGATGCATGCTGTACAGTCGACAAGGACCGCACTGATACGTCATATGCCCAGTTATCAACTATTGTGTTGATTGTGTGAGCTTCTAACAGGCAGGCAAAGTGATTTCCTGGTCAAGTTTCTCACTGGACAAAGGGTGTTTTTTCAACTTCCTGAAGCAATTATTGGTCATCATAGAGCATTACTCAGTGAAATGAAACAATTGAAAACGGCAATTATACTGCAGGCAACTATAAAAACCAAAAAGGAAAAGTTCGTGTAGCATGACTTCCGGCAAATTTTAATCCCCGAATCGATCGAGGCTTGCTTGAACTTGAGTAAATAAAGTGTTTTCTCAACTATGAGGGGAGCACAGCGAATATTCGATTACTAATGCACAGCCCATTTCCCCTGTAAACAGTCACATTTGCAGAAAGCTGTGGAGCACATTTCCACGCACGCAGTTAATTGTGTACATAGATAGAAATTCTGACGCGACAACATGTAATAAGTTGAAAAATTGACTCTCGCTTTTTTCAATTAGAAATCGCACACGAGATATAAAAAATTCCGGCGTCACGGTACATATTGCTCTAAAGGCGATTACTTGCTCTGTAAGTTAGTGTGAGTTGTTTCGCTGTGAAGCAACATTTGAAAATTTCCCGCAAAATAAAAAAAAATATTCTTCGATGTTGGGCCAAGGATTGAGTTCTGGCGTTTTTCGATATCAAAATTTTCTTATAAACACAACATTTACAATGACAAATCGATCAACTGTTGTTCTCCGATGTTTTTCTCACGCTCTCAATCGATTGTTTTCGATCAATTTACTAATGCCTTTTCGCCGGAAATCGCTCGGTCTGGTGACGAAAATATGCGTATCGCGCTGAGCAGCTGCTTCGGTGCTGACCGCTCACAGCTCGCTCGCTCCTGACGTCATTAATTGGTATTTCCCGTATTGATCGAAGGCGCGGCACGCGAGCTGACTGTGGCTGCAGGCAATCACGCGCGGACTCACTCATAGGCCCTAGTTATACACTAGAGTGAGGACTTTTTAAAAAGAGACCGAACGAACGAATTTCGAATAAATTCGTTCATTTTCTATTTCGAACGAACGAATTTCGAATAAATTCCTTCATTTTTTATTTCGAACGAACGAATATTCGAAATTCGAATATTCGAATGACGAATAATTTAGGCATCCATAGCATTATCGCGCAACTGCAAAGTGAGCGGCACTAAAAAGTTGAATTCTTCTTCTAGAGCTTTATTTCCACTTACAATTGCAATTAATAAGGCACGACTCATCTCTAGACCTGTGCGGGCTACAACGCTAAGAACGCTACAAAATCAACTTTTCCTCTGTAGCTTAGCCTAAGGAGCTTATTCGAGGACCTTACTAACTTTGCCTGCCCCATAAGCCAGCGAGATTGGTGGAGCCGAGCTCCATAGTTATCTCCAGAGGGTGCTTTCGCCTCTATGGTTTAAAGGCAGTGTTCACGATAATCTTTAATTTTGAGATTATTCGCTATATCGATTAACTGGCCCCCGGGTAGATCTAAAATGACGTAGAAATTGAGAAAAACGCAACATAAGTGCGCGAAATCCTTAAAGGCAGTGTTCACGATGAATATCGCACTCGGATTTCACCTAAAAATGGGATGGTTTGGTCGTGAGGTAACTAATAGTGAAGAAACAGGGAAGAAAAATGTCCAGAATAAGTCAAAACAGCGGTTTCTTAATTCAGAGCGTGGACGAGAATCATGGGCCCGGCTGATTTCGGCAAGCGCGCGCTAATCGCGAAATCTGCGCAAATCGATAATGCTAACTGCGGCAGAGTTTCTTGGCGATTTGCGATCGAAACGTGTGCGTCGCCACAAGCTCGTCCGACTGGGGGGCGGACCGGGATAGCTAGGCGCACCGGGAGAGCTTTCAAAGCCGTTTGTACTATTTATTTCTGGCCAGTTTTCGTTGCTTTCTTCGACCCTATCCTCTCCAGCATCTACCAACTTAGTGTGTCACACCGAGACCTCGAGAACGAGATTTATCGTGAACACTGCCTTTAAGTATCACCCCGCCTCTTAAGTATCACAGGAGTTGTTTGTTGTGACAATGAAATCTTTTGTGGACGCGTCCTTTGCAATTCTTTACTCTATATTGCTCCGTTCCTTCCTTAGAGCCCTAACTGATTCTGCTTTGCATGAAATATTCTTCTATTTTCGATTGACACAGTTTTCCAACGGTGACAACCACCATTAACATGTTTATCTGACCGGACAACTAGCCCATGTTAAAGGATAATGTCACTGAAATACGACGTTTTAATGCGTTTCTCGCCGTTTCTTCTTAATTGTGGTACCACTTGGAGGCAAACGCATGGTTTTATGTGAAAAACTCGGGAACGAAAATCATCGTGAACACTGCCTTTAAATGAGAGGCGCAGAGTTCTGCTGAAGCCAACAACGGGGCTCGGCCCCTCCGACCTGGCTGGCTTACTCTGAGAGAATCTTTTGCGCTAGTACCGTGATGCTCCCGTGATTCGCGTTCGTTCCGCGATAGTTACCCAATCGACTCATCCGTTGACATTCTCGTTTTCATACCGTGATAATACCGCGATCGTTGAGAGGTTTACGGCGCTAATACCGTGGTGCACTCGCGATCCGCGATGGTACCGTGATCGTCTCCCCCCGCTCCCGCGTTCTCATGTTGTGCAGATTTGTAAAGCAGCGCGAAATGCGGCGAGGGCAATTCCTTATAGCTTCGTGTTGATCTGATAGGCAACACTCGCTCGGGTGAAACATCGAGAGGGCCTGGATGCGGTACCATCAGAAGGCTGAAAGAATTTCGCGATAGTTCCAAGCTCGGTTCGTCGAGGATCCGCGATGTAACGCCCCGAATACGTCAATGTATAGACGAGATTCGCCCTCAGGTTGAAACTGGTAGGATCTCGCAATCGTTCCGTGATAAGTCCAGGCTCGACTCCTCGCGGTTTTGCTATAGAGCATCGTGGGAGCATCGATGAACGAGCGCGGTACACTCTCGGTTTGAGACTGGCAGAATTTCGCGATCGTTGCGCGATAGCCCCATGCTAGAATCCTCTCGGCCCCTACCAGAAACCGGAGATTCTATCCGTGAACGACCGCGTGGGATTCTCTCAGAGTATGGAGCGAGCAAAGTTAGGAATCCGATTTATCATTCGACGCAGAATTTTACGTAGATTTCAAAAACAACCCTCACCAGGTTAAAGAGTTATAGGCGAAAAACCGGTGTTTCGTAAAATGAATTAGGCTGAAGGATCGAGAATAGTTTTTCAAACTGGAAGCACAAGTTGACGCAGAATTCTATCTCCAAGCACAAAAAAGGTATGGACGAAAAACCGGCAGTGACACCCATCCAATCTTGAAAATGACTTGCATGAGTGTTGGGTGACTTTCATTCTTTTTCGGGGCGCGTACTGGGGGGAGATCGGAGTACGGGGCGGAGTTTATTGCTCCGTCGGCCAATCGACAGACGTCTCTCCACCCCTTAGGACGTGGGTGATTGGTCAACGGAGGGATAAACCTCACCCCCACGTATTCCCATCTCCTCCTGTGCCTCGGGGCGTTTCACCGGTTGCCACCGGTTTTCCCAATGATGGAGGTTCCCCCATCACCTGCCCAGAGGTGAGGGTTGGTGGAGTACATGGCTCCACCTAACGAAGCTATGGTTGGTGTTATCATTGCGCAGCGGCATGAAAAAAATGGGAGTGGCCAAGTGCGGCCAAGTGTGGCTCCCCCTGTTAGAACCGCCCTAGTAGCCTCATCAGACGGTGTGGGGAAAATTTAGCTCTTGCGTTCGGGAAAATGGGACAATGAAGTAGTGAAGAAAATGAATTCAGTCTTGAAAGGTATGTCGATTTTTTCATACATTAGAGCTGATTTTCATATTTTTTGTTAAACCAGCTCGGATATTCAAATTGGAATAACGTTTGAATATTCACCTCTGCGTATAATCGAATTCGAATAATATTCGAATATTCATCTTTTCCGAATAGTCGAATTCGAATAATATTCGAATATTCACCTTTCCCGAATAGTCGAATTCGAATATTATTCGAATATTCACCTTTTGCGAATAGTCGGATTCGAATAATGTTCGAATTTTCACCTTTTGCGAATAGTCGAATTCGAATAATGTTCGAATTTTCACCTTTTGCGAATAGTCGAATTCGAATAATGTTCGAATATTCACACTTTTCGAATATTCGAATGTTCGAATGAAAATTCGTTCGAAAAATTTGAATATTTATTCGAACTCGAATATTCGGTCCTCACTCTATTATACACCAGCGTTTCGCCGCCGCTGGCTTCCGCGGCTTGTCTGCTATTGGTCGATTTCGAAATCATATCAGTCGCAGACGTCCCGCAAAAACCAACGGCACCGGATCACCGATGTATAACTATGTAGGGCCATAGCTAGGGTTCCAGGTAGTGGTTTTTGAAAAAGAGTTTTCGAGAATTTCGATGCCATATTAAAGATTTACCGAAAGGAGATTTTCCGATACATAGGATGATGTGAGTGATTTTTTTGGAACAAATTTCTTCATCGATTTTAGGGTCGAATTTTTTCGTTCGTTCTCGGGTAAAAAAAAGTAGTCTTTTCCAACCTTCCAGTTTATCGATTCCGAAATCGATGAGAAATAACCCGTTCAGAAAAACTCATCACACGTCACTGTAGAGCAAAGCATTTTTTTTCCACCGACGCATATAAACATTTTATGGATTTTTTCTCTTCTTTACACATACAATTTCCAACTGTAGAAAATAGCAGAAACTTTTTTCTTCACCCAATACTTCAGATTCATTGGGGTATTTTACGACTTCTTCTTCGAATCTCATTAAGAAAATGGCGTTTGCCGTTTTTCAGTCTTCATGACGTAGGCACCAAGTAATGGAAACAGGTGCATTGAAAGGGTGCGGCTAACTACTACATACTCAGACGTTCGCTGTTGTCCACAGGACACGAATGAGATGTCACCTCACGCAATGCTCCCTGTAGACATCCAAAAGGGGCATGGATCGCCCCTCGAGAACTGCCCGTCGCCCCCCTCCTTGGTGCCGTAGACAACCTATCCGCGGGAACGCTTTTGCTGTAGACATCCCATCGGAGGAGGGTCTCCATCCCCGATTCCGCGTTCACATCCTATCAACATCCTGTAGACCTGATATTACCATCCCAGTGAAGCATCAACCGCTTTTTGACGTCACTCAAGGGCAGCATACACACTCACAAACATGGTGGGATAACAGCATAAATAGGACCGCACGGCTCCTACCATGTCGTCTACGACGTTTGAAGTATAAAAACCATCCAGGATGACAAAATGTGACAACGTTTGAGCAATATTGCCTTCCACGTCTGTATTTCCCACCCGTTAGAGTACGAGAATTAGAAATGAAACTTGAGAAAACATGTGATAAGATAGAGTGATAGCACTATCTCATGGGAGCGCACGAGAGAAATAGCTTGACTTGCCTCAAATGTAACCTGTCTGCATACCAGATTAACTCTCGTCCATTTTTGGGAATGCTGCTCTACTTCGGCTGACTTTTTGAAATGGAGGATTACATAGGTGATCATCATACATGATATTTTCAGGTGAATAAAGTTGTTTCTCTCGTGCATTCCCATTTGGTAATGCTATCACTCTAACTTATCACATGTTTTCTCAAGTTTCTTTTCTCATTCTCGTACTCAAATGGGTGGGAAAACACTGGCGTGGAAGAGAAGATTGCTCCAAAATTGCCAAGTAATATTGTCATCCTGGATGGTTTTTGGCGCTTCAAACGTATTTGACGACATGGTAGGGGCCAGGCGGTCCTATTTATGCTGTTATCTCGACCACGTTTGTGAGCGCGTACGCTGCCTTTAAACGGCGCTCTGCCTTCTATCGAAACTTGATGATGAGGCCCGATTTTCCTTATTTCAGTTCTAATCTAAGCGCAACAGAGAAATCGGACCTCTCAATCAAATTTTCTAGAGAAAAACTAACATTGGCTTGGATCCTAATGAGACTTTTCGTTCCTCTTGAGGTTGGCGCAAACTCGGTGCACCTACGTAATAGCATATGACACCTAGTTTGCGCCAACCTTCGAGAGTAAACGCAAGGTCTCATTAGTATCTATACCGACGTTACATTATTTTCGTAATGATGTCCTTATGCGGACAACACTCCAAATCCAATCCAAATGAACTTCTATAAGTTATACAAACCATTCCAAATGAAATGTACTTTCTAGAGCCAGTTTCGACGTAGAGTCCAAATTTGCCCTTGCAGCTGCCTAGAGTCACCCTGGAAAACGTTATAGCAGTTTTTTCTGATTTTTGTACCTATTGAACCCCTCGAAAAGCGCATTAATTTTATGAAAATCCGGAAACAGACCTCATAATCGTGCTCAGGGCCCGAAACAGCCCCCAAGGCGTTCGGACTAAATTTGTTCAAAGCTTCCCACCGGCAGAAAATTTGACGGCAAAATCGACTTTCGACGATTTCTGGAATGTGAGAAAAGATGTGGCTCAAATAGTTCTTTTTGGGGTTTATTTAGAGTGCTCAACACGAATCTGATGTCAGTTTATGGATTTTTGACAGCTTACGATAGATTACGTTGGGTATACGGTATAGTTAGGCACTAACGAAATTTTTGAAAAAATTTCGATATTTTTTCGTTCGTTCGAAAATTCTTCGAACGTAATTTTACAAATTCCGTTCAAAATTTCTTCGAACTATTTTTTCAATTTTCGTTCGCTCGAAATTTCGTCGAACGAATGTTTTTTCAAATTGCATTCGTTCGGAATTTTTTCGATATTGTACAGCTATAGTATACGGTAGTTCGATCAATGCCCCGGTTTTTCTCAAAGTTTCTATGGGGGTTTTTGGGGTGCTGAATACGAATTCGATGTCCATTTGTCTGTTTTCAAACTATTACGTTCTGCCTCCTGAATAACATGTTACCTACCGTAACCTACAGTAAACCTATAAATTCCGACAAGCGAACCCCAGATTCGTGTTCAGCAGTACATGTTTATCGCAGTATCCGGAGAAAAATTTTTAAAAAACACCTCAAAAACCCCATGGTGGGTACCCCTACCTTGCCGCGAAGCTATAAAAACGCTCATAACTTCTTTCAGAGTGAGTCTAGGCAGGCTACGATTATACCGGAGTCACTCACATTTTCCGCTACTAGTAGCAAGATCATCCTCCCAGATTAGCGCTGTATTCAATGCGCGCCAAATATGCATTCAACCCGAAGACAAGGCGGTTAGGAGCACAGTCAGAGAACTTGCTGCTAGGAGCACGTGCTCCTAGTATTTCAGATTTACAGCACGTGCCCCGACAAATAAAACTTTCAATGCGTGCATGATACACATTCAACTCGATGAAAAAGGATTTCCCAAAAATGGAAAGAATGCGAAAAACTCTTGAGGCGGGATGCCGGCAGCCCTCGTTGGTTCAATTACACTAGTTTGCGGTGCTTTGCTTGCTCAGCCGCTGGAGACCTCGTCCAACCAATCGCGGCCCCAGATAGTGCTCGGCGAGCTGGTCGAGTTGCATGTTGGTGTGCCGGGCGCGTCGGGTGCCGGTGTGCACCTACGATAACGCTGGACTAGCCTCCTGCGATCAAATTTGCAACACGTGCTCCTACGATAAAATTTTGCAGCACGCGGTGCTTTTGAGCACGATGTCCCTGCAATACACTTTTTCAATGGGAGTGGTCACTCGAGTTGGATACATATTCGACACGCATTCGGCACGCACGTTTTGGAGCTCGCAAGGTACTCCATTTCGCTGATCCCGGACTACGCTAAAACGGCTTCCCTTGTTAACCAGAAAAGGTGATATTGGCCAACCACGCTTATTTCTTTAAATCTACAATTGTTCATCTCGCTACATTACCTTCCTCGAGTATTGACAACATGGATGGAATCAGGTAAATGAACACCCCGAATGATCAGAGATTCCTGACAAAGAACTAAAATGACGCAAAATGAAACACATAAAGGGATGAAAAATCAAAATCTGCCTACGAAGGCAGTTGCTGAAAGCTCCGTTAACCTCCGGGTCCATCACGGGAACGCAGCGAGGTGCATCTCTCGGCATGCTACCAACAACCCTTCCACGGGAAGACGTTATTAAATAACGAATCACAGATCTCTTATTATTAAAAAAGAGAAGAATTATCATAGAAGTCTACAGCACTCATATAACCGAAAATGAGAACTTGGACGGCACGATCTTCGTGATACATCGATTGATGGACGCTGCCATCGCCCCTCCCGCGAATGTTCTGTAGAACAGCCCATCGACCTGCGCAGCCGTAGACATCCCGAATTGACGTCCTGTGGACAACAACTCGGTCTGCGTCGATTTGAGGCACTCGGCGGGATTGCCGGTCGATGGGCTGTTTAACAGCCCGTCGCCCCCTGCTCAACAGCACACTGGGACGACCCCGCGTAGAGCTGCCTGTTCGCCAGCGGTGACTCGTTCTGGGCGGATCGACGTCCTGTAGACAACAGCGAACGTCTGAGTAGAGAAAGAAACAAAGACCTCAGTCAAATCAGTTACACTAGATCGCATAGTAATGCAGAACATCACTCCGAAAATCATGTCAAAGATCCTCTCCTCTGCTTTGCATTCCTTTCAATTTGTTCGGAGGCTGGAAATTGCGCTCAACATACCAGTGTCTTCTTTCACATTTATTTATTACCTGAACGTCCCTAATTTCCACGTCGATTATGCAAGCAAATGGGTATGTGACGGACGTCCTGCGCAGAAAAACCTCTCATGCGAAAAGTTTTCCCCAAAGTTCTGAGAGAGTATTTAACTCCTGGAAAGGATCACACTCACAGTTACAAATTTTGCCTACTGTTGTAAATCGCAAGCGTACCTGGATTTGACTTCATTTCAACCCTAGGCGTGCAGCGTGCGATATTTCAGGAAATTTTCAAAAAAGCGTCTCGAGTTGTCGAAGTTGACAGTGATTGGGTTGTGTTCGAAATTGACCAAGACAGATTCACAAGCGCGTCTCAAGAAGTTTGGAATTGTTGGTCTTTCTTGTTGCCGAGCTTGAAATTCTCTAACATTTTTCAATAATGTTGAGCATATTTACTCAGAAAATAGGTGAACCTGATCTCGAGCAAACCCGGATTTTTAGCGCTACGGCAATTAATCGAAGTAAGGCCTTTATCGCACCTAGTATGCAAGTATGTACGGATAAAAGCTCGGGTCGGTCCACAATCACTTACAAGGAAACTACTATAAGTCAGCCTGGCCAATCCGGATGAAATGTACTTGTCTAGAACCGTTTTTGATGTGGAATCCGATCTTGATCTCCGCAGCTGCCTAAACCCACTCTGAAAAAAGTTATAGGTGTTTTTCGCCAGATTTTCGTACCTCCATACATATTGTACTTTCCAAAACGCAGATTAGTCTCTGGAAAATCCGGACACGGACCTCATAATTGTGTTCAGCGCCTAAAACCACCATACTGAGCAAAGTTTGGGGAAAGGCCCATTTTCCAAACTTTGCGCAGACTGAGAGCGTTTCTAACTTAGTCGGATTTTCGGTTGTGCATCTATTCACACCAATTGCAAGGCTCTGAGAGCGCTTTGAAAAATGTTCCGGATTTGACTTCAAATCTTCCTAGGTAGGTTATTTGGGGCGTTGATCACGAATCTGAGGTTTATTTTGTGAAATGTTCAAAGTTTTCGACTTGATTCGTTCAAACCTTCCCGTCGAGGGAAGTTTAGATGGCAAATCGCGACTTTAGACTATTTCCGGAGTGCTTTGATGGATATTTCTCGAATCGTCCCTCTGGGGGTTATTTGGAAGGCTGAACACTAATAAGTGGCCCGTTTATCTACTTTTGACAGATTACGGTAGATTATGGTGGGTATACGGTAGTACGGTCAAAGTCTCAGATTTGACTCAAAACTTGTGTGCGGGGGTTATTCGGGATGGTGAAGACGAATTTAATGTCCCTTTGTCGATTTTCGAAATACTAATGTAGGTTTAGCCCCCGGAATGGCATGGCACCTACCGTAACCTACGGCGAACTTCAAAATTTCGAGAAACGAACTCTAGATTCGTGTTCAGCACCCTAGATTACCCCTACTAAAAACTTTGAGCCAAATCCGAAAATTTTTTCAGAACGCCCCAAAAATTTCATGTGGGTATTCTTACTTTGCCGAAAGGCCTTGAAAAACGCCTGTAACTTTTTTCACAGTGGTTTTAGGCAGCTGCGAAGATCACAATCGGATTCTACGCTAATAACGGTTCTAGAAAAGTACATTTCATCCGGAATGGCCAGGCTGACTAAAGGTAGTTCCGTTTTTAGTATCCCTTAGGCCTCCATAGTAAGGCTGCCGCGAAAAGAAAAAAAGGTAAGGGGTCGCGAAAAGATACCTATCAGACATTTTTTATGTTTTGCAAATCGTATTTGGCTCAAAACTTGTATGTAGGGGCAATCTAGGGTGCCGAACAGAAATTTGGGGCCCCTTGTCGGAATTCTGGGCTTCACTGTAGGTTACGGTACCATGCTACTTGGGGGGCTAAAACAGGCAGTGTTCACTGTAAAAAAAAATTGCCTGTTTTTTTTTTGCGAAAACCTAAGCTCAGGGTTCTTTTATGGAGATTTAGTAGGGAAACACGACGAAAAACGGCCAGGAAGTGGGTGAAAATGTCGTGGACATGCCAACCCATCTGATCACTCTGCCCACGTCGTATGACAGTTCTCCTGCGCTGGTATCACCAGAGGAACAGTAGCCGATTTTGTAAAATTGTTTATCTCGAAAGATTGTAAATTCTGACCATGTTCATTTTCCCATCCTATTTTTTTGAAAGTTTTCGGTTCAGAATTTTGAAGCGCAAAACCGTTTCCGACGCTAGGTTCGACGCTTTGTCTGCAGTCTCCCGAAACACACCAAACAGGCGTAATCCAATATTTCAGAGGTTTCTCTGAACAGTGTTTCTCCGGTATTTTGAACTTCTGTGGGGGTTTTCCCCTATTAACATCTTCTAAGAGGACACACCTACTCAAAAACATCAAAAACTAGAATAGGGTTTTTATTGTGAACACTGCCTTAAGCGCTTCGATCAACCCTTGGAGAAACATTTGGAGCCATATCTGTCCAGCATTCCGGAATTCGTCAAAGGTCGCTTAACAAATGAATGATTCAATGATTCAACAAATGAACCTCAGATTCTTCATCAGCACGCCAAATAACTTCTTGGGAGAATTTTAAGTAAGTCTGGAACAGTTTTCTTGAACGCTTTCAGAACCCCCTAATTGTAGAACCGTCCTAAGCTTATAACATTTTTCAAATCGGGCGTGAATCTGAGCAGTTTTGCTATGCATGCCAAAGTGATATTAACAATACAATTCGTTCTCGCAGATGCGTTTAACGCTTCAAACCCTTTCCTTGTGAGCGCAATGCTGTCGTGTACTTTTAGCTCCGCGGATACTGCGGAACTGGAACAATTATCCAGGGTAAGTACCTAAAATGCCTAAGTATTGCGATTTACTCTCAAAGTTCGCTCTTATCGGTCCAGTGGCAATTATGGAACGGACTTTCTATGCTTCGGCAAAGAGTAAAATCTCAGGCTTATGTATTCACCTTCCAGCTACCAGTGAAGTTTTGGTAACATTCGGAAAATTGCCAGAAAGAAATTTAGTTAGTGTTATTTCCAAGAAATATACTAGTGGACTGTCTTTGTCAACCAAATGCAAGCAGCACTCAGCATGTGGGGTTGGAACATTTATACATGAAAGGTCGAGACCGCCTCCCTAATCCGCATTAGAGATATCGAGAAAACGAGGAGGAAACACGTAATCCAGTTTGCCTGGTTGTGCATAGCTGCTATATTACAGTCACGTCACCTTTTATGACATTAAGCGAGTTAACCTTATTCAGTATCAGTGCTTGTCTCATCTATCTGCTCAAAAAGTAGTACGTTTTGTTGCTATTGGGGTAACGGATAGTGCTTATGATTACCCATTTTCTCTATATTTCTGGCAGGAGAGTTTTAATACTTCTGTGAAATCTGACTAGTTACAAACGCACAATCAACATTCTTGAATCCATCATCATATATGTAGTTCATCGCTGATTACATCAGGGGTGGTAGTAAATGGGGTGTTAAACGCGAATAAACCGCCACCTCCAAGCCGCCAACATACCGCGACATAAATGCAGTGGAGCCGCCAAATTAACGCGAACAAACCGCCACCTCCTGGCCGGCTACGAACCGCGACATAGAGGCCACGGCTTGTTGCCGGCTTCAACGAAAGCTGCCCTCTGCTTACACATACATTATGCGTGACCTTCGTCCGCATAAGTATTTTCTACACTTGGACACGAACGACGTTTACGGTGGAAAGACGAGGGATCGGAAAGATTATGCAAGAAATGCTGTTTATTTTATTCATTAGGAAGAGCATTCAAAGGAAACTTCGTAATATTTCGCTTGTTCGAAACACGATCAGGGGCGCGTTCCAAGAACGTTTCCAAGGGAGGAAAAATTAATCTGATAAGAGCCGACCAATCATAGTTTGAGAGACAGCCTGAAATGAGCCTATCTGCTAGACTATAATTCGTTATATCTTTTCAGACCTATTTTTCCTCCCACGGAAATCTTCTTGGAACGCACCCCAGAACGCAATGTTTCACATTTTCCTTGGAAATCCTAATTCTCGTATTTTTTATGAGCTCCGTGAGCTTTCAGGACCACTCTCGAAAAGACATGCTAGGTTAATCATTAGCCTCAATCAATCAAATGCGTGTGATCTGACAGAAGTTTGCATTTGTAGTAACTTTGTTAACTTTTTTTGAAATTTTTTCAAACAAAAGTTTTTTTGAAAAACAAAAAATTTATCGGGAGGAAATTTCGAGTGAACGAAAATTTGTGAATTTCTGGATGAATTATTTACAAGGTGTTCTTGGGAAGGTAACGCTAGGTGCGAAAAAGACATTCCGAAACTCGTCGAGTAATGCATAAATTCAAAGAATGTCCTGCATTCAACTGAAATGGTCAGTTAGAAACTTGTAAGAATGATGATAATTTGGATAGTCTATTCTCGTTCTTGAAAAAGAATTCGTGTTTTTTTTTTGGAAGTGTGCAACTCAAGTCTGGCGTCCGAGATTGGGGTAATGGTGTGGTTTCGGCCATTGATGCATTTGAATTTGTGAAGTGTTTGCCGTCTTCTCAAAATGAAACTAATCCCACGCCCGCACTTAGTGCTGAAAATATATAGAAACACTGTTACGCCCTCATATGCGCATCATGCAAGGAAAAGATTTTGTACACATATTTCAAGGTAAAAAATTTTCGTCGCGGACCCTCAAAAAAAAGAGGCCACGATGGCACTGATCTGACAATGAAAGAGGAGTATTCGAATCTTGCAGAGAAAGGAGAACAAATACAAATGGTTTCAAAAACAAGTTCGCATTTCTTTCCCACAAAACTCGCCCGATATGCCCCGACTAATGCTGATTAAAAATTACTAAAGCAGCAAATCACTTGAAAATCAGTGGCTTGGGGAATTTTCTTTTTTTTGCACTAAAAAAGTTGTGGAAACCTGTTCGAAACGCGAGCAAGCAAATAATTCACTACATACTCCTCATAGCCTGTGCTATGCAATAAATTATGATAATGAAACTAACCTGATAATAGCGAAGCGACAGAATTTCGGAAGAAAATAAACAAAAGCGGGATAAGTGTCGGCGCTCGCCAAAAAATTAACAGCTGATTGGGAGGGATTGATTAGTGCCACCAAAGAAGACGGCCAACGTGTTTCAGCAATGATCCCTGCTTTGTTTTTGATCCCTCATCGCCCGTTTCCCTGGCGGAAGCCGTTAAAAGACTATCCCTTGAAACACCTTTCAGTTTCAAAGATAAGCTGACGTCCTGAATCAAAATGGCTAACAGTGCTATCGAACTTCCTTGACCCTCTGCATTAATTAAACTCGTACTTGCCCTCAGTAGAGATGGTCAAAGCTGTTCCTACTATATCTTGCTAACCGCATCCAAAAACTCCTCGGGAGGAGTTTTTCGTTAACCGCCAGTTCCTCTCGCATTTCAGCACTATTTCTGTGCTGTTTGCGAGAGTATGTTAAACGCGAACTTACCGCGAGGATGCCACATGTCGGAATTTTAGAGAAAAAAAAGCCCTGAAAACGTTTTGAAATCGCTATTTATAGTAACAAAGATTACGATTGTCGCTTTTTCGGGGCGTTTTCATTGAAAGTGTAACAAATGCCTACCACTGGGGGATGTTAGGGTGAAACTAGAGCGAATTCTCTCCCAACTATTAGGAGTCCTGCTCAGATTCTGCTGTGGTTAAACTCGCGTTTAACGCGAACTTAACGCCTGTTAATTCGCGTTTAACACCCCCAATTACTACCACCCCAGTTTCATCGTTGTCGCGATCAAAGTCAGCGCCTCTCTCTGTCTTCCTCTTCGGCTCCTCCCCCGTCTTCAAGTCTTTCTGCTGGGATCGAGTACGCTGATTCCGTCATCTTTGGGAATCAGCTCCGTCTCTATGCGACAGAACTCAGCTCACGGATTGTATTTAGGACTTGCAGAGAGCTAGACGGCACCTTGGACGGCGCTCAGGCCCGCACTTCACACATCACTTCATGGCACCGTCGTTTTTCTCCAAACATCGACATAACCAAGTACCTCGATCTCGACTCCCGCTCTTCCTCTATTTCACGTCAATAGTAAGGCATTCATTTTTATTCGATTATATCATCTGCTGTACTAACCCAATATAAAAAGGAACATTGTAACAGGTAAAGTCCAAAATGCAGAAATGTCCTTGGACCTTGAAGCGAAATGCTCAAACATCACAGTGGAAACGAACAGAATTAAAAGCAGTGCTAGCAACACCGGAAATCCCTCCCTCTCTCGTGCTACAAATCAACGGTTCTGGGGTATTCCAGAAGATCAACAACCACAGATTCATTTGTTCTAAGCCGCAGTTGTCGTTTGCAAATGCAATGAAATCAAACGCAAACCCGAGTTCTGCACTATTATATACTTACCAATTCTTTCACAAGAGTTTGCGTGAAGCCTACCAACAACTGAGCATTAAAGGCAGTGTTCAAGAAGAAAAAGTTGCGCGTTTTCTGGCGGAAACATAAGCTTTGGGTTCCTCTAAGAATAGTTAGTATGGAAATACGACGGAAAACAACCAGGAAGTGGGTAAAGATCTCGTGGTCTTGCCAACCCATAGGGTCACCCCGCCCACCTCATATAACTGTTGTCCTGCATTCCTTTCACCAGGAGAACAGAGGCCAAATTTTGCCAATACTCTTTGTCGCGAAAAATTTGAACATTCAAGCATGTGCATTGACCTATCTTATTCTTTAAGAAGTTTTGGTACAGGAAACAGAAAAAGAAGTTACTCACCTAACAAGGGACCTGGTCGCCAGAACTATCCATGAGACCAGGTTTTTCTGATCGACTACCTCCCGGGTAGTCATAAAAACCTTATCCTAGCTGCCCGAGTGATAGCAAAAGAAAAAGTTATGGGCGTAAGGTGCGTCCGAATGAGAATGGCGGCCCATGCGGCCGGCGTGCTTAGCAGGCGGCCGTCGCGATCGCCGCTCTCGGACGAGCATGCGAAAAGTCCCCACCGCCATCGACTACGAACGGGGCCGGCACCGGCTGGCAGCAAGCACTGCGCCGATCAATCAGTGGGAGAGGGGACGGCCGTCGTTGAAATCCAACACTAGTCCGAGGGCGACACATGCGACGGCCGCCTGCCAAGCACGCCGGCCGCGTGGGCCGCCATTGTCATTCGGGCACACTTTAGAAGTTGCGAGCTCTGTAGGTAAAATAAAATTCATCTGCCGTAAACTGTATTTATCGTTCGAATTATTGAAAACGTGACTCATATTTGTGTAGAGCGCCCCAAATACCCCTTTGTCAGAAGTTTGGACAAGAAAAATTTTTTAGAAGTTAAAAAAAATGTTGGAAATTTTATCATTACTCAGGCAGCTAAAATAGGGTTCTTATAAATACCTGGAAGGTGGTCGATCAGAAAAAACATGGCTAGATGCGTAGTTCTAGCAGACAGGTCTGGTCACTCCCTAGTAAGAGTTTCGAAGCTCAAAACATTACCGACTTTCGGTTTGTCGTTTTGTCCGCAGTGCACAAAACACACCAGCAGGCGTTAGTAAATTTTCATAGGTTTTTAAAACAGTTATTCCCCCGATAATCGGGACTTTCATGGTGAGCTTTTCCGTATAAGCCACTACTTTCTGAACTTGTCTACTCAAAAACATAGAAAACTGGAATACGGTTTTTAATAGTGAACACTGCTTTTGGGTGTATTTCTTTTGTGGAGAGATTGCCTCAAATTACGGGGCACAGTATGAATAGGAGAAGGCGATTGACTTTCGAACTCAGCCCCACCATCGTCCCAACGAATCCTTCTCAGCTCCCACAAGCGCGCTGGTCTTCTTCAGAGGGCATCGCGATTTCTTGGTGATGTAGATAATGAGGCCTTTCTGGGGGACAACAGTAGATTTCTTTGGGTGATCGCGAGGCGAAAATAGGATTCCGAAGGAGGCTGCGCGCCAGTCGCCCGTTAGTATCCATGCTGTGCCCATAACAGAGCATAATCGCCTTACAACATAGCCACACTTGGAGCCCTCTTGTTGGGGATCCACGCGAAATTTTTTTGGTTCGAATGTGTCGTGTGTAAATTTCTGATTAACCCATGCTCTAAAATGAATTGACGCATGAACAAATAAATCTGTTCGCTCTTGAACATTGAAGAAGTTTGAGTGTGAGTTACATCTAACAGCTTTCTCCGCTGTGCGAAGCAGACTTAGACAAAGGTAGAAATTTTGTCCAGCATGTTACTCGTTGGCAAATGCTTTTCAGGTATTCTCAATATTTCTCTTCTACTGGTCAGGGATTTACTGTCGTTATAACCGGTGTGGCGAATCATTGGTATGGCCTGAGAAAAATCGACAATATGCTCAGGTGAGTTCGTAATTTTAACTAGTTCCTCATGCGGCTCAATGCACCCACTCCACTGAATGAGTTCAGCGCATACATTGAAAACTATGTACGCATCAATTAATTAATGAAAAATTGAGCGACATCTCGTGGGGCGTTCGAAGGGGCAATTTTCGCTCTGCAACACACACAGTTTGATAAGTTTTTCTCAAAGAAATCGCTTTTCTACTGATTTCCGGGTCCACAAAGTGGAGGAATAAAGAGAGGCACCGGTTCATCGCCTCGAAATTCAATAAAAGAAGTTCGATCTGAATTTCCACCAAACGCACAGATTTGTAGTGCGAAAAATTCCTATTCAAATTACCTATACAATGACTTACTTGACTTAATCGGTTGGCTTTCGCCTGACGCGGTCATTCCGCATCTTCACCGAGGTGTGCCGTCCTAGTAGTCAGCCGTGTCCATTTTTCACGGTCTTCAGCCACAATTTGAACACATTCCATCCAGCTGTCACTATTCCATTTCCTGCGAAACGAAACATCGCGCCTGAACTGTCTTTCGATGCCGAGTGACCTCAAATCCTCTTTAACCACATCCGTCCAGAACTTCCGCCTACGCCCAGGTGGCCGTTTCCAGACAGGATATGGAAGCATTCTTAAAGCGTGTTGTACAAGACGATCCGGCGTTCTTCTTAGTATATGCCCGAGCAGTCGAAGTCGACTTTCCATTGCCGCTTGAGATGGCGTTAGGAGATGCTGGCACCTCCCTCGTGTCAAGCGTTGATGTACTGCGTCGATTTCCTTGTAAAGGTCTTCGTTATGGCATACACGTGGCCAGAAATATCCAAGAAAACGCCTAAAAAGCTTCCTCTCCGTGCAATCCAACCTTTCCATCTGCGTCTTCGGTGCTGCCCACGTCTCCGATCCGTACATCATGATAGGGCGAATAGCGGATAGGTAGACGCGCAACTTGACTTCCTTCGCGATGGTGGTAGACCACAAACACTTGGTTAGAGAATTGAATGCAGACGTAGCTTTCGCACATCGTTGTCGAATATCCGCTGCATAACTACCATCGTTCTTCAGCAAACAGCCCAAATAACAGAAATCGTCCACCAGTTCGATACGTTGTCCGTCCACACAAACTCCCGTTGAAGGCCTCTGAGAGACCCACATCTGCTTGCATTTGTCGGGACGAAGACGAAGTCCATAGGCTGCGGCATACTTCGAAACGAGGTTCACAATCCTTTGCAGTTTTGCGTTGTTTTCAGCGAATAACACAATGTCGTCGGCGTACTCCAGGTCGACAAGGAGCGTCCTGATGGTGTTAGGATCACATCCGCAGGAAACTGTTCTGCAACTCTACGCATGATGTCATCAACGGCGAAGTTGAAAAGAAAAGGTCCTGCAACGGCTCCTTGCCTTACTCCTGTTTTCACCTCGAAAGCTGACGTAAATCCGACAGGCGTACGAACTGCTGCTGTTGTTCCTTTGTTCATGTCCTCGATTAACCGAACATACTTTTCCGGGACTCCATCTGCTCGCAGAGCATTGAGCAATCGATCACGATGAGGAGAGTCGAACGCGGCTTCAAAGTCCAAAAAAGCAAGCTGTAATGGCTTCGAAAACCGCTGCCACGATTCAATTACTCTTCTAACGACGAACACTTGGTCGATGGTCGATCTTCCAGGTCGAAAACCGGCTTGCTCATCTCTGATCGTTCCTTCACGATGTTTGATAAGTCGCTCGAGAATGATACGTTCTAAAACCTTGTACATGACACGAAGTAGAGAGATTCCTCTGTAGTTCTTAGGATCCGTGACGGATAGCTTCTTGTGAAGAGGTACGATGATCGCATGTCTCTACGAATCGGGTATCCTTTCGCTCATCCATATGGCACGGATGGTGTTGGTCATTTCACGAATCCCAGACGGAGGAAGAACTTTCAGCATTTCAGCAGTGATGTTGTCATCTCCACCAGCCTTTCCATTCTTCATTTTCCAGACACAATCCAAAACTTCAGACTCAGTCGGCGGTTCCTCACTGACATCGTAATGTGCTCTCTGAACATGCGGGAGCTCAGGTACTGATGGCGCTGGACGATTCAGTAGTGAACTGAAGTAATCCTTCCATATTGGCAGCGTCGCATCACCAACTGCAACTCCATTGGTAGTGTTCAAGACAGGAGAACATCTCTTCATCTTCCCGCTATACTGTCGCAGCAACGTGTAGGCTTTCCTCGGATTCTTCTCCTCCCAAGCCTTCTCGAACTCCTTAGCTCTACACGTCCACTCTCGTTCGCGGTCCTTTTGAAGCTGCCGACACAACTTCCTCCTCCGACGCTTCTCCTCCGAGAAGTTTCCTGCAGTTCGGAGAGCACATACTCTGTTGTAGGTAGATGTAGTTTCTTCTGAGACGTAGGCGAACTTCTTCTTAGGCTGTACAACCGGGAGCGCCTCTTTTGAAGCGTCCTGGATGCACTTGGACAAAAGAATCCGCGTCGCAAAGTTTCTTCTTAGTCCGTACTCCGATGTGAATAGAAACGCGTTGTCGAAAATTCCTTCTGCACTCTTCATCTCTGAGACTTGTCATGTCAATCCTCTGGAGAGGCTGAGCCCCTCGCTTCCTCTTATGAATCCTCGCAGTGAAGTTCAACAGAACAGGACGGTGATCCGAATCGAATGCGACATCCCACACAGCTCTAGACCTTCGAATGTCCGATACTGGAATATTCCTCGTCAGGACATAGTCAAGCTGTAGTTTCAAAGTTGTCAACTCCCGCTTCCGCTGCTCTTCTGAAGATAGCCGGGTTGGTCCCTGCCACGTAAGCTGATGGCGGCGATGATTCCTCTTGAATGTCGATGCAATAATCAGACCACTGCGTTCACAAAAGTCGACAAGGCGGTAGCCATTGTCTGATGTTTGCTCCACTGGGTAGAACCATTTACCGAGTACTTCGGATTCCTGGTCACGTCCCATCATCGCATTTGCGTCAATTCCTACGACAACAGCACACAGCACGTTGGCAAGGTATCCTGACCAGCAACATATTGAGTTCCTCAAAAACGCATCCTTCGAATTGTCCTCGGCGGTTTCAGTAGGCGCATGAGCACTCACTATCCACAGATTGAATCCTCTGTGATCCCGCAGTCGTACGAATGCATTCCGACACGACGTTGAGCCAAACTCCTTGACCATACCATTTAAACCCTTCCTTAAAGCTATTGCACAGCCTCCCACTCTCCTATCATCAGCGTTACCGCAGTAGATGCTGTACTCTCCGACGCTGATGACGGGTCTATCTCTGAGGCGGGTTTCCTGCAAAGCAGCAAACGGTGCATGGAAATAGCTCAGAAGCCTGGATAGCGCAGTTTTTTGGATATCACTCGACAGCGATCGACAGTTCAGGGTGGCGAAATTGTGGCTTGTGGCCAAAGACTCCATGACTCCTTAGGTACGGATCCTAAGGTGTTATGGACCAGAGGCCTTGGTGTGCCGGACGGCGACACCTTTATGCAATGTGCGGGATACTTTCGCGATATAGTTGTGCACGCTATATCGCTCGAACGTTCCCTGTGTACACTCAAACGTCTGCTGGGTTCAGTAGAAGCAGGGACACCAACGAGCAGGTACCAACAGACTTGTATACACGCCCCCACACCTACACAATAACACCATTATATTCGAAATATATTTGCCATCGACGTCGATGTCGGAGTCTGGCTCATCTATACTTTTTCGTCACACCACCGACCAATTTTCAACGGAATGACATCACGAAATCCGTAGAAAGAAAAGGAGCAGCTGCGGAAAACAATGAATAACACCAATAGGGTTGAATCGTTGTATCAAGCGTCGTTTATAAAAACAGCTCATTTTGGAAAGCACGAGATCATATTTTCCGACGCAACGTGGAAAGGACTCACGCCCCTTTTTTTAAAAGGCGAAGAAAATTTAAACTTATGGACTCAGTAGACGAAACAGGTTGCGCCGATGAGCTTGGCCACCTAGACGCCACACACGCGCAAGAAATCCGCTGGATTCTCGTCGCTGCCTCAGGCTGGGGGTAAACTGGCTCAAGGTAAACTCGCGGCAGCGATGACGTACACGCAGACCAAATCGTATGCGGTACTTCCTTTTTCGTGTACTGGATCCAGAGGCCGTTAGTTGAGTACAGACTGAAAAAGAATTGTGAAGGAGCCAAGCCCATTAAAAATGACTCCGAATGTGCTTCCCTGTCTGTACCGAACTGCGCAACTGCTTGCGTGATTAGCAATCTTACGGTTCCAGAAACCTTCAAGCAAGTTCGCGCGAACTGATGATTCGGACCAAAGACCACAGATCGAAAATCATTATGCCAGAGCATACTGTTCATATGGAGGCTTGTTTCTGCTATTTCTTTCTGTGAACTCAATTCATCTCATTTCAGTACTTTCCCATTCTGACAGCTCCACTCATAGGGATGATATCATTGGCATGGTTCGTCACCAACGTGTTCTACACCAACACTCCATGTGCCATCGCTTACAACTGCATGGTGAGCAGAGCCCAGTTGCTTGACTCTTCCATTGTTGTTTAAAGCTTTTCGTTTTTACACAAATGATGTTGTTCATTTTTGCGGTTGCTACAACTTCTACAGAACTCTAGATCTTTCCATACTCACGTGCTCTTCTAGATGTGGACTTCTTCCTCTTACCTCCATACATATATATTTCACTGGATCATGCTAAGTAAATAGTTGTAAAATTGAATTCGGGTGATTTTTCTCTCTCAATTCTTTCCCTGAAATAAGCTTCACCAGAAGACTTCAAAGGCAACTTACGCGCATAAAATTGAATATTTTGATGTTTTGCGTGTTAGGCTCATGGAGAGAGGAATTCGCAGCAAAAAAAAAACCACAAAACCGCCGAATTTCGGGGGAACTTTAATTGCAAATTTTTTCCCGAAGCATTCGACCTTCCTCATTTCCACGCCCCAGACAACTCATCCGGAAAACTTTGGCTGTTCAAAGTCACAATTCGAAGGGATATATGAAGGGAGAGATTTTTGAAGGGATATAACTCCGCTCATAAAGACCTTGGAACAATTTTAGTAACACTGTTGTGGTCAGTGCAAGATTCTGTTCAGGACTATCACAAAAGCAATGAAATGATCCTGGATTCTGACTGCTGCTATAAGGCTATTGAGAACTCTATTACAAGAGCATTGTCATGAGGAGGTGCGATGCTTTGGCTTTGAAGGCACAGTTTAACCTCAGAGTCGTTTTTCTGTTTTCTAATCTATCTTCAAAACGGTTCCTAGTCGATTCCAATGATGTCTCTGGAATCGTATAAGACCTTCTGGGTATGGAGTTATGGCCCCTCAAAAATTGAGCCGTGGAAGCATGGTGGACGAGTTTTCCGAGGCTTGTAATTTCCATAACTTGCAACCGATGTATGCGAGCCGACCTGAATAAGAAGAGGCTGAGAATGAAGGAAGAACGGGCTATTGATCAAAAATCATCGCTTATTTCACCAATGTTCAGCACGAAAGCTCGTAAAAGTGGTGTGCCAAAATGGCTTCTGGAGGTAGGCGCCCCAGAGTGGCTTCCTCCTATGTCTCGCTTATCCTCAGGAATTGAGAGCTTGCACTTGGTAGGTGTTATATAGGGTGGGAACAAGAAGTGAAAAGTTGGAGAAAAAAACGCTCGGGAACAAGTTATCTCTGGGTGTTAGCCCACCCACAATTGAAGAGATATCTATGTATATCGATAACTTGTTTGCTTTGCAGCCTTATGTTTTGCTCTCAAAGTAGTTGCTGCACTTTTTTAGAGAATACTAACTACTTTAGCAACAAAATGGTAGACGAACAAACAAGCATTCTTGGAAATCTCAAAATTCTTGGAAATCTAGTTGGGGGTGGGCGAACATCCACCAGCGAACCGTTCTAAATTGTTTTTTTTACGTTTTTTCCTGCGAGTTTTCGCTTTATTTCCCTTTTATGGTGGCCAGGTCTACCTTATGAGCTCTCAAAAATAGTGTTGATCGCGAGCCCTGCTTTTGATCAAGGGCCGACTAGCCTATAGGTGACAGCTCGACTCACTGCACCACAAGCTCAAACGTTTTCCCATGTGGAAGGTTGAAGCTTCGTTCAAAAAGATTAATATGCTAGAGCTCAGATAGATTTATTGGTAGGTTTGCGAATGTGCTGGATTGATTGTGGGTTACACGGATTGCAGTGCAAGCTAGAAGGCTAAATTAAGGTGTGTGAGATGATGATAGAGCGCGCCCCTGAATTATAAAGAGCTGTGGGTATGCATGGCTGCGCCGGTTTGTGGACAGGGTCCAAATCACTAGTCATGCTGTTGAAAATTTTTTTGTGCGTTCAAAACGAAATAAACCCGTGGGGAAGTGTTGGGATCGTCTAGAACTTCTCACATTATCCCCACTTCATGCGAAACCGCTCAAGAACATCAGTATTCCTGATTTTGTTCGGAAAATATGTAACATCCTACACTCATATCTGAAGTTTTCCAAAGCAAGCAGAAAAAATAAAGAGGAGAGCTCAAGTACTCTTTCCCTTTCATCTGAGACCGGTCGTAGAAAGCAGCTGAGAAAGTTGTCATGTCGAAGTCGCCTTATCACTAGAACCCACCGCTCCGACCGGTCTCGACTTATCGAGAGAGGCTATATGTCCTGATGATTCTCTTTCCGGAGTGCAATTCCGCATAATTGTTTTACCTTCTAGCGTGAAATTGGGCAAACATGAAAGTGCAAAATGGCTCGAACATTCCCCAGGCTAACATTATTTTTGCAAGCTCAGGTTACTTCCGTGGAACCTAGTGTACACGAGTGCACAAGTGAACCCACTACACAGCAGGGAATTCGGAAGGGATCACAGTGCGAGATCTAATATGTACAGTGTGTTTCATAAGCATACGAACACCTTAGAGATCGCCAGTTTGAAGAAAATTAAAATCGCAGCCTGATATTCTTTATGTTTCCACATTCTATGTTCAAAATAAGGACGGAGTTCAAGTTTCCTTGTTGTATCCAGTTCCCAACTTGATTTACAAAAATTTCCGCATTTCCGTACCGTTTGAAAACCATTCAAACTCTTACCAGAATCAATTTTCATTCTAGAAAACATGCAATACCGCTGAAATTAGACAGTGTGTGTGTTCTCGACGATTAAAAGCGGGTTCCAGAAGTAGAGGCATACCGATTGTGAGGTAGTTCAGTGCTTATGACACGAAGTCGCTCTATGCTTTACGGTCCTACGGTTGAAGAAAACTGCGAATACATGTTTTAGGCATAATTTGTGCCTGAATAAGAGCTATGCCGCTTCAAAGGCAGTGGTCGCAATTAAATATGCTTGTCTTCTTTTTTTCTCTCTAAACCCTTTTCTGGGTTTAGAGTAGTAGGAGTTATAAAAAAAATTGCGAAAAAAACGCTGTTTTGGGCCAAATTCCAAGCCTAAACTTTCTTGTCATTGGATGGTGGATGAGCCCACTCCACATCATCGGCATCGATGATCTCTAATACCAAAAACATCAGCTGGATTGAAATTGAATTTCAATCAATGAACCTTCGAATTTATATACACATCTAGTCGAAAACATTGACTGGAGTGCTTTTATTCATTGCTCAACTGTATTTATTGGGTAAATTTGCATTAATTTCTTCCTCTGAATGTCGATGAGTTTTGACTGCTCCGCATGAGACTGCGATCTTTTTGAGAGGCGCTGTGCACGTGTGCACGAACTGGAAACTTAGGGTCTTAATAAACATAAGTCTAGCCCGTTTTTCATCGCGCTACCTTCACAGTTTTTCAGCTGTTTTCGATCTAAGCTGAATTTCGTAGTTTTTTTTGATAATATTTTTCATCGTGACCACTGCCTTTAAAGGCAGTGTTCACGATGACTTTCGTCTCCGAGTTTTTCACAAAAAATATTGCGTTGGCCTCCGAGTGTTACCAAAATTGTGGAGAAACGGCGAGAAATTTATTAAAACGTCGTATTTTAGTGACATTATTCTATAAAATGAACTAGTTGTCCGGTTGGATGAACATTTTAACATGAGTTCATGGTGGTCGTCCCCGGTGGAAATTTAGGTCAATCGAAAATTGAAGAATATTTCATGTGAAGCAGGATTAGTCAGGGCCCTAAGAGAAGAACGGAGCAATTTAGAGTGGGGAACTGCAAAAGACGGATTCACAAAAGATTTCATTGTCACAACAAACAGTTCCGGTGAGACCTGAGAGGCGGGGTAAGATTAAAAGGTTTCTTGTACTTCTGATACGTTTTTCTTAATTTCTCCGTCATTTCAGTTCTACACGGGTCCATGTGCTCAAGCCATATAGCGAATAATCTCAAAATTGAAGATTATTGTGAACACTGCTTTTAAGGGCGTTACAAGTGATCACAAATTACCACAAGGGTGCTGTGTTGTGCGCAAAACTGTTAGGCACAGGCGGGGTTCGAACCTGCATTGAACGCTTTCCGGGCGAGTATATTCCCACTCACGTGCGCCCATCTCTGCCACTTAGCTAGTTGACGCACAGATGACGTGTTTGTATGCTTACTCAGGCGATTCTCGGCCCCGAGCCGCACCGAACAGCACTCGGGGCCGCCTGACACTTCGGCTCGTTCTCCCAATCTTTGAGCCACTGCTGATGTTATACGGGCGAACTGGAGCAGCCCGAACAGCAACAGCGGTGGTCCGGAAAGTCACAGCAGTGGCCCCGACAGCAACAGAAGCCGACCCGCAGATTTGGAGAACGAGCCCAACTGTCAGGCGGCTCGGGGCCGATAATCGCCAGAGTATGAAACACACTGTACATATAAGATCTCGCACTGTGATCCCTTTCGAATTCCTTCATGTGTACGGGTTTCACTTGTGCACTCGTGTACACTAGGTTCCACGGAAGTAACCTGAGCTTGCAAAAATAATGTTAGCCTAGGAAGTGTTCGAGCCATTTTGCACTTTCATGTTTGCCCAATTTCACGCTAGATGTTAAAACAATTATGCGGAAACGCACTCCGGGAAAAGAATCATCAGGACATATAGCCTCTCTCGATAAGTCGAGACCGGTCGGAGCGGTGGGTTGTGGCAAATTATTACAGTGATAAGGCGACTTCGACATGACAACTTTCTCAGCTGCGTTCTACGACCGGTCCCAGATGAAGGAGAAAGAGTACTTGAGCTCTCCTCTTTATTTTTTCAGCTTGCTTTGAATAAACTTCAGATATGAGTGTAGGATGTTACATATTTTCCGAGCAAAATCAGGAATACTGATGTTCTTTGAGCGGTTTCGCAAGAAGTGGGGATAATGTGAAAAGTCCTGGAGGATCATAACACTTCCGCACGGGTTTATTTCGTTTTGAACGCAAAAGATTTTCAACAGCATGACTAGTGATTTGGACCCTGTCCACAGACCGGCTCAGCCATGCATACCCACAGCTCTTTATAATTCAGGGGCGCGCTCTATCATCATCTCACACACCTTAATTTAGCCTTCAAGCTTGCACTGCAATCCGTGTAACCCACAAGCAATCCAGCACATTCGTGGTGACCTTATCGGAATGAAGTTCCGGTCCGCAGTTCCGGACATCCGTTGTTGCAGCAGGCAGCTTTGAGATCCTTGCGCCACGGGTCCTAACACGATTGATAGTTGTCCCAGCGCGATCATTTTAAAGCTTCGTGTTGCAGCTGCGGTTGTCTGCGATTGCGGACAGGTTTTTTTCTTCCTGATGACAGTATACATATTTTAAGATACACCAAAAATTTTGCCGCAAACTTTTTATTGTTTGAACTTCAACTTTAGCGGTCATGATACCATGACCGCTGGAGTTAAAAAAAACCGATTTTCATTTTTCGATGTTCTCGAGAAGACAAGTTCACAAAGTAGAGTAAAAAAGGGAAAAGTCCCCATAAACCTCTCAAATATTGGAGGAAAACTGTCCAAAAAAACCTCTTGAATGTCTAGTTATGCCTGTTCGCGTGTATTGCTCAATGCGGACAGAACATCGCACCTTACGTCGGAAATTCTTTTGCGCTTTGAAATTCTTGGATAAGTGACTTTATTTTCTATTTCGTGTAGCCCAAAAACTAATTAAAAATAATAGGGTTCAATGCACATGCTTGGATTTTAGTATTAATCGGGATAAAGAATATTCAAAACTCGGTTACCGTTCCTTTCGTGAGATGGACACCAACTGTTCCTACACTGAGCAGGACAACTGTTAGAGGACATGAGCGGGGTGGTCCAGTGGGTCGGCTGGCCCACGAGATTTTCACCCCCTTCCCAACCGTTTTTCATCGCACTTCCGTTCTTACCCTTTTAAGAAGTACCCAAAGCTTACGTGAATACTGCCTTAAAATGAATCATTGTATTCGAAAAAAATTCATTTTGCAGGGTGCCACTAAAAAAACGCTAAAAAGCGTGTGCGTGAGTATTCGGACAAATCCCTGCGAGAGGTATTATAGAAGCAGAAAAATCACCTGCACAAAGGTTAGAAGAGCTATAATCCTCTGAAGTCCCAAGAATTGGATATTGTTCAACATCTAGTAGCTACAACTATAGCCTATTGTATCCCTGAATTTTGATTTGTTCAGATCGCTCAAATTGATAGGAACACCACTTGTTAGTGTCAGTGCAGGCATTTTTGTATATCGTTTTAGGGAAATGGAAGAAGTTAATGAGCACTGTTTTAAAATAATCAGGCTTTTCTTACTCTGTCGAAATATTTATTTACCAGAACTTTATATTTTTTCAGGAAATGCCATCAGCCGTCCTATGCTCATTGCTGGCAGGAATCAGTGCAGTGATTGAGATTCACTATTCAATAGACTTCAACCACCTAGAATGGAGTGAGAAATGGAGCTGGGCTGCGGTGAGTGTTGACGTGATATGAAAATGCTTACCACCACCTCCGACGGAGCTAGGTAGGATCCATATGAGCAAGAAGGCCAACCTCGTCAGACTCTCTGAGCCGAGAAATAGCAACGGCCGAGAAATAGCAACGAAATGCCAGCTTTCCGCGCAGTAGCCAAGAACTAGCTGGGAAATAGCTGGTTACCGTCAAATAGCCGGCAAATAATCCTCGCCACGAAATAGCCGTGAAACTATGCTCTCGAAGGGAGTACGCGACGCATTCTTGAGACATGATTCAGATTTCAACGCCACCTTCGGTTCAGTTACACAAGTTTGAGGTATTTGGACCCGCTCATCTTCTGGAGTTCACGTCCAACCGCTGGCGGCCCCGGGTGGCGACTCTAGAAGCCGGCGCCGGCCGCGTCTCGTATCGGTGTACCGGCCGTGTCTCTGTGGTTTTTGGTTACTTCTCGTTATTAGAAGATTATCGCTACGCTTTTTCTTGGAAAACTGAGAAATAGCCCACCAGAAGCCGCTGCCAAGCCTGGTGGGCTATTTCTCGGCCATCTCTCCATCAACACTGTCAGAGTTCCCCACCAAAACATCGTCCTCTCTACCGTACAGGTCGGAAGAGCTTTTCACGCTGTGGGCCATGGGGAGGATTCCCTTGACGCCTCTTATCTTGATTTTCGAACTCAATAGCGGCTAGATAGATTGATGGCTTTCAACAGCTTCTTCGATTTGCGCATCCTTGCCGGTCTGTCTCCTCATTCTGGTTCGCTCTCGTGCAGCGACTGCGAATGGAGAGAAATACAGGCTTGAGTTAGCTCGTCCACCAAACTTTCGTCCTCAAAATACAGGCGGTTTCGAGGAGCCATAACTCCGTTCATAGGGGGCCTTGAAGGATTTCAGAGATACCGTTGTAACCAACGAGGGATTCTCTCCAAGATAAACATAAAACCTCTGGTGTCCTGTGCGTCTGAAGTCCCTTTCCAGGACATCCCTCCAATCATCAACTGCCCTCTCAATGTGGGGTTACGCCTTACGTCTACGCCTAAGTTCACACGTATCGGAAAAAGCAGTGAGGTATCCCAACTCTACAACATAGGGATCGGCATCTTTGTACGAATACGTGCTGATGAGCACACCGACTTGCAACACATCAGGTGACGGCGCTGTGTCAGCAGCACGTTCTCCAATTGTGCTGTGATTCCCTTGTGCACGAATTCACTCATTACTGTGCTCGAGTGCAACCTCAAGGTTGCGTGAGGTGCACACACCCATGAGTCACGGATAATGTTCGTCATCAGAACCTTTTTTAGTGTCTCAAACCAAACAGTTACTAGTTTGGGAGGCGAAATATCGCCAGTTATTCATACTGCTCGGGTCGGAACGAAACACCAGTTCGCTGTTGCAGCACTCAGCGCGAAGAACATTTTGCTGAGACAAAGATCAATCATGCTGGGGCAGCGTAGTCCTAGAGCGATTATCTTCAAAGATGTTTCCTCTTGCTCGAAACGCCAGAAGAAGACGTTATCCTTACAGAGAAGTGAAGTGTTCAATGATCAGTTCACTATCCCATGCACATGTACAAGACAGGGTTTTTACTTTCAGGCCGACTCCGTGGCGCTCAGCGCTATTCACGCTGTATTAGCGTTTGCCTTGCAGTAGCTTTTTGAGCTGCTCAGGCGTCCTTGGATCTCGATTTTCTCCATACTCATTGTCAGGTCATTGTGCTAAGCACTACATACTTGTGTATTCCAATTCTCGTGAGGTTTTTCTCCCTCTTTTTAAGATCCTGTGAAAATCCTCCCATGAATACTTCTTCTTTGTCAGTTGCTACGCAGCTTATTCTGCATCATTTCACCTTTCGGAACACAGTGGGCGAATTTACGAAAACGAAATTTTAGATTTCAATAAGGATTATGGTACAGTTTACCTCAATGTTAAAAGAACATGGCACGGTTGCGGTCACACACTAAAACTACGGTGGAAGACGCCAGATTTCATTATCGATCGACAGAACAGCTGATTTTCTGGATGAGTTACGGTTTTTTTTTCTTTTTTTTCTTGTTTGCCTCGGCATTATTTTCGTTTCTGACTCTTATTAACGAATAGGGACTTTTCTTAGTGTGCGAGAGGAATTTGCCGATTTCTTCCCGATTTTGAAACAGAATTTTGAAAAAAACACTACGAAGCCCCGACAAACGGCTATTTTCCCTCACGCACTGAGAATAGCCCCTATTCGCAATATTTAAACAATCGGAAACAAAAATAATGCCGAAACAAACAAGAAAAAAAGGAAAAACCGTAACTTACCCAGAAAATCAGCTGTGCTGTCCAACGATAATGAAATCTGACGTTTTCCACCGTAGTTTTAGTGTGTGACCGCAACCGCGCCATGTCCTTTAAACATTGCGATAAACTGCCGATCTTGTGTACATAGACTCTGTTCCATTCCAAGTGAACTCATGTTTCCGGTTATCACAGCGCGGAGCGGTGGCTTTTTCGTCGAAACCTCCTTATCACCTGTTATATTCCACCGAGGCCCACCGCTCCGCTGCTGGTGATAATCGAAATCGACAGGTCACTACGGGTGTACCAGAGCTTATATCGCATTAGGTCGGCAGTTTAGATTCGGATTCGTGATCAGCACCGCAAAAAAACTCACTTGGCTGGATTTCAATAAATTCGGCAACTTTGATCAAACCACCGTATACCTACCGTAATCTTCCATGAATCTGAACACGAACATTGTAATCGTATTCCGAATCGCAAGCACCTTTCTTTCTGCTTCCGAATTTGTAACATTTTCTCGACGGGCTATTAGAGACCACAATAAATACTTTTTCTCCGAAAAAAACTCATGTAGATTTTTTCCTAGCGCTGCCGCGTTCGCAAAATAATCGAGAAATCATCTATTCAAGAGTGTTGACACATGGGTTATTTCGAAAGGTGGAAATAGAAGATTTTTTTCCCGGGGCTGCTTAGCAATGTTATAAATCTTATCACTCACCTGAATACTTATCTGGTCCTCTGCTCAGTATGTTCTCTTTGACTTCTGAAGGCTTTTTTTTTCGAAGTGTGCTGAATGGTTATGTGATCGCTGACTCCCTGCACTCGATTATCAGTCCGTCATAGAGGAACTCTTTGGGCGATATCATACCCCGCTTCCAACACAGTCGTATCGACTTGTACCCATCTTTTAGGAAAAAAGTGGAACGGAAGAGGCGAAACCAGTTAATCCCCAAGAGAGTTTATGTAACACATCGACGAAGCCGTTTTTGAACTTTCGTGCGTGAATACAGTTTTTTAGCAATTCTTTCAAAAGCTCGCTAAATCCTAACTCTAAGACATTTCTAGTGCGTTCTCGGTTTCAACCACAACTAGCAGCGAGCGGTCGCTTTTGTTTATCTGCACTTATATTTCTCGAAAGCCCACCTCTTCGCTGCTGGTGTTAATCAGAATCGAGAGCCTACTAAAGATGCCCCAGAGTTTATATATGCTCCGGCTTCGCGTTCGTGTTCTTCTCACTGTTTTCTGCAGTGCCATCGAGACTAATGTTCAGACCTGGTGCCTAGTTCAGATGTTCTCCCAGTGCTGAGTTTTTGCAGTCCATTTATCCGCACAGATTTTTCCCTTACTTAGGTTTGAGTTGTCGGTTCACGTCTGGTCGCCATTTGTAGCGCAATGTTCACTAATTCCATACCCAACTAGCACGATTTCGCCTTGCCTTCCTGAAAGCCAGTATGTTTGCTCCGAAACTGTGCCTCATCTTTGTTCTCTTCGTACTTCTCACCCTATTTTGTGATTTATTGCTGTGTATTTCCCATAAAATGTCTTATAGACGGGCTCTTATGAGCTTGACTGTGTTACTTCGTCATCAATTGTTTCTTTATTTATTTCAGTCTTATTCAGAATAAACATTCGTCTTGTTCCGATGTATGGATGCATGAAATTATCTAATGTTAGTTCCGTTTACGTAGTGACTATGTACAATGCGTTTACCGTAGGCTCATGAAGAAATCAACAACGTCAATTTGACGATTTATTCACTTTTTGCAGAGTGTATTAAAAGCAGCATATACAATATCCGCGCTAAGTTTTGTAAAAACGGGGAGCATTTGCCAAACTTGGCAAAAAAACGTCCGTAGCATGTAGCTTTTTTGAACAAAGACTAGCTTTTTTGAACAAAGACGTTTTTCGATTCTGAAAACGCTATCATATTCACAGCTATTCAATTCCAACATAGTAATGTGCATCGTGGACCGAAGTTTCCTAAAATCGCTTTGTTTTCAAGTAAAATTGTTTTTGCGGTCGTTTCACAAAAACGTCGCGCGCGGCAAAGTGCGGCGAAACTTTGAGTGGTAATTGAACAAGCAATGGAAAAGCAATCTCTATTTTCTTCATGAATTAGATGAAAGTGGGACTATCACGAAATCTCTGCAGATTGAATTTTTAAAGTCCTTCATTAAACACGCTCGGGAGCTTCTTGAAAAGCCGGACTTTCGTTGCGAAATCTTCTAGACTGTTTAATGGAGGATTTCGAAAATTCAATCTGCACAGATCTCGAAAAAGCCCCACTTTCATCTAATTCACGAAGAAAACATGGAGATTGCTTTTCTATTACTTGTACAATTACTACTCGAAGTTTCGCCGCACTATGCCGCGCGCGACGATTTTGTGATACGGCCGCAAAAACAATTTTACTCGAAAACAAAGCGATTTTAGGGAACTTCGGTTCACAACGCACATTATTATGTAGGAATTTTAGCTGAGAGTATGATAGCGCTTTCAGAAGCCAAGAACGTCTTCGTTCAAAAACGTTACATGCATCGGACGCCTTTTCGCCAAGTTTGGCAAATGCTCCCCGTTTTTACAAAACTTAGCGCGGGTATTGTATGAAGCAGCATAGCATAGAGGGAATACTTATGCTGGTTCAATCTCGCCCGGAGCCAAGCATTTCGCGATCAACTCAGCTTCTGATGTTAACACACTTGACGTAAAGCTGCAGTTCGACAAAAAACATCAAAAATCGTGCTATTTCTGCGTATTGCATAACCCCATCACCTATAACAACACCTTGTATGTAAGTGCATGAAAGCAGAGAAAATATCAATCTCTTGGTGCTTCCCTGAGCTCGCATGTTTCCTGAATAGGCTTCAGACTGGGATGTCATGAGCGGATTAGATCTGGTGACACTGCATAATCTTCTTCATTGATGAGGGATTCTAGATCACAGATTAGAGCGATATTTTGCGAGAAAAGGATTTGATTTAGTCATGAACATAAGTAAAGGATAACAAACACAAGTAAAGGATAACAGAGTCTCGGTAAGGGGTGTTATGTTAGGTGTATGCATCCTCGGGTTTGAAGCCAAATTTACTCTGTTCCTTCGCGCTTGTGGGGAACGAAGATAGAGACATCGACAAAGTTTGTGGAGAAGGAGACGCTGCATACGCGCGCAGGTGCACGTGATGAACGGAAATAATTTTCACTCCGAAACTGAGGATAACAACAGTCTAAGACAACGGGAAAAGGCTGCGGTGGTGTTGGGCTATTTTTACTGACCATGCGGTAGCGATCGCTGGCTAGGTTCTGAGTTTGCCATTAGTCGATAAGGAAACAGCTGCTACTAATTTTATAACATATTGAATGGCGCTTTGCAGAAATTTATCATTGAATGACTCAACTAGCTTGTATTTTCTCGTAATTTTTTTTCTATGTTCGACAATGAAAGTGGCCCTTTGAAATGATAAAGTAGAGTGGAACTTCATTTATTTTGCCTTCTCTTCAAAATTAATCAACTCTAAGGTGAGGAGAATTCCAAAGCGCGCAAAAAATGATAGTCGTCGCTCACGCACCACACCTATCCTTTCTGGCTTTCTTAGCAGTAGCAAACAAGCATTCACAGAACAAAAGCATCTTCGAAAACAAAAAAAAGCACAACTTATCAGTAATGAACAACCGCTCCTGGCAAAAAACATTTGAATCTACCGTATATGTAGTGTGTTGGCCGCAATTACACCACAGTCTCTTCCTGGGATCGTAGACGGTAGATATGGAGATTCGATGCTAGGTTTCGAATGAATAAATAATTCGAATATTGCATTTCCGGAACTCTTCGAACTTCTTTCAGGAAGTCTCGAATGAATGAATTTTTCGAATTTAGCCTTTTTGGAATTACCGAAAAAAGGAACGAAAGAATAGAATAAGACACTCTAAAAATGTCCGATTGAATTAACATTTCGAAAATCTGTCCTCTTCTCGATTCGAATGAAAAACCGAAGTGTTCATCCAAGTACTCAAACAAAACTCTTTTTTTATAAATTTATCGATATTCTCGAACATTGTGTCCAGCCGCTGAATATTCGATTGTTGCGACCCTAAAATAGCTGTATATTCGAAAAAATCGATTATTTCAGTTTTTCGATTGAACTGTATGTATATTCCGAGATTCGAATAATTTTAACCAACTAATGGAAGCAGAAAAATTTCAATTTTGTAACAAATCGAATATTTTTGAAAAACAACAAATCGAAATCCCCGATTGAATCGTTAATCCAAAAAAAATCATATTGGAATTTTCGAATCATCCGAATAGTATTGAGATAAGTATTTTAACCAATCACATGTCATGAGGACTGTTTGTCGTTATCTCAACCGCGAGCTTACAATCTTGTACATATGCCTACAGTTCCCTCCATCCCAAAACTTGTGACACTTTTGTTTGAAAGCCTCACTGGACCACCTTGCTCTGACGATTCCGTCCTTCATAACTTAGCGGGCTAGTTACCTTCCTAGTTTTTCTATATATTAAAGTGTTCCATGATCGGCGAGAACCTGCCCGCGATAGTCAAGTGCCAACGGACTCTGATCGCAGATCACTGTCCACGCGCTATTTCCGGTCAGACAGAGTCCGCAGCGTGAGCTGTCATGTGGACCGGATGAGAGCAAACCTATGCTATTCTCTGAAATCTTCGATACCTCTTGATCGTCGCTCGATTCTTCTTACGCCGTCCCATATTAACCCAGAATCGTTGCATCGGTTTTCCTTAGTAAAAGAACAGAAAGAGACCGGGACTGTTGTTTGAACTGCTCCCAGTCCTTGTTTTCCGGTAGCCTCCCCCACCAGGCCGGATCTAGTTTTCTCTTTTTCCGAGGAACAGGAACAGCCCCCTTAGCCCAGCTTACGAGTCAATGCGTCCGGCCTTTTTCTCTAGGAGGACTCGTTGACGATTATGTTTCTCGTCATCTTCGTTCACCTCCTGAGAGCGATGATTTGCTCACCAGATGAGCCTAATTTTCTCCTCGTATTCATCATAAACAGATTCTTTGAATGAGCCTTGTTTTCCATCCGTATCCGCTTTTAGATCTCTCCAGATTCGCTCCGGTACTTCACATGATAGAACCATGCCTATACATCTCCAAAAGGGAAAAATTCTCGTCCCAAGCATCATCCGTATAAGTTGTAGAATGTGTGTGCTACATGTTTTCTCCGAGAATACACAGAATACTTGAAACTTCAAAAATCATTCCGTTCACTCCAAAAACATTCAAAAGAGAATGCTACAGTTTTACAAACTTGTCTAAAAGGAAAAAAGTCTCAAAACTAAAGCCATAACACCTTGGCCGGTCATAAAAATAAAGAAGTAGATTCTTGCAGTATCGAAGACAGTATTCACAATAAAAACAGCCTTCGAGTTTTCACCTGAAATGCAAAGGTCCGGGACTTATTGCAACATTAGTGACGAAAAACGGCTAAAAACAAGTCAGAATTAGCATTTTACGACCTCAAAGAGTGGATCCGGCATGTTCGCCCCGCCCACTTCTTCAACGGCTGTGGATGTAGTGCGTGGGGCGGGCATGCCACATTCAAGGTTGAAGGCGACATAGTGCCATTGTTGGTTCCTTTTTAGCCGTCTTTGACATTAATCTTGCAATGGACCCTGAACATTTCGCATTTCGGTAAGAACTCGAGGCCCATTTTTTTAAAGTGAACAATTCGTTTTTTGAATAGTGCACAATTTTACGACAATTCTTTTCATTATGGTAGGGGCCGGTAGTAATGTATGGTGTCACATTCCCTTGACTGAATTTTTTACGTGGTTCGTAACCCAAAAACCCATCACCCAAAAAACATGCGAGAATCAATAAAAAGTAATACAAAAAAAATGCCCTAGGTATTTTTTGTTTAGGGCGGAAATCTCGTCTGATTACGGAAACTTCGGAACAATCAATCTTAACGTCTGATTACGGTAACTTCGGAACAATCAATCTTAAATAACTAAGGCGATATGAAAGCTTTTAGATTGGCTCCAACACAGCTGGGAGTGGTGAATATGTAGCATGCGGCTGGTTGAAGGGACAGGGGCAAACATTCGAGTGGGGTGGGAGCGATCTAGTCTTTTACTCTCTAGTCTTTTCCTGAGTTTTTGAGAACCTCATGAATGGCATAGTATACGAGGGATAACATTCGTTTCATAACGCGCCCCATCCCATACAGAATGTAGCTATCTTTAAAGAAAATTTTCGACCGCTAGGAAGATTCTTCGGATGACCCTTAGGGAAGCGAACCTCCTAATTGTAAGCCGTATCAAAGATAGTGTCCTTGTAGCGGGCTGACACTGCCGCGGATCGCAACAAGGACCCAATCAGCGGCCCCACACGTCTCGCTGATTGCTGATTACGGAAGCGCAATTAGCGCATTCACGGCACAGGAAGATGCTGTTAACTTTTGTTCCACACTGTAAGAGCACGTCGTCTTCTAACAACAGCGTAGCCACTCGACAGAGCGACATGTCACCTCAGGCGGTTCTCGGCCCGAGCTGCACCGAATAGGGATCATGGTCGCCGTACAGTTAGGCTCATTCTCCCAATGTCTGGGCCACTGCTGTTGCTAATCGGGCAAGCGGGAGGAGCCTAGACAGAAACCAGCTGCGGTTCGCAAGGCAATAGCAGTGGCCAGGACTGCAACAGAGGGCGATCCGCAGATCAGGAGAATGAGCTGAATTGTCAGGCGGCTCATGGCCGAGAATCGCCTGGGACCTACAGTAACAGCGTGCGTGAGACAAAAGGGATCTGCAGAGTTTCACCGACCGACGACTGGTCACCGAGCGTCAGCCTTGAGGCTGCGACAAAAATGTTTCTGAACATTATCGTCGCCACGTCGGTTGCTGCTCGCTGGCAGTGACGCGCGGTCGACGCAGCGTCAAAACTTTCTGCGGTGCCCACCCGCGGCCGTCACGCCTCGTCGATCGGCCCCGTCGCCGAATGCAATCAATATTGCATCACCCAGCGCTGTTCGTCGCTGTGAGCGACGCCGCGACTTCAACTCTGCAGACCCCTGAAAGCATTGCTTGTCTACTTGCAGCACGCCACTCCGTTGAGGATCCATTTCACTAGACGACAAACTGGAGTCGAAGGCGTTATGTGGTCGGTGTGGACCCCACTACTGCTTCAGTACAAGAACTTTTCCTAGTGGAGAAAGTAACGAAGAAAACTTGGGGTCAGTCGCGGCCTCTTATACGGAGCTCGACATTCCTCACCTAAAACCTCCGCATCCTCTGAGTTTCCAGTTTTCAAGAGACCTTTCGAGTGATTCCCTGTTGTTCGCTGCAGAGTTTTATGTTCCAGAGTCAAATCTTCCCCGCCTTTCAAGGGCCGTTTTTACGACCCTGAGCGCTTGATCGGTGATTAAACTGAGGCCAGTGCCAACTTTCTAAGGACACGTGCCTTTGTATTTTTTGTTCCGCACCCTTGTACTAGCCGTTTCTCGTAAACGAGGTCGTAATGAAAGTCCCACGACTAATCTCCCCTGGTTTCCTTTATACCGGCTATTGGCTAACATGCAGTTCCTTTATAACGGCTATTGGTTAACATGCAGTTGGTTGGGTGCAGCAAAAAAACTCCTTTTGAGCGATATCCATGACTATTACACTGGCGTAGCACATCTGCAGGGGGAACCCTTCCTGCTTTTGTTTTTGTTTATAAGCGAACAGCTGATCTCTGTGAGGGGAGGACCGGCTGGTGGCGGCTGGGCGTCTTTAAATAATTCCTCCTACGTTTGCACCCAATTTCTGTTCCACCGCGGTATTGGTACAATCCTCAGCTATCATGTTTCGCTCCAATACGTGGTTCAATCGAGAATTACTCATAGGGGCCAAATTAAAGATTGGATATCAATTGGGTTTTCCAAGCTTTCCTTTTAGCAGATCATTTTTCTTCAGAATGTCGTGAGTTGCTTCGTAATGTGTAGAAAATGTTTTTTTTGCCTGAAAAAAAGGGACACTCATCCACTGATGGATCAAGTTTTCGGGGACTTTTTCAAACTCCTCCGATGAAATGTCTTTGTCGTTCTGTCCGAATGAGACTGTCCGCCCACGCTGTCGGCGTGCGTGTTGCGCGGTCGTCTCGAATGCATTTATTCGGACGAATCCTCCCACGGTTGTAAACGCATGGATAATGTTCATTATTGGTGTGATAATCCTGCTCATCGATTTGAAAGATCGAAAAATGATTATGTCACGACCTCTCGACACGCCCGCCAAACGCATGAGCAGACAGTGTCAATCGGAAATAATGCCGGTCAACTTTTTATACTACCGAAATTCTGATTAGATAGGTTGATCTGGCCTAGCCAAACACAGTCTGACCGTTTCACAAACTCTAAGTCCTCTGTTCTGGAGAAAATAACCTCGAAGTCAGGGACCACGGTGTTCACAGCAAAATAATCATCTCCAGAATGACCGATATTTGCCCGGCAGTTTTGAAGAATGCGTGGACGATGGCTGAAACATGGACGATCAACACACTTCTTTGACTATCAGATGTGCACAGAGTTGATAAATAGAGTGCTCAGATTTCGTTCAAACAATATACAGAGTGTGAAAAAAGATCCCGGACCAGTATTAGAGATCAAGATAAGTTGTAAAAGCAAGATTTAAATCCACAAAAGAAATCAGTTTGAAAACAGGAGCTGCAGAACAACTGCAAAGGTTCTGAGCAATAAAGTTACACCAATTGTTTGAAATGGCCTTCCAAAAGTGGTATACCCGGTTGGCGCTGGTCGCAAAAGCTAGCCATAAAAAGTCCTCTTCTCAAATAAGAAGTTTCATTGCAACGCGCGGCTCCAAAATTGCCAGTTTTACCTCCAGCCGCTCTATGAAAGTCCAGCAGAGTGTTTGAGATCGAAGAAGGACTGCGCACCGTCACTTTCGGCCAATTTGGAAACTGTGTTTTATATGAGTTTGTTTCCTGTTCCATGTTTTGCATGATCTTCTGAGGCAAAGATGTTTGGCTACGGAACTCTTGCGATTCGAGCGCAATGGAAATTATTTTTGATTGTTTGGGGACTAAAAAAATGACGGGAAGATGATACGCTGTCTTGGATGGATCATGTCCAGCATTGATGAAATCTTTTGAAAGATTAATCATGCCGGGACCACGTGGTCCCAGCACGATTATCAATATGTTGCGTGCGACAACAGCGGTTGTTCACAACTGCGGACTGCAATCGCGCTTCGACAAATGAGAATGGAATGCTGTGCTGCTTGAGCAGTCAAATTTACAGCACAATTGGAGAGCATGCCGTTCCAGCAGCGCGTTTTCTTAATGCGCTGTGAATTTCTCAAATCGTTTGTAAGGGTGCTTTTGAATGCAGCCGTGTGGTCGTGGGGTAGGCCCCATGGCTGCATTCGGAAACACAAGTTCTACCCTAACGCGCGTTTACTCGTCATTAAAAAATTTTGAGGCATGTCATCAACGCACCTCTTTACTAAGATGGGGTGGATTTCGATTATTATACCTAAAAGAATGGGTACCTTGAACGGCTTGTAAAATCGCTTCCAAGCGCGCCTTATCCCAAAGCTATGTATAGAACCCCTCTTGAAAAAATCCCCTGAGGCATTTAGGGAATTTGGAGCGCAGATTATTTCATGTTCTGTCTCTCACCCTCAACTATCAAAACACGGTTAAATGCGCGCGCGAAAGCAAAAACTAGCCCTAGTTTGTGTTTTTGTGTTTCATGAAAAACAAAACCTAACCGACGAACAATTTTATATTCACTGAAACTGGGCCGTGTCGAATCTTCTTCCCCGACTGAACGCAAAGCTGGGATGCTGCCTTCATGAATCCTAGCCCATATCTCACTTGACCTTCCAGTAAAAAGGTATGGAATTCGTGGCCGCGAATTAATGAGACGAATGGTTTCCACGATCGATCATGAAATATCAAGTTCCTAATGGGGCGCAAAAATTGGGTTAGGGATGGCAGTTCTCGAAGGACAACCAAAAGTGTAAAAATCTGTCCGGAAACGAATCTCAGTGTAGGGTTTCAAAATTCCAATTGCATTGCCGAACTTTTGTTTCGATCACTGTTTCGACTCCAAATTAGGCACTATAAGGCTTTTTTTGTTTTCTGGTAAGAATGAAAGAGGAAAAAACGAGCTGGTGAGGAATCGCTAAATTGTCTAAATTTTGGTTTTTTTCTTTACCGCACGCATTCTAATTCGTTTTGACGTTTGAGTGTTCGGATTTCGCCTAGAATTTATTTTCCCATATTCCGTTACCGGTTGAAATCTTCTGCTCACAGCCCTGCTTCAAATTCTCCCACCCCTTTGTCGGGACGAGTGCCGCTCTTTTTCTCTAGAACTTGTAGGTACTGTATATATGTATCTGTGCAACGTCCTTCAGATCAACCTTCCTTCAGCACACGTTGCTGGAACTTTTGTACCCTTTCAATCATTTCTAATGTATATGCACTTACAAAAACCTTTTATTGGCGTTCAAAGAAGCCACACTTCGTTTGCCCAGCGCTGCCTTTCACTACTTTCTCAATCCTGAATAATTACCCTGCATGCACGTCCTATTTACGAGTCGAGAGTAATTTATTACTCAGTTCAATAGCTGCCTATTCTATGAAATTTTCTCCTCACTTTGCTACGCAATTGCAGATGCAGGTGAAGAGTTGATTGGCTTTTCTCAACCCATCGAGGGGATTTTTACTTCATCGTGACACGCCAGTTCCCCTTACTCGAGGCTAGCATTCCAGTCCCAATTAGGGCTGAAAAACGATGACGCAACTCTATATGTCAGATCCGGATATCCATTTGTCGCCATCTCTTTTCATTGGAACTGTCAATGGAGTGAATTTTTCTATGGAGCGGATCCGGTTGAAGGGCTGATATCAGACCGACGAGTAAGCTATCAACTGCACATGCCGAGTTTTCCGCGCAAGGCCAAAAAATTGGAGATTTGAAGGCATTGTACGCGCAGGAAACCGTTTACTCTTTTTACATGCTTTTGTGTAGGTTGGCCTCTCTAGTGAACTACAATGGCGGAAGGGCTCAGGAAGAACCTTCATTTGTAAAGAAAATTCGGTCTGAACACACTGTAAAATTGATTTCATATTGCACGCCAGAATCGTTTCTGAAGTTTTTCTGCATTTGGAGACCTCGTAATAGTCATTTTCGAAGTTGTTCTGCATCTGGAGTTTGTGCCGTAACTGTTTTTCATGTTGTTTGGCGGTCGCATCAACATTCTATGAAAGAGTAGTAGATGAATTATGAGAATTGGTGGCGTATCCTCATCTTTAACCTTTTCTAACCTCAGCACCCTACGTTTTTGACGCGCCGAAGTTTATCGGTATGGTCTACTGGCACCATATATGAAATTGAGCCTGAAAATGAAAAGTGGTTTCCAGCGCGAACGATGCATTTGAACCTGCAGTGGATGCTATAGTTGTGCTTTTTGACTAAACGGACCGAATGAATGAATGAATGAATATATTCGACTTCAACGTTTTCGAATAAATGAATGAATGAATAGATTCGACTTCAAATTTTTCGAATAAACGAATGAATGAATATATTCGACTTTAAATTTTTCGAATAAACGAATGAATGAATATATTCGACTTTAAATTTCAAGAATGAACGAATGAATGAATATATTCGATTCTCTATTTCGAATGAATGAATATCGAAAATCGAATAATTTCGAATAAATGAATTAATTTAACTACGGGCCAACCGAATTCAGAGTTCTGCGACGCTACTGCTTTGAAGAGGCAGTTTTTAAGACTGGCATCGAAGAGTTTTGCGACGCTACTACTTTGAAGAGGCAGTTTTTAAGAATGGCATCGAAAGCTTTTGAACTGCTCAATATTTCCAATATTCCGCTCAGGCAGGGTTCATGAGTGGTGGCACGCAAAATCGATAAGCATCGTTTCTACACTAGCAGCTGCCTGATGCCACCCACGGCGGTTCTATTCATACAACGCCAGCGCGTCACGAGCGGGCGTTTCGTTAGACCCCGTTCAGAGTTCATTCGCGTCGCGACGCGATGTTATAATCAGTCTACATCTCGATCACGCTACGTCGCGTCGCGTCTTCGCTGGGTTTCTACAGTGAAGAGGCGCGATACATTCGGAATTACGCGCTTTCTCCTAGAACGATAGCGGTCGTATAGCGAGATGGGAGTTGTTCGGCCCGCCACGCGCCAGCAATTCCATCAGTGTTACTGTCTGAGTTGGGGATAGTGTTCGCGGAATTTCTGGATTAGGCGTGATTCCTAGCTTTTTCGCTTTTCGTGAATTTGTTACTTCGACATTTTCTGTCCTAATGAGTATGAGCCGCAGAAGTTGCTGCTATTTGATATTTACTCCTTGCCTTTGAGTATTGCTCGTTTTGCCACCTATCCGTTTTTATTTCGTTTCCAAAATCGATAAAAAAGAACAAAATCCAAATTAGCCATCGTTGACAGCCATAGAAGCACCTTGTCAAAAGTTGGGAAAAAATATACAAATCTCGCTCTATTGAAAAATCTTGTGCTCATTTTGATCTAGCGCATATGTCGTGGATTCGACTGTCTTACCAATTTTCGCGGCTTTAGCTTTGGCTACTGATTAATGGTCAGTCGGTACCCTGATCTCCATCAAATTTCCGTTTCAACTCTGAAACCGCCAAGTTTTGCTGAAAACCAAAAAAAGCGTTGGATAGAAGACGATTCACACTTTCGACCAGTATTGCCCTTAGCAGAAGAAAATTCCGGCCCGCAATTGTGGACAAACGCTGTTGCAGCACGTAATGCGATGAAGTCGTGCTGGGACGAAGGTTGATCGTGCCGGGACTACATGGTCCCACCAGTATTTTCATCGTGTCGCGGCGGGTGTCTGCGATTGCGGACCAGAGATTCGCTCGGATGAAAGCACTTTTTCTAGTACTCGTCGAAAACAGATTTATTTTGAAGCACATATCATCACTCGGAAGTTGAGGCGTTTCCATGTTTAATGAGGTTTGAGGCTGTGTTTGAGCTAATTACTCATCAGTTACGAATAACGAGTAACGAGGATTTGAAAATTACGATTTGCGCAATTCAAAATTTCAGTTACGCTCAGCCCTGACTCACACTAGTGCTGGTGCACTGGCCCTTCGAAAAATTTCTGTGTAGGATCCGGTAATGGCTGTGTTAGATTATTCAAATATATTCGAAGATCGAATATGTTCGAACAATTGTCAGTGTCGATAGTCGATTTTGAATAACAATCGAAAATCGGGATTTTTCGATTACTCGATAATCGAATAAATAATCGAATAATTTATTCGAATGTTTATTCGATTGCGAATATTCGAGCACAACTATAGTGGATGCAGTGGATGACCTGTTTGCAGCCGTTACAAAAACGACTGTATCCTCTGTTTTGGGGTGAAACTTAATTGCTTCCATCGCGTGCATCTGCGCGCATATGCTGTGTCTTCTTGTCCCCAACGCTGTTCCTCCCCTCGCCCCGCACAAGCGCGCAGAGGGACAGAGTAAAGTAAACAGCAAGTTCTAGTGCTCAGTTGATTTCAAACTCGGCCCCAGTGTACGAGATAACCATTTCAGACATATTCTCATGAATTTTCGAAGAATTTACATCTGACTTCAGCGCAAGTTACTTGTAAGTTTCACGTAACTTACTACGTTAATCTCACAAATAACTTGCTCTCCTATTGATGTATGTTACATGCCCGCTTTGCCATTGCACGTAACCTGGAACGCCGACCCCTGAACCTGCACTTTCCATTTTTCAAACTCAATTTCATGGATAAGCCCGGTAGACCACGTCGGTGAACTTCTGCGCGTCAAAAACGTATGGTTCTGAAGTTGTAGTGGTTCGAAATGAGGATCCGACACCAGTTCTCACCAGTCATCTAGCACAAGGAACAAAAGCGCCATCACAGGCGCGGACGACTCAGTATTTGAAATTTTTATATCCTAACATCCAAACTTGCCTAATGGGTACTTACTTTTTTAATAAGTTCCGGTAAAAGAAAGGCAAGAGAAATTCACCCACCTAATAAATTTAAAGCGGAAAAGACTTACGACGTTTGAGAAAAAAACTTCCGACGTACTCAGACTCTGGCGGGGTGGGGGGGGGGGGGGCAAGCGCCGGACAATAGAGCCCGTTTTCGACTTGGGGGAGCGACAGCGGAGGCCTCACCCGAGGGGGGCCTCAGGGGAGGCCTCTGCTCTCCTCCGGCGCTTGCCCTCCTCAAGAGGAAGAGACGGAAAAGATGGGAAGAAGTCGTAGAAGGTAGTTTACGACAATAGAGGTCAGAGAGGGCATAGTAGGCCAAACGCACGCATCGTCGTTCACGTCAAGTTTTGTCCCGATTGTACGTGATTTCTCCTGTGATCTATCACGTGCTCAACCGGTATGAAAGGCGCCTCACCTCATAGAGAGCCGCATTCGGCCTAAAGGGCTTTGCAGAGTTGAAGCGACCAGCGGCACGCCGCCGAGCGAGAGCTTTGGGGCGTGGTCGAAACCCGACACGGTGATGAGCACAAAGACCTCACAGAGTTGCAGCGACGTTGTCGTCAGCATAGCATTCTACCATTGCGTACGATCTCATTCATTTGACGTCGCCTCTGGCTAAACACAGTTTTGTTGGTTTGATATGATTCGAATCTTAAGTCAATGTCTACCAACAACTTCTACAGAATATTTTGATCAAAAAGCAGAAAAGAAATCAAGTTTGCGACCAGTAGAGTGATGCCTTAATGAATAGTTTTCGAGATAATAAAATCAGTGGACGGTTTGTGGCAATCGCTTTGAAAACAATGGTACTAGACGACATTGTATTTAAAAAATACTAATTAAAACTGAAAACAAAACAATTCGAGATGAAACTGCGAATTTGGACAATTCTAAGTATGCTCCAATGATTTTCCCTTCAAATTGTGCTACAATATAAAAAAAGTCCTCAGAGGGTTGAATTTATGAAAGGAACAAAAAAAGAAGCTTGAATCGATCGTCGGGGGCGCTCGTCGCCAGCATGGAAATGGTCGAGACCATTCCCCGCCGCCGCTCGGTGACGGCGTCGCTCTGGGAGTCGCTGTTGTCGCGGCGGCGGAAATACTGTGCGAGGTAACCACGTCGCTGCTGCCGCGCGACACGCCGCCCCCATCGCCCGCTGCGTGGCGCCCCCCATTCTCCATCGTTGGCCTGCCGCAGCGGGACTCGCCGCGACGTCAACTCTGCAGAGCCCTTAACAGGGCCGGCCCTGGACGGCGACTTCGAGTCCCTGTCAGAAAGGGATATTTTTGGAGGAGAGCGGCGACGCTTTCCGGGGGGGGGGAGGGCGAGTTACAGCTCCGGGGCCGTGACGTCACTGCTCCGGGGCAGTGACGGGGGAAGGAGGGGGCTTCAGGGCAGTTACAGGGGGCTTCAGGGCAATGGCAGGGGGTCTTCGGGGCAGTGACGGGGGGGGGGAGCTCCGATCAAGCCAAATTGTCACTTCGGCGGTAGCCCCTTCAGTGTATGAGTAACTATTGCACCCGACACACCGAAATTGAAGGAGGGGTGGGATTTGAATGGTTGGAGCCGTTTTAAAACCAGTTATTTTACGGAAGTTGGTGGTTTTTGGGGCCATTTCACTCTTATCCTGTATGTCATTGCATTCCCTGCGCAAAAACATGAAAAACGAGACACGGTTTCAGCGCGTACGATGCCTTTAACCATCTTCGCTGCTGCACTAGGGAGTTCTCTTTTTGCAATGATAAATGTGTTATCGCGGTATTTCTACGGAGAGTTTGCGGAATGAGATCCTCTGGTGACTTCTGTCAGTAAATTTCCATCTTTTTTTCTGATTTTCCGGTAATTGAAAGGCACTGTGAGCGCAGAAAACCATATATTGTTTTTTAATGTTTTTGTATAGCTTGGCTTTTTTAGAGAACGAAAATGTCGAAGGAGTCCCTGGAAAACTTCCAATTGTAAAGAAAAGTAAGTTTGAATACGCTGTAAAAATGGATTTAAAGTTCGCGCCAGAATCATTTTCAAGTTTTTCTGCATTTGGGGACCCGTTACAGCCATTTCCGAAGTTTTTCTGCATGTGGAGTTCGTATCATTACTGTTTTCCATACGTTTTATGTGCCGCGTCAACATTCTATGGAAAAGTGCTAGATGGTCTACTCAGAAGTGCTAGATGACGAACCCAAATCAATTTTCAGGTAGCCATAACTTTTAAGAGGCTATTTTTAATAAAAAAACTAGGTTGAAAATTTGTTTTTCCAATAATTACTGCACTCCCTATCCGACTGATTAGCCACGTGCAGTTTTGACTTGCTTTTCGCTATAGGGCAACAACATCCGTATTGAGAAAGGAGTAATTAAAATTACGACACAGATGGCCTCACCATCTCATTATGGCATAACGATGACAAAAGATGTGGGCAAATTAAAGCAGAATTCAAAAAACGTGGATACTTGCTCCTTGCTTGCGTTAAGTTCAGCCCCAATTGTGATCGTGCAGTAAGCCATTGGACGCTAGTTTTCGAATGAGTGATTCGATCAACCCCTTGCAGAAAATCATGAGCGAATGGTTCCTACGACTGTAGATAGTGTTTTGCCATTTGCCGGATGACGAAACAAGTTTCCGATCAATTCAAACTTTCCGAAAATGAATTCACCGATTCTACTATGCAATTTTTTGTTTTCTGAGGATCTCGACCAATTTCTCGGAAAATCGTATATTTCCATTTTCCAAATAAATAGGCTATCCCGGAAGCGGAACTATTCAATTTACCGGTTAAGTCAAACATTCCAACTATTCAATGCTCTTCAAAGTCCAATCTCTTCTTGCTGGAATCCTTTTCAGTGACAAAATTCCTTCGCTGGTGTGGTTATCCGACAAACTCCCACTCCGCCCACAGTGTGGAAGCCAAACGCTTTGTGGAAAATCTCACGCTTATCTCGCACGCTTCAATGAGCGCCGAACGAGATTCCAAGTGCCATGCACTGCACACGGCGGACCACCCTCACACACACGGGGGGGGGGCGCTCCTTTTCGGGTGGTCCTTCGAGGGGGATTCAGCTGTTTCCCCTGCATCTCTGCCGTCTGCCTCCAATCACGGTCGCGTCGTCTGCGCCCTCCTCCGCCACCGCACTCTTCGTCACATTTCCGCTCTGCACCCTGCCTTTTTTTGGCGGCGCGCCAAGCACTGTTTCGACCCCCTATTTCGTTGTCCTCGAATATTCGTTACTAATCCTCATTTCATTCTGTTTCTTCTTTTGTTTGACATCATATTCATCCTCTGCCCATTCACTATTGTCCAGTAGTGATTTCAGTCTCTCCAGTCGCGGCTGCATTTCCTTTCAAAGCACACATTTCTCTTTTTTTTTACCAAGCATTCGATCGAAACCGGAGATTCAAGTGTCCGTTCAATGTTAGCGTTCGTAATAGAATGACAAAAACCTTGTCTTCTATTGCGAAAGGACAGCAGGCTATTTCTCAATAGGGGCGGCGATCGATTGGGGGCGATGGAATTCGAGGAATTTGGTCCGTCCACAGCTGCGACGATCTTTCTAAGATAGCACGACGCCGAATTCAATGCCTTTTTCCGTCTGCTGGCTGCTAAGCTATTGTCTGCAGCTGATATGTCGCCAGTTATTGCCAAATTTTAGCTTGAACACGTTTGCAAAAAAAATCTATTTTTTATCAGATCTTCCCCTTCACAAAAAGCCTCGATGTTATGAAAAGACTCTTTCTGGAGCAACCTCTTTGCACACATTACAAAGGCGATTTTTATTCGCAAAAAAAGTGTTTTTTTTTGCAAATGCATAAAAAAATAAGCTTCATTAATCGATCCAGCATGGATCTTTGTAAGTTGTGTTCGTAATGCAAAATAGGTATGTTTTATGTGAATTGTTTCCTCCGAATTGCAGCATGTATTTACTTTTTATCGACAATTTATTCAAATATTAAATATTTGAGGTCTCGAGACCACTCGCAGTTCTATTACGCCATATGACCCGAGTATACCTGAAACATCCTATGAGAGAAATTGCCGCTGCGGCTCCGAGATAGTGCCGCTTCGGCGCCTACAAGCACCGGAGCAACACTATCGCGAAGCCGGGGCGTCAATACAACGGAGCCGTAGCGGCTACTTGACAGTGCCGCTGCGGCTCCGCGATAGTGCCGCCGCGGCTCCGGGAGAGTATCTCATATGGAGTTAATTAAGAATTATTATATAACTAGGGGACAAGACGTTGAATCCAGGGGAAAATTTTTTGTCCCCGCGAGTACCGTACTCAGCATGAGAACGAATCGCGGCAGGACCCCCCACCATCCGCGGCACACATGCGGTTCGACAGCGTTGGCGGATTGCCAGCCTTCTCCGGCCATCACCGATGAACCGATAATGCAGACTCAGCCGGCAAGGTCCGAAGGGTTAACGGAGTCGACGGAAGGGGTAATGGACTCGGCTTTCGTCATGCCACACGGGTTTTCTGTGTAGAACGAGGCTCGTAGTAATGAAACTTCCATGGAAGAATTTTTCAAATCACCTAAATTTCGCCACTATTAATCTAAATTCTGAAAATCTCCAACTTTCTGATTTTCCGACATTATTAATCGTCCTTCTCACTTCCGTTCAAAGTTTTTCTTTACTCATTTTCAGTTTTATTTTCGATTCCCTTTACATTACATAAATGAACATCACGAAATGATCGCCATGAATAAACATCACTTAATAATCCACACGAGAGCCGGCGGTGATTATCCAGCAGGCAATGAGTCATACGCTAGCCTGAGAAGGTTGTGAAAGCGCCAGCCAGCGGTGTCAAGCAGGATGTGCGTCGCGGTTGGTGGCGGGTCCTGCCGCGATTCCTTCTCTGGCTACCTACGGTACTCGTGGGGACGAACTTGTTTCCCCTGGATTCAACGTCTTGTAACTAGGGGGACCTAAGGACAAAAATACGCTTCTGCGGTTGCTACGTCTCCTGCCTGATAAGGTCAGAGGTTACCGCCGTTTTTGCGCTCAAGGAAATACGGAATGTAGCTCAAACTTGGGTAATAAACAATTTTGTTCTACCAGTCAGGACAGTACATCGTACTCCTCGTGGGTTCGCTGCTGCATCCTCGCGGAGCCAGCACGGTTCTAGCGCGGAGCCGCTGCGGTACTGTCGCGGCGATGTCGAGGTTCAAGACACGGCAACAGAATTGTCTGATTATTGAGCCGCTGGTACTATCGCGGCACAGTCGAGGGTCGCGGTACTTTCCCGGCACTAATGCGGCAAATTTTCTTAGAGTCAGACTGGTGCGCAAGTTTTCGCCCTTCGACGAAATCATTTTTTTCCCTCGCCCGACTGTGCTCGTTTGGTTTAGTGTAATATAGCATTCGAAAGCGAATTACATCCTCCATTTCAATCTGAGAAATTAAAAAAAGCATATTCGATTCTTCAAAAGTAACCGATATTCCACGGAATAAATCATTGATTAGGGAATGCCTTGTAGTACTAAACTGTGCCTCAAAGCCTACGCATAGAAGAAGAAATTTGAAAATGCAAGTTTCCATCGTTTGGAAATTTCCGTAAACCTGTTTTGGTGCCATCATCCAGTCCTTAGATGTATCTTATGTTCAATTACGCAAAGCTAGTTTTGCGGTTTGATTGGAGGTCGACATAAACATTTTATAATATTCAGTGCTTGTATCATACGTTGAATGCCGATGTGTGATTTTAAAGTGAATCAGTTTTCCGGCAGAGGGGAAAAGAATTAGACAGAGGGAGAAATGCGTTTTCGAATGCTATATCACACTTAGCCAAAAGAGGACAGACAAGCTAGTTGAAACAGCTTTTTTCAATTAGTGGCAAAAGCTTTGGTCGGGATCATACTTCCCGCGACCATTGACGGCGACAGTTCATAGCAGGCATATCGATTTTTGGTCGATATGGGTGATAAACATCGCGTGGTTCGCCGCTGGAAGTATGATCCCGGTCTCATGCACTACCTTTACATGTGTAACTATACTTCCTAAATGCTGTCGGTTCTGGTTAACTGCCTCGCCTATTGTTGAAGTTTCTTCATTTCTCTAACAGCTTTTCCACATTTTAGCTTTTTTCCTTTTCGAAATGATATTTTTAATCGTTTTGTTTTTGTTATATATCTGCCATTCCTTTTTTTTTTGGTCTCGCTTCCATTTAGTTCCATGTTTTCATTCAAGAGTAAGGGCGCTCATGAATATTTCGGTTTAAAAGTTTCGACCATGATTTCTGTTTAGTTACAAGATTCAAATTTGCAAGAAAATGCTCGAAGGAGGACCCTGAAAACCAGGATGATTGCAGTACCTACAAGTATTTATATCAGGTTTATGGTATTAGTATTATTATCTTCGTGCGCGCTGAACTTGATATATTTGTAGGTATTGCAAGCATCCTGGTTTTCTGAATCTTTCTCGCATCCAGAGTGACGAAATTTTAATCAGAACTGGTGTTGTGTCCATCTGAAGCCAGTTTGGGACACATCTGAACATTGAAACAAATCGGTAGCCATGAGTTTTTAACTTCCTTAACGAGCCACCGTAGAATTGTTTTTCAACCGCTGCAGTGACACTAGTGAAATAAAAAGCCAGAAAGGAATTTACCGGCCAATAGCTCAGGCCGGGATCGTACTACGTAAGACGGGCGATGGGACGCAGGTTTTACCGTGCATCAGGGTTCAGCAGGCTGTTGCGCCAATTTTCGGCGGAGCTCCGACCCCCGTGGACAAAAATTTTAGAAAAATTCAACGATCTTCTTCGACAAAAATATTAGATTTGTATTCAGCACCCCGAATAACCCCTGAATAGAAATTTTGACTGAAATCTGATACTTCGCCCAAGCTATCGTATACCAACAATTACGCAGAATTTCATGATGACCTCTGCAGACACAGCTGTTCTCGCGCTGCAATCTCACTATCAGAGACTATTACTACTTCATTTTAGCTTAACAATTGGTGTGGTCTGGAGAAGATTTCGTTCTCTCCAGAAATTTTGCGACCCCCAATTTCCATTTTTCTTCACAAATTTCGCAAAATTTTAACGACCCCTCGATGCGCCGAGTCGCAACCCTGCCGTGCATGTCGACCGAAATCGATATGCTTGATATGCTTTGTCACTGGTCGCGGCAAGTATGATCATGGCTCAAGCCTATCCGTACTGTATTGTTGTTAACGTTTGCCGCCACGCGACAGCTTCCGACGAGCCATGCATCAAAAACCAACCTCAAATCTCGCGGGACAGTTAATCCTTGAGCGAGAAATTTCCAGATTTTTTTTTGTTGAGGTTGATTTTTCTCGTGGCGAGTGGCTAAAGACGAAGAATGCCCTTATTTGGTCTTTAATCTTTTCGCTACACGCGAACACCACTATTAACCGTTTTGGTTCGATAAATTGACTGTTGAAAAGTCAAAAAATCGAAAGTTGGAATATCAAATCCCAACTTTTTGTTTGCTATCAAGAAATTCGGAATGCTATTGTACTTCTCCAGTTGTCAAATAGCAATTGCTTGTCAGTCGTCTCCTAGTCAGAGGTTCTAATGATGATGTTTTGGTGCTCGTGGAGTGATGGGGAGGGTGAATCATTCGAGCACCCTGGAGAATTTGTTTCAATTTCGCAGATGAAAGAGGAAGGGGTGTCGTAGTTGAAAGTGCAACAATTCACCGCCGCATCACGGATTTGCATATGAGTTGATTCGTTGTCTGATCGCGCTGCGCAGCCGAGGAATTCGCGAAATGTGTCGTTGACGCCACCCGGTTCACTTTGGCTTGGCCGGATTGCCTTCCTCCCCGCTCTATAACGCATATTTTGATCATTTTCACCAATTTCGCTACGACTTCTAAGTCGTTATTTCAAGGTTTTCAAAAGTTTTACATGTTACACCTAAAAAAGTAAAAATTTTGAAATGGTTTTCATGTTTCTGGAGAGACTTGACGTTTCTTCAAAGTTTAGGCCACGATATTTACGGATGCATCGTGGAATGAGTGAAGGTGAATTAACATCCCAAAGTATCACTGTTTGGAGGTCTTTGAGGTGGGGTTCTGAGCAGATCATCGGAAGCGTTGGTCTTTCACCCAAGTGTTGCACACTGTTTGAAAGTGCAAATTGTTTCTTATCTAGTCTTCTCTATTTCGAGGAAACCCATATTATTTGCTGAATTCTGTGGAAATCCTCAGTTTTCGGCATCTTCGAGTTCACCATTTAAGTGCTTCCAGACAGTCCCCCGAAGCTGCCAACATTAGTAGGACACTCGAACGAGCTTACTGTTAGGACTAGATGATAGACATCTCGTAGAATCTCGATGGAGTGTTATTACTGATTTGTTACCAACTTTGTGAATTGGCGGATTCGGTCTTTCCGGCCTTATCCAATCAGCCTCGGTCGCGAAACTACTGTCGTTCTCTGGGCCAAATTCGCATTTGTGGACTACGGCTATTGCATCATGCGTTACGTGCTAATCGTGCTGGGGCCATTTGGCCCCAGCACGATCCACCCTTCTCCCAGCACGATTATCACGTGTCGCGTGATGCAACAGTCGTAGTTCGCAGTTGCGGACCGGAATTTGGCCATGAGAACGACAGTAAAGTATGATGCGCGAGTCATTACTCAATAGTCTTTACCCCGCCGATTGTCGGTAATTGTTTTCTAAAGAAAAAAATTGATAAAAATGAAAAAAATTAAGTTTGGTAGAAAAAGGATCGATGTTTTCATAAAAGTAAATACCATTTTGTAGGGGTTCGCTCGTAACAGCAAAGTGTGCAACTGAATCTGGCTGGAGTATACAGGAAATAGCGAAGTTCCAAATTAAAAAAAAATTCGCGAAAAAAATCATGCTCCGTCGAGATTTCCCCGCGACAATTTACATGAAATGTTCCTTTTCTACAAATTTCACAAAAAAAGAATAAAGCGCATTCGGGGGGGGGGTGGCATAGAAAACCGCATAAAATTCGACCAATTTAGGATTCTGGGGGCTCTGAGTAAAATTGGCCTTCTCCACATTTTGTGCAGTACCCAGAGGAGGGAGGTTTTAATGTTCTATTAACTTTGGCAGCTTCGGTGGTTTGCTTGAGAGTGAAAGGAAGCATCCAGGAATTTTAAAAGGAAAGATCTTCACACCCCGTGGCCATCCCAAATGAAATAAGCGTTTTTAGGATCAATTTTCGATTTTTGCATTGCAGCTGCGAAACGTTTCTCTGAACGGAGTTAGGCCCCGGTCAGACTTCGTCGAAAAACCTGCTGAGTCCGGATGAGTCCGGGGTGGAAAATCTGCTGAGTCCCACTGAGTCCGGTTGCCCCCAGCACCAACCAGCTCCTCTGCGAAACATGCAATTGATAGTGACGATTATCACCTCAGCTGTGCATCGGAACGTGTTTGGTGGCTGATTCTTCTTGTTTTCAACATGTCTGAATCTGATTTCCCTATCAGCAGTACGGGGGGCAGAGCGCAGACGGCGAGAGTCGAGATGCGGCGGGACTCGGCAGGTCGCACTCGGCCGAAAAAAATGCACCCAAATCACGTGAAAAACACCTATATCGACCGGGTGGGGTGAGGATGGTTTCGGTGGGACTCAGTCGGTGCATTGGCCCTGCCCTTGTACGCATGAGAACCATCAGTATCGACCAGGGGGATTACGGTGGGCATCAGACGGTCGCAGTGGGACTCAGTGGGTTGATTTTTTTGCACCCGTTTTCCACGAATTCGATGCGTATCGACCCGGTGGGACTCATTAGATCCACAGTAGATATGACCGGGGCCTTATATGCGTTTTTAGCGCTTCATTTGTAAACGCATCATAACGTGTAATCGACGAGTCTTCGTCGCCTCCTGAGATGCACCGATGTGATTTTTACATTAGATGACTATGGGGCGCTTCCGGGGGTAGAGATCACATTGGTTTATCGCAGGAGGCGACGAAGACTCATCGATTACACGTTATGACGCGTTTACAAGCGAAGCGCTAAAAACGCATATAACTCCGTTCAGAGAAACGTTTCGCAACTGCTATGTGAAAATTCGAATTGTGCATAGAAAATTGATCCTAGATAGGCTTATCTCATTTGGAATGGCCACGGCGTGTAATGATGCTTCCCTTGTTAGTACTGATTCAGTACTACTGAAGCTGTTCACTGAATTTAAGCATATAACTCAAGAATCGCTGGCTTTTTTCGATTGAAAGCGAACATCACATATACATTAATTGGCGTTTTTGAACGGTGTATTAACTTGGTCAAAAACCAATCCTAACAATTTTCAAAAAAGGTTACAAAGTGGCAGTGTGGCGAACCTTTGTTACAGCCAAATGTGGTTGGAAGTGGCTTGGTGTCCTAGAATACAGCCACTCATTTCATTGTATCATTTATGACTGCGACCAGTAATTCTACTCGCAAATGTTTTGTCTGGTGAGTCGTCGATGAATAACTTAATGAATAGAAGGGAGGAGCGCGCTTCTGTATCGATTTCTGTCCTGTCCTATTGAACGGTTTTGAGCGTCGGAGCGACGAGTCGTCTTCGACTCCAGTTCTCCTTGTGATCAACGTTTGCCTGCCCTTTCCTTCTATTTTGATTCACAGTTTAAAGTTCCTTGTTTTGTTCCCACCACACCGTCGTAATTGATGAATAGCTCAATGATGTTTGATATTGTTGCACGCTTGGCGCCGAATCTCGAAGGGCTGAGGATGCAACTAAAAATATTTTTGCAAAATGTCCTCGTTTTATCCCTTTTCTCTTACTCGTTCATGTTGTTGAGGTCGATAGATGCACTTCGGATGCTGCAAAAGCACTTCACGCGTAGGCGTTTAGTGTCTGAACGTCCATCCCGCTTCCTAAGGGCAGCGTACGCGTAACAAATGTGAATCGCTAGTTTTAATGCTTTGCTCTGACTCATGAATCAGAGGAGTACAACGAAAAGGCCTCAGTTATCGTTCAAATTTCCGCTCATACCAATTGTGTGTGTTTGGCTCAACAGAGTTTGCAATGTATGAATGAGTTTTTCGCTTTAAACTTTTGAGGGGAGCTATTACCATTTGTTGTACCTTTACCTCAGCTTCACTAGAAGCAAGTTTCTCATGCCTATATTTGAATGTTGGATTTTCTTCAAGACGTGGAAGGCAAGGCTTGTTCACGTGTCCCCGTCCACCATTGCAGACATTCGTGGCGGGACCTCCTCGCCTTTCGCTAATAGCAAGCCAAAGCACTGAGGCCGCTTATCATATTACCTAAAAGTGCTGGGCGGCTGTTAATATAGTTGTTTCAATCTTCTGTTCAACTTTCTGACACTATTAGTATAACAGCCTCCGATAGATCAAATAGATCACACGTATAAGGTTGCGATTTAAAACAGGTCAGCAGGCTATCGTGCGGAAGGCATGCATGTGCAGAAATTCCTAATTTAGCGAAAGTCGATTAGGAATCCCGAACTCATGCTTAGCATGTAGGATTATATTCTGTAAAATCGTATTTCTCGTCACTCATGGCGTGAGCAGCTCGCGCAAAGCTGCCCCCTTTCTCTGTCATACGCTCTTTCGCTTTCTCTAAGGTGGCGCTTAGCGACGCGACGTCATAATTACGCCTTCGGCATAGTGGCGAAGGCGAGCGAGCAGTGATGTGCAATAGAGAGCGCTACGCAAAGCGATCGCGTGCGCGGTCAAACTGTGTAGCGCTCCCCACCCCTCGTCATCGCTCGCTCGCACCATTGCCACTCTGCCGAGGCCTTTAGCCTACGTATCGATCAGGCGACATCGCGTCGTCGCTTGGTGCTCACAGTGATGAGGATACAATCGAAATGACGCGATACAGCGATACATTCGAGATGAAATTTGCCGTCACGCGACGTCATTCGCGTCGCCTTGCTATGAATTCAATGCGATGCGATTGACTTCGCCGCTTTTCTACAGTGTTTTTTCTTTAACGCAACTAAATCGTACATTGAAAGCAATCAAACAAGCATATTTAGGATCTTTTGCAGTGAGATAAACACGGAAAAAATGTTGAAATTGTTACGAAGAAATTGTCTTTGCTTGTTTACGCGATTTTGCGTACGTGCGCCATTGCGCGTAGTCGCCGAGTGCTCGCGCAGCGTTCACACTTGAATTTCTGTGCGATGGGATCTTCGCGTCGCGCTGGTATGTGCTATCGCGTCGCTTCGCGAAAACCTCCGCACTAGCACGCGTAGGAACCATGAGAATCTCGCGGCTTCACAGCATAAACGTATCTGCCCGAAACTTCCCCCAATTTTGACTTCAGGTCACGCTCAAGACGAAGTTTTGTGCAAAGTGCTACCCTGTGTCGTTCTGTAACCGTCACAGCAGAAACGCGTCTTGATGCGTATGAAGCAATTCGCTGCTCTCCGGTAGGTCTTGGGTGAACGCCAGCGATTGGCCAGATGGTCTCGCCACGATTGTCTGCAATGGTGGTTGGGTAGGACTTGAAAACCACAGTTTTAACTTCTTGTGCCAAAGAGTATTTATCGCTGGGTCATTGTATTTCTCTTCCTTCTGCTAGGTAATCGCTCATCAGCGACAAAAGTGCGCGTTTTCAGGCCACCTAGCCTTTTTCACGGAGCTATAATATTATGGACACGCATCATTGTCTCAAACTCTGCGAACAACCTTGACTCAGTTTAAACTGACGGTCGGGAAGAAAAAAAACACATGGTTCTGAACACGGGTGATGCCTTTGAATTGTTTTCTAGGTTGTGGATACAGTTGTACCGTGGACGATTGAGTGACTTTATTGACAGCATTTTTTTATTTGAGGGGGTCAGTCTCGAAATCTTGATAGTGGTCTAGCATTCCAGGGTAAATGCTTCATTTTCAACTAAATGTCTGTCTATTGATTTTATTTGTTAGCACCCTCAAGGGTAACCACAATTCCACGCTTCATAGTAGGAGATTGAACGCTCAGATGCAGCTTCTCGCTGAATTTACGACCGTTTTGTGTCAAATCAGGAACCTTGTGGAGATCGATAAGCTTTGCTTCGCAAACGCTTCGACAGCGTTTTTTGTTTGTTCGCTCTTTTAATGGCGGTGTCGCACCAATGTGTTGGAGGTCTACGGGCCGGAGATTCTTCGACATCATTCTTATTCCTTAGCTGTGGATTTTATTGTGGGTGCAAAGAAGGATAGGGCGTTTTTTTCAAGTTTTTTCTTTTGTTTTAATGGTTTTTACATCTCTATTGCCTGCATTATACGTCAACAGTTTTTCTTGCTACCATAATTACCCACTATTTCCATTGTGAGGGCCGTTAACTAGGGGCTGATTCCGGCTTATACTCGAGTTGTGCAAAAAAATGTCCGCTGAGTGTTGTAAGGAACGTGATAAAAACAATTTAAACGTTGGTAAATTTCTTTGATGGGCATCAGTAGATCAAAAATGCACTTTTTTATTTCAGAATTTTTTTCAGCCCTAACATTGTTCAGGGGGTTGTTTAGGGCGCTGAACACGAATATAAGGTCTATTTTCAATTTCTTACAGGATTACTGTAAGTTACATTAGGAAAAACATCATTTGTCTACAAGGGCGAGTGTGGGGCAGTGGCAAGAGGCGCCGCTGTCACGCATACGGTCGAGTGATCGATCCCCGCCGAGGGTCAACCAAGCCTTCTATCCCCCCGGGCGCGCTAATTGGTATTATACGTGTTTGGGAGGACAAAAACACTGTTTTGAACATCCGCTGACCCCCGCAAGTCATTGCCCTATATACATTCAAAAGCCTCTACGGTTCTGAATGGAAGTCGAATGTGTCGCGCATCCCCAGAGGATTGATATACTCTGAGAACTTTATCCTTTATAATTTATCTACAGTAACCTACCGTAATCTTCCGAAAAACTGAAAATGGACCCTATATTCGCGTTCAGCGCCCCAAATTACTCCGCTAGGCAAAATTTGGGCTCAGGGTTGAACAGGCCGTTCCGCCAATTGTCGGCGGAGCTGCGACCCGAGTCGCAACCCCGCTCAATCCTGTTTGGGCTGGAACTGTTCGTTCAAAATTAGAAAAAAATGTTTTTTTTGTCGTTTTTTGATGTACCTAGGTGCACCAAGGAAATTCAGTGAACTTCAAATTGTTTCTTTCCACCCCCCCCCACAACATTCGAAAATCATTGTTTGAAACTCCAGTCTGCGCTGGGATCAGTCTTTAGTAAGCGCATAATAAAATAAGAGGGTACGTGCCCTCGCTCTGCTATGCAGTTCACATGCGTTTGGACAGTCTGTTGGCACCTGAGCAGGCAGTGGTTGTTATTTCCTTTTTGATGTGGAGAGGGGTCAGCGGAGTTTACATTACTTCGCCATCACGGCAACAATCGGGTCTATTGTCAGATGCGTTGTGCGCACCATCCCCACCAGATGTTACTAGTTGTGCGGGATTTCGTCGACTTCCTTCCTATCCAATCCCCAGCAGTTTGTTTAAATTTGAGCGAGGAGAGACCGTATTTAGACCACTCACTATTTGTGGAAATCTTGCCTTTTTGCACTTCATTCTGTTGTTTGTTTTTGCGGTCGGTTTGAGGTCTATCCATGAAAGTGAAGGAATTTTTTGTCTGGAAAACATTGTTCCCCGCCTTTTCCAAGATTCGCGGTCGCTGTTAATACTTACCATACTCGGGCGGTGTCGAATGTTTGCCTTTGCGCAAGCCGTCCTGCCTGATTCATCGAAATTTTCAGTGGAATTTTTTATTCGATAACTATGGTTAATGTATATTTCCGATAGTGTATGACAGCGATAGCTTATATTAGTCATATCGCTTTTTGGTCAATCACAGGGCCACGGGAAGAGGCGTTTTACCAAGCATATTCTAGCGTGGGCTGACTCGGTTCAAAGTTTAGCACTGATCGATTATATTTTTTCTGAGTAATGGTTTTTGTCTGTTTCTTTCATTTTTTTTTCCATGTTACCCCTATGTATCTACAGTAAGAACTTAGATGTGCGCAGGAATAACACGCAAAAACGAAGGAAACATAAAAACCATAACCGTTTTCCAACCGCAAAAGAGTCTGCGGGGGTGGAGCGATATGCGTGATTGGAGGAAACACGTGGCTAGCGACAGCCCAGTTTCTACGTCTCTGACCGTTGTCTCCTTCTCTGGCGCGGCTTGAAATTTTATCAACAATGTCGTGTCACTCGCTGCCAGGAGTATGAATTAGACCTCGAAACTTGAAAAAAAAACTTTTTTGAGATCTTCAGGCATCATTGGTGTGATGCATTTCATCTCGCAATGATGTCTGCATACAAAAAAAGAATTTCATTGTGTTGAAGTTGGGAGAAATGCAAAAGGTGATATTCAATAGTGTTATTGTTTACAGTTGATGAATTTTCGAATCGTTTTGGAGGCAAAGTCGCTGTGATTCTTTACGCCTCAGTAGTGTCCATGCTGGTGAAAGGGGGAGTCACAGTCCCAGGAAACGGTTATGGCTCCACTTCTGATCATGCATCCGTTTTCGTGGCGAATGGACTAGCCGAAGACGTCTGCCTGTGACGTAATGTGCTATATGACTAGGACTGAAGTTATCCGACTCGTAATAGATCAGCAACCTCGAATGCTTTTTTGTCTGCTTATCTGCTCAGTCCGTATGCTAGCCTCTCCCCAGACGTCCCCGAGAAGCCCTTCTGTGGTTTCCCGATTTCACTTCGAACCAATTACGTCTAGGCTTTGTGAGGATGTGGACCTTTGAGGAGAGGTATGTATGGGGCCCTCGGTTCCTGCGTCTTGTCATTGCTTTTGTGATTGTGCCTTCAGGCAGGTTTTAGCGCTTAGAGGCGGTTTAGCTCAGTGCACATCTACTGAAGTAGGGAGCCAACCAAAGTTCTGTTCACGCATCCGTATCCTCCAGTTTCCCCCCCCCCACATGGACTTTTGCGGTCTCTGAATTTGAGCGTCTCTGTGACGCAAAACATTCTGCATCGTACGCTGATTTCATAAACGTTGTACAATGTTTGTTCTGTACTTTTTTCTTGATTCTCCACTGTTGAAGCCATCGCTATTGCTCGTGTCGTTCATGAATCCATCAGTCATTTCCAATGTTTATGGCGTGAAAGTCTCGATGACTAATGTTTCGCATCTCGTTGAGGATTTCTCGCCTTTGCGAGCATACTTCGGGGGTATGATGCGAGTTTTCAAGCAGTACCTCCTTCAAAAAGGTTGTTTTGTGAGGTGAGCAGCGTCAACAAATTGTTTGTTCGCGTTTGTGCCCCATTCACAGGCCTTTGCTTCCCACGAGACTGCCGTATGCGCTTCGGGTAAGAAATATGGCAAAACCATTTTTCCTTTCATTATTTATTTACTCTAGGATTCTCATTTTCGTGGGCTTAAAGTGATTATCATTAGTCCTGTTCTTCATGTAGCCTGTGTTGTAGTTTTTCTTCTGTCGGTGTCATTTTGTGAGCTTTGTTTTACTGAAATTATTCTGATCTCTTTCTACTATAGGAGACGTGGCTAGTGGGGCGATTTGAAACCGGCTCTGCCGTGTAAAATGACTCTGACGTCGTTTAGTTGAAATCTCTCGACCTTTGCGTTCTATGTGCGACTTTGCGCCTTCTTTATAAGCAGATAATTGTCTTCCGAAGCGGCATTTTCGTTGTCTATTTCTGTTAGAGTACGCGCAGATTGTATATAAATAGCATCGTTTCATCAGCCCTCAGCATGATTGTTGTTCTTTCTCTAAGCATCGCTGAATGTATTCGTGATTGGTTATTCTTAATTAACATAGATATCAACTTGAGTGAGTCATAAGTTTTTTTGGTTTCTCCAAGGCATCGGTCATAGTCCTCAACGCCCTTTATGCAAGAGTGGACCGCGCTGTCGACGCGGCGACTTTTCTCTTAGCGTTGGCCGAGGCGGGGGGCGGCAGGGTCAGTCGCGATCATTGCCTCGCTAGACAACAGGTGACAGAGGTTCGTAAGCATTTTTGTCTGACAAAAAAAATTGTGCAGGAAATCGACAATTTTGTCGGCCAAATTTGGAATAGGATTTTAACGAAAATTAGGGTGATAAGGAGAGGTTCGAGGCCTCGCCGAAGTCCGAGACAACGGCCTGCGGTTGGATGACCGAATGCACAGAAGGGAAGGAGCCTCGGGCTCTGCTCAGCCGGCTAATTGCGACACGCGCGACGCTCTGGCAAAGTTGACGCGCCTCCGCCGCGTACGTCGCAATTGGCCAGCCGACCTGGGCCCGATGCTCCTCCCTTCCTATGCATTCGCTTTCTGCAGGAGCGCATTACGTTGCAAGTTAAAGGCATCGTTCGCGCTGAAACCAATTTCTATTTTTAAGGCTCAAATTCATGAATGAGCCCGGTAGACCACACTGGTAAACTTCGGCGCGTTAAAAACGTAGGGCGCCCTGCCGGCGCCGAGCCGGAGGAGTCGCGGGGCAGTCGCGGGGGAGACGCGGGGCATTCGCGGAGGAGATGCGGGCAGTACGCGGAGGAGACGCGGGGAGTTTCGGGGCAGTCGCGGGGGAGACGCGGAGATGATGCGGGGTTGTCGCTGAAAGCCTAGGGCTTAGCAAGCGGCTCTCATCTAGACCTTTTGTTGGCAGTGTAGTTGTTGCCCATTTTCTCGCAATCGACCCATCACGCCAGCGTTCGCTGCGTTTGTGGTAGGTGGTCAACTGCGAGAAACTGGGCGGCAAATCTACTCCCAACAAGAGGTCTAAATGAGAGCCGCTTCTCAAACCCTGGACTCTAGGCGTTGGCAGAGTGGATGGGCACAGCTCTTTAGATGTACACAAAAACGGTCTGCTAGACCTTGACTTATGGTGATGACGATGAACAGAGGAATGAATGAAATAGATCAGGGAAAACACTCAGAACTTCAAGTATTATGTGCATGAGTAAGCTTAGCTCGAAGGTTACTCAGCTAAAATGTACGTGGACACAGTTCATCATACTGGTTCTGATAATGTGATGGAGTGAATGGAGGGCCAGGAGTTTTTTAACAGCTGATGGCCTCAAAATGGTGGGTCGAATCAATCAAAAGGTTATAAATGAGTTGGATTCAAAGAGGATATTGCAATAGGAGAGAAGGCATAACAGCGACCGCTCGCTGGGCGTTAAAGAGGAAATTGATAGGAGTGACCGCCAGGAGTTTAATCGATAAGACGACATAGCCGTAGAGTCGCGGGGGAGTCGCGGTAGAGTCGCGGAAGCTTCATCCAAGAGGAGGTCGCGGGGGAGTCCCGGCAGAGTCGAGGGACGCGGGGCAGTCCAGGGTCGCGGTAGAGTCCCGGGGCAGTCGCGGAGAGGTCGCGGCAATATTTCTCAGAGAACGTCCATTACCCAGAGTTTTAGCTAAAATATAATAGCAAAATTCGTTTTCGCAAATCATAAAAATCATAGGGACCTTCTGAGCACTCCAAGGTATGACCATGCGTTGCAAGATTGACCGATATTCTGAAAATTTGCTGCAGTTTCTTTTCGAAGTAGTGAAAGAGACCAACAGTTGGAAATTTTTGAGAGCGAGAGCATTGATGACGCATTGGTGTATTTCGGGATTGTGTTACGCATTTGCATCAGATGACCGTGGAATTGTTTTTGTTCTATTTTCAGATCCAGGTACGGGTATGAGGTGATTCTTTCCGTCAGAAAATTGTCCCTCGCCACGTGTCTTCCGCCACTTTATCCTCGCCATTATCGTATTATCTGCTCATTCGGCCATCGGCGGTGCCGCTTAAGATGATGGTCTCCAATATTATGGTTATCAACGACATAGCTACTGCTCGCATCGATGGAGCACGGTATGTGGGCCAAAATCCAGTTACCTATTTCTTGTTGTGTGCTCCTTTTATTGATTGTTTTCGCTCTTTGTTTAAGGTGCTCGGCCAAGGTTCTTGATGGTATGTGCTCAAAAATGGCGTCATCGAGCACTGCCGGGGCGTCTATGCAAACGATAAAGACCGCGGCCAGCTCGGAAGATTCGGGTGATAGTTGTCCGTTGACTCCACATTCTAAAGTACGCTTTTAAAATTTTCGAGGTTACTGATATTGTTTTCTATTGAGATTATTTCGTTTCAGTTATCTCCGCATCCGTTTGCCACCATTTTTGGACAGTTTTATTCGGTTGATGACTTCGAGGTTCTAGAAATGCTTGGAGAAGGTTTCTTCAGCAAAGTTTCCAAGGTTAGTCACACACATGCTATTCTTGAATTAGTTTTTTATACGAAAATGAAAGTGGTTACGACAAGTTCTAGTTTGTGGAGAGGTTGGAGAAAAAGTGTTCGTTAATTGTCAAAGTCAGATCGAAATGCTTAAAACAAGGTGCTGTTTGGGAATTGTGAAGGGACCGGGCTGCGACGCTGCGCGCGATCGAAACCCCGTTGGCCGGCGATGCCACCAATACCGCACCGCCAGCCACCTTGTCCATGCATCAGATTAAATAGAACACAGAAACTATGCCACACAAGTTTTATATAGATTTTTTCGCAAACGATTTATTGACCAAAAGGCGTTTGCTAGTGTATGGGTCCGCTCTTAGCGGCTCAGCCTGAAATGATAGAAACCTCTCGTGAACTCCATCAGCGTTCCAGAGGATGTACGGCCAATGGGGGATTGTTCGTCGGATCGGCGTATGCCCGGGAAGTCTGAGTCAAGGAAGCTTGTGAATGGGGGGGGGTCGTTGAAATATTCGGGAAAAATTGAAGGGATCGTCAATTTTGTGGTTAGAAATTTATTGTGGGTCGGGAATAACCTAGCGGTTGGTAATCTTCTCAGCACCTTTCCTGCTTTCAGATTCTTAAAATGACCTCGGAAAATCTGGATATTTCTTTTTTCATGTAGACATGTGAGAAAACGAAATATGTTTGTTTTTCTGAACCTTGTTTTTCCGCAACGGGGAAATCAAATCATCTCTGGTCAGAGTCTCGATGGAATTACGACCCCTCACTTGGTGACTAAAATTTTCGAAAAAATGTCCGAAACTTACGATTTTTCTCTCATATTTGAAATTTTTTTGCTTGAATTCTCACGATCCCCTCCCCAGATTTCCGAATTCAGTTTTTCTTGGCAAAAAAATCTTACCAGGAGCCAATAGTACTCTAGTGTTATTTTCACACTGGAAAAAATTCGTTTGGTGAAAAGAGGGCCGAACAGTGTTAAGGCGCTATTCATACTACTCAACGCCAGCGCGGCACGCGCGTGCCGCGCTGGCGTGGCGTTTGTGTATGAATACTTTCTACGCGCGTGACGCGCGTGCCGCGCTTGCGGAGACTATGAATACTCCAGCGGCGACGCCATGGCGGAGCGGTGAAGCTGGAATGAATGAGACGATCGATAAATAATATCAGTGGATGGAAACGCCAAGGCGTCCCGGGTGTCAGTATGAATACTGCAGCGGCGACGCCATGGCGGAGCGGGCGGAGCGTGACGCGCGTGCCGCGCGGGCGGGGCGTCAAGCCATTCATACACAAACGCCACGCCAGCGCGGCACGCGCGTGCCGCGCTGGCGTTGAGTAGTATGAATAACGCCTAAGCGTGGTTGCGAAATTTCACAACGGGGAGGGGAGGGTGTCGCAAAAGTTTAGGGACCAAAAATGAAAATTTCGTGAAGATATCTCGAAAAATTATATTTTTGGTCACCAAATAGAGGGATCGTAGCATTGCTTAGGTTTTTTTCGTCTTGAGCCCAACTACTGAACGAATTTTTGGCGTTTGACAGTTTTAGTAATCAAATATCCGTTCCTGTTTTTTTTATATTCAGTGCTTTTCATTTGTTTTCCTATGTAACGTAAAGGCAGGGTTCGCGATAAAATCGGTTGTTGTGCTATCCTCATGGAAAGGTAGAGCTGGGCATCACAAAAGTGAAAATAAGTAAAAAATTGGATCAAAAACCCTCGGGAACAAGTTATTTCTTGGTGTCCTCCCGCCCCCAATTATTGAGATTAGTGTAAAAGTCAGTTTTGTCAACTTTCATTTTGATTCTAAAGTGATTTCTCAGCACTTCTGGAGACTACTGACTACCTTAGCAGTAAAATAAAAGGCGGATTAACAGGCATTGATAAAAATCTTGTTAATTAGGGGGCCGACCGACACCAGTAATTAGCCGTTATAACTTCTTTTTAAGCGCTTTCCCGCTAGATTCCGGTTTTTTTCTATTAATTTCACTTTTGTTATGACCAAATATACATTCTCATGAAGAGAGCTCAAAAATCATTTGATCGCGAACCCTGCCTTTAATTAAGCAGGCATGACCTGTAATAAACAAATGAAAATACAAAATATAAATAAATCGCGCAGAAAGGGTCGCAAAATTTTTGGATTTTGGAAAAAAAATTCGATGGTGGGGGTCGCTCTGATTTCGAAAAATTACGCAACGCCCCGCTTGACCTTGGGGCTGAAGGGGAGTAATGGGTGCCAGGTTGAGTAGGTCGTTGTGCCAGTTTTTGGCAGAGCTGCGACCTCCCATGTTGACTAAAAATGTGAAAAAATTCTCGCGATCCCCCTCGACAAACAGACAACAAAATTGTATTCAGCACACCGAATTACCTCTTAATAGAAATTTCGACTGAAATGTGATACTTTGCCCAAACTACCACACATGGTAGGTGCATCCGCGACAGGGATAGCTGCCGACCACTCAGCAGGCCGCGCGCCTATCGCGTGCGCCGATCGATCACCACATTTCTCGTGGGCGCACGCGACGCAGCGCAGTCTGCTGAGTTTTGTGCAGCTATCCTTTTTCTGGTTACCCGAACTATGCTCACAGTAACGTAGAATTTCATGACGGCCTCAGCAGAAGCAGCTGTTCTCCCGCTGGCTGCAATCTTACTATCAGAGGGCAATGATTACTACCTCATTTAAGGTTACCATGTGGTTTGGAGAAAATTCTTTTTTTTTCTCCAAAAAGAACCCCCCCCCAAAAGTTCATTCCTCTTTAAAAATTTGCCTAATTTTTTACGACCCCCTCCATTTGGGCGTAGTCGCAACCCTGCTCAGCCCTGATGGGTTCTTATTAGGATGACCTAACACAACTCCAATATTGCGGTTTGCGAGTAACTCACGAAGCGTTGCGCTTTCGAATTGGCATCGCAATGCTATGGTGACAGAGTTGTGACCCTATCCAGTGTTGCTCCTACGTGCTAGTGCGACATTGAGGTAGGTTCACGAAATCTGAACCGGAATGTGAGGCCGTTACCTTCACGCCGAGTTTTGAGAACGCAAAAGAAGAAAATTTGGGAGCTACGGATGGTTCAGTTATCGCGTAGTGTATCGTTCACATGTTACTTTCTCTCATGTGCTCCGCCCCGATCACCATCCGAGACGGGTGTGGCCCATTATCAACGGGTTCATGAAAAAAAAACTTTTTTCATCAGTTAGAATATCCCCTCATCTTAGATTTCGGAGTTATCGTGCACGTATTGTCATTAACAGCTTCCTGGGGTCGGTTGAGATGTGTTAATGTTAGTGGCCGAGTAGTCGTCTCATGCTCGGCTCTGGCGATAGTTTTTGCTGGATTGCACGCGTTTCCTCGATGGCGTCTGAAGTGGAATCGCGCAGGTCATTGCATCGCCGATTGGGGGAGACTGACCATAGAAATGCAAATGTTTAGTCATGTGCAAGTATTCGTGTGGTTTGGTAATCCGTTCCCTTTGCCTTTCCCATCGAAGAAAGTTCTCGGGGGTTTTGCGGAATGACGAGAGAAATGTGTTCCTATGGTCGTTTTGGTTCTTCTTACCATTCTTCATTCTGGTGTGGTTCAATCTTTCTGCGCTTCTGCGGTGGTCGTTCAAGAGGGCGAGTTTTCAATGAGTGGCCAGAGAGATTTATGTCATCAAGTCCACTTTATTAGTCATGGAAAACCGGCTGCGTATTCCATTTATCAATGTGAATTGTGACCGAACGTCGCTGTCACGGTCGTCAAGCCTTCGAGAGTCGTGTTGAGATGAGGGCTCCGGTGTGAAACGATGGGAAAAACATCATGTTCTCGCTCGTAATCCATTCCGATTACAGCGTTTTTACCAGGGATAATGTCCTTTGTTCAGTGTGACATTGATAAAATTCTAATAGGAAATGTTCATGTTTGATTCATGGAATGTTTCTGAAACAAGCGTGCTTTGAAGCCTATGGGCTCCAGATTTGATCTTTATCAAGGTCAAGTACGATTCGCTTGCGATCCAACGGGTGGTGGGAATCGTAGGAATTCGCGGGAAACGCATGAGAGGTCGTAGTAAGAGGATTTGTTGCAAAAATAAAAGTTGAATGATGAAAATTTTATGGACCATCTCGATCAGATGAGTCCGGGCGGAGCAAGCAACGGAGCGGTCGGGCATGGCAAAATATAACAGTAATGAAGATATTTTGACATGATAAGACCGATATCCCCTTCTTCGACCGGCTCAAAATGAGGAAGAATGCCTAAAGAAATTAGACTGAAAATCGTAGTGAGTCTATGATAGCGACCCAGCGGTCGGTCATGCTGAAATATCACTTCCTACAATGTTCCACTGATCAATCTGGCTCTCTTAGAGACAGTGTTCAAGATGAGAACAGTCCTCAAGTTTTCACGTGAGTTTTAAAGGCCCGTGCCCCATTGCAATATTAGTGTCAAAAAGAAAACGGCCCAGAAATAACTCTATGCGGGCACAAATTTCAATGTGAATGCCCACCCTCCCGCTTCCTCAACGACTGTCTAAGTGGGCGGGGCGAGCATGCCACGTGCATGTTTTGCGGCTGTATTATATTATTGCTGGCTCGTTATTAGCTGTTTTTTGGCGTTATTGTTTCAATGGGCTCCAGTCCTTGGACTTTCCGGTGAAAACTCGAAAACTGTTTACATCGTGAATAGTGCCTCCAAAATTTCGGAGGAAGAATTCGAAAGCATTGTTTTTCTTTGCATAAAATTGTGAACTTGATTGATAAAAAAATAACTGTGTGAATTTTGAGTTCGCTTGTAGACATGTGAAAGAGATCGTTGTTCTTTCCTTCAGAAAATTCTTCACAAAGAGTTCTCCCTTTTTCCCTAGACTACTCGTGTAAAGAATAGAGTTCTTTAGGTTCGTTTGCGATCCACGGGTGAGGAGATGGTGCTCAAGGTGGCGAAAAGTAGCGGGTCAGCAGAGCAACGTCGAGCCATTCATGCTGATGCCGCACGTGAGGCGGCGATGTTGCACCGACTGTCTCACGAGAATGTACTTGCCCTACGCGGTGTATGTATACAGGTTGCTGACGATGGTAAGTGACTGTCATATGGGAAGCGCTTCAGGTCAGCTTGAGATTCTAGAAAATATGTGATTCTGGGCTCAGAAGTTGCTGGACAAACTCATGTGGTCGTTGTTTTTCCGCTCAGGTTCAAGCGGGGCTGCAAATTTCTCAGCGGGGGGTAGGAGGGGTCTCGAAAATTTTGGCCCGAAAATAAAGGTTAGGGGGGTAGAAGAAATTTGAACCAAAAATGAGCATTTCTGGGAGTGATTCGAAAATTCATATTTATTACACGTGGTGCACATGTAAAATACACCATACGGTACCTCTTCAGTACTCTGTACTTCAACTCTTTGAAAATTAAGCTCAAAAATTACACCTTGGGGATCGCAAAAAAAAAGGATTTTCGGAAAAACGTTCGATGGCCGGGGGGGGGTCGCTCAGATTTCGGAAAATTGCACAAAGCCCTGCTTGACCGTGTTTCCGCTCTGTCAATATTTTTATGCCCTAGTTATCCTTTGTGATTTCGCTGTCTTCGATTGGCTACACGTGAGATATCGTACACTTCAGATGGGCAAAAGAGAGGAAAAACTGTTGTCCGCATACTTTTGGGCGCCACTTTAGGCAGCTCAACGGCTTTAAACGCGTTCACCATATTTTTGTACTTCAGCTTTGTCACGAATCTATCCGGGACGAGCGTATCATTCTGTTGAGCTTATGGACTTGAATCAGGGATGGGCGAGTTTCGTGTTTCGAAAGCTTCAGTCTCGCGCGTCTTCGGCGTCCGAAGAAAAACACAAGGGGCTGTGAACACGAGATTATAGTCTTTTGATGAAGAATTAGGTAATCAATCAATCATTTTTGAAAAATTCCTCATTTGCATTTGGAAAACCACATATCCGCGATTTTTGGACGTTTCGCACTCGATTTTCGAAGCTCGAGAAAAAATTCCGATGTCACTCATTTGTTCCACTCGGCTCTGATGTGCATATGTGTATAAAAGTGTAGAGGGCTACCTGAAGCTGTTCCTCTGTCAAGAAGAATTCATATTCTTGTGATGCTAGATCGAATACTTTCAGGGTGTTGGGATATGCATCTGCTGGTGGACTACTGTGAGGGCGGAAGTCTGTCGAGGCTGATACTCGACCATTCCAAGCCTTTTCCGTGGTGTCAACGGGTTCGATACGCTCTTGACATTGCCTTAGCGATGGAGTATATACACTTGCACAGAATAATTCATCGTGATCTTACGAGTATGGTGAGTCTTTGAGAAAGAAACTATTTGTTTCGATCTCTTCTCTCTCTCGGCATAGCTATGATTTAGAATGTTCTTCTGCAAACCTCCCATGGAAGTTCGGTCTGGGGTCGGGCTGTTGTGGCTGATTTTGGACTTTCGTGTCGTTTCCCAAGGCGGGCTGAAAAACTGCCTCAAGTTGGAACAACGTATTTCATGAGTCCAGAGTGTTTGAAGGAGGAGTACTATGATGAGAAGGTATGTGTTTTGCTTTGCGCTTCAGTTGCGTTGTTTTTTCGAAATCTCTGAGTTTGGTGCGTTTTTCGCGCCGTAAACGCCATGCGCGAGTTTTCTTACGTTACATCCGCTCACTGTGGAAGGCTAGCGATGGCGCGACGCGGCGTTGCTCGATCGAAACAAAAGCTGGTGTCATAAGGGGTCTGCAGAATTGCGGCGACTCAACCTTGACGCGGCGAAAAAAAAACGTTCCCGAACATTATTGTCGAGGCGTCGGTTGCTGCCCGCTGGCAGTGATTCAGGACCGTCTTGGCTTCAAAACACTGCGGTGTCCCCTCGCTGCCCTCCACGCTGCGTCGGTCGCCGAATATAATCGGTATTGCATTAAATAGGGCCATTCGTCGCTGCGAGTAACATCGCGACTTAAACTCTATAACATCACGCCACCAAGAAACTCTTGCCCGAGTAATCACCAGGAACGAGTTCTCGTACCAATTTTTGAAATTCCAAATAAAAATTCCGCTCATTTTTGGTCAGTGGTAGGAGCAGAGAATATCGCCGTTCATGTCATGGAAAATGTGTGTCCCTATGTTTGTTCCCCTCATGAATTAGTGGTGGCCATCCAGCTGGGCGTTCTGACCAATCTTGATGGAGCTACGACCCCCCCCTCCCCGCGATGACCAGGATATTGAGAAATGGGCTGAACTGTGACGATCTTCCTCTCCTTCTCAGGCAAACTGGGGCGTCGACAACAGGTTGATAAGTTGTCATCCGCTCCCTGCTGACAAGTATTGTCAGCCTGAGACGTGCCCGTTGCCCAGCGACGTCCGCCTGTTGTCAAGCTGTTAACATCTGAACGTGTCTCGTTTAGCGCTATTCGGCAGAAGTTAACATCCTGCAGGACTGTTTCATCTAGCATAGGAACCACTCCACACAGACACGCGTCGCGGTCGGCGCACCGACACGCACCACGGCTGGGTCGTCCAGCCTCCACTGGGGTCATCAAGGGGGGTCAGTGTTCCGCAAACTTGGGTAATTGAATCGGCTGAGCACTTGTCATTCGAAGCATGCCTGAAAAATGCGTGGTGTTTTTCCCTTTCATCTAGAGTTCCAAAACGCTAGCCGTGCAACAGCGCGACATCGACCATATCATAACTCGTGGCCACGGTCCCGCCGAATGTCGGCGCGTTGGCCAACGGTGAATCATGGTGGGCGGATCAACCTGTTGTCGACGCCCCAGTTTGCCTGAGTAGGTAAAAATTTAGCCCAAAGGTCATTACAATACCCTCCCCAAATTCCCATTTTCTCTTTGCCAAAGTTTTCACGACCTTCCCACCCAGGGGTGTGCGGAAATTTTTAAAAATTTTCCAGAAAACAGAAAATTGAGTTAATCAGAAAACAGAAAGGCCGAAACCGCCAGAAAACAGAAACCGAAAAAATTTCACAAAAAATTATTGATTGCGTTTGAACTTTTCTCCAAATGAAAAGAGATTGTAATTCTGAACGTGCTTCTCAGACGATCGCCGCATTTAATGGGTGTCGAATATGCATTCAACTCGAAGACAAGGTGGTTTCGAACACAGTCAGGGAACGTGCTGCTAGGGAAGCACGTGCTCTTATTGTGTTTGAAATTACAGCACGTGCCCCAGCAAATAAGCCGTCAAATGCGCGCATGATACACATTCAACTCGATTACAAAACGATTATCCAAAAAAGGAAAGTATACGAAGCACTCCTGAGAAGGGGCTAAGGGGACGGCAGCTTCGCCGGTTTAATTACCCAAGTTTGCGGCACTTTACTAGCCCGACACTCTGGAGGCCTCGTTCAACCGCTGACGGCCCCAGATGGTGCTCTGCGAGTGGCCGCGTCGCACGTTGGTGTGTGCTGCTACGATAACGCTGGACTACCTTACTCCTGCGATTGAATTTTATGGCACATGCTCCTGCTATGAAGTTTTGCAACACGTGCTGCTGCTGGGAGCACGTGCCCCTGTGATAGAGCCTTTCGATGGGTGTGGTCACTCGAGTTGAATGCATATTTGACACGCATTGAATGCGGCGGTTTTCTGAGTTATTATACCTGTAATACGATATCTACGATACTGCACAAATGACCAGTAAGACATTGATAGTAGCAATGATACTTCAATGACGGGTAGATCATAATTAAAGACACTCACTCTCAGAGATTTAGCCGAGAAATAGCCCAGCAGGCTTTACGGGTGTTCCTGATGTGCTATTTCTCGGATACTTCTTGGTTGTTTCTCGGATAATGTTACTTTTACGAAATAGCCTAGAAGTAGCCGAGCAAGAACCGAGAAATAACCAAGACGGGGCAAGCTTACCGACACGCGACGCGGCCTTTACTGGCTGGCCGAGCAGCAACCAGGGCCTCCAGCGGTTGGGCTGGGCCTCCTGGTGCTAGGCAGGGTCCAAATGCCGCAAACTTGGGTATCTGAAGCGACGACGGTGTTTACATTCAAACCCTACCTCAGGAGTGAGTCGTATACATCTCTTGGAGAGCATTATTTGGCGGCCATTACGCACTGAGCATTATTTGCTGGCTATTTCTTGGCCATTTCGCGGAAACCAGCTACATTCGACGATTTTTCGACTACCACGCAGAAAACAGGCATTTCCAGGCTATTTATTGACTAGTGACCGGGTGAAACTCTCAGAGCACTAGAGTTTATCAAACGAAGAATATCGATTTTTCGAATAAATCTGGTTTTTTCTTCATGATCAGAGTGGTTTCAACAGCACTTGTTATCACACATTATGGTAAGTGAAAGGTTTCCATATTTGATAAAGAAGTGGGATTTCGTCTATCTATAAACATGAGAAAGCCAATTAATTGAATTTTTATTCGAATCCTCGAATAAATGGTTATAGCGATTTTGTAATTGGACAGAAATTTACTTTTCCTTCAATTATGGAAACCTTGCCTCTCACGTAATGTTTGGTACCAAGGGCAGTTAAAATCATCTCGTCTCTGAGAAAAAAATAAGATTTAATTGGAAAATCGTTATTATTCGGTGAATCACTCGACAGAGCTCGCCAGTACGTCAGTACAATAGGGGGTTGCATCCCAGATCCGAAACCGGATTCAACCTATTCGTTGTCATGCGTTGGAATCAAATACCGCTGTTAGCAGCAGCTGCTGCTGCCAGCGAATGGTTCAATTCGACGTCTGCCCTGTGGTGCGACCTCTAATGTGCCGAAGTACTATTACTGTACGGGTACGTGAGCAGGCTTTACGATAAAATCGATTGTTGAGTTCTCTTCATTAGAATGCCGGTCTGGCCATCACAAAAACGGGAAAAAAGAAAAGTGGCAGGGTTAATGCACAAAAACAAGTTAGAACGGCTATTTGTTGGTTGTGCGCCCGCCCCCAACTACCAAAATTCTCATAAATGCTGGTTTTTTCCGTTTGACACCCATGCTTTTGCGGAAGCGGCAAATGCCGCGGAAAATCAGTAGAGAAATGAGAAAGCAGATGTCTGGTACCGTTATCAAACATCTGATTTCTCATTTTTCACTGATAATACGCGACATCTGCCGGTTCGCAAAAGTATGAATACGGTGTAAGAGCCAGACAAAAGGCGGAAAAACAAGCATTTGTACAACTAAAGTCAGTTGTGGGCAGGCTGACAACCAGTAATATCTTGTTCCTGCGCGTTTTTCCTCCAACTTTTCACCCATATTCATTTTTGTGATGACCAGATCTACCTTCTCATGAGGACACCACAACAACCTTTTTTATTGCGAACCCTGCCTTCAGCAGCAATCACAGAATTGAGCACAATAAAAAGCAGTCTCGTGAACTACTAAATAAGCTGCACTGTTCTACAGAGCTGGATTTTCTTTGTTTTTTTTTTCTGATTCTCGCCAATTTTGCAGAAAACAGAAACAGAATGGTCAAAACGGCCAGAAAACAGAAATCAGATAACAGAAATTTTCGCACACCCCTGCTCCCACCCATCCCCGTTGTGCCCGGTCAAACCCTGCTGAAGGCCCTCGAAGTGTTCTAATAATGTTTCATTCCAAGAAGTAACGTTACAGTCAGACGTGTTCTCGTTTGGAGTGATCCTGTGCCAACTAATTGCGAGAATCGAAGCCGACCCCGATAGTGGGCTCCATCGAACGAGTAACTTCGGCCTCGATTATGTGCGATTTACGCCGTGCTGTCCTCTCGACACGCCAATGTCTTTTCTGAAGCTGGCCTTTCACTCATGTGTCGTAAGTGACTTCCGCTTTGACTTTTCTCGCTCGCTGTTTTATCTTATTGGGAATTGTTTAGATGGATCCCCTAGAGCGACCATCGTTTGAGATGATTGTGCCGCTGTTGCAGAAAATTCTCAGAACGATTCCTTCTTTAGCTTCACCGTTGGAAGGTTGGTTTGTGACGGCTCTGAAGCCTCTCTGTATTAATTCTTCATTCCATCTTGGTTCTCAATGTATTTTATGAGATTTCAGTCCGAGGAGAGAGCAGACTCTCACGGTCTCGTTCTGATGCTGCTCTGAAGAAACCTCCTGTCATCGCCACAAGGAAGATCTCAAGCACACTTTGTAAAACAGTGCGTACGATTATTGAAGGCGAGTTTTCTAACCAGATCCCGTGGGTTGTTTTCATATAAAATGTGTATTTAAGGCGAGTCAATTGAGGAGAATTCCTTGCTTGCAATGGAACAGCTCGCTCGGGACGTAGCGCGGGATGAACCGACATTGGACCATACGAATCCGTTTTTGGATCATGAAAGGTTCAGGAAGGAGAGAAAAATATTGCCACGAAAGGGCAACCGGAGACGGAGTGAAACGAAACCCGAACGGGGCCTGTCTGACGGCAACTGCCTGGAGGGAAGACTCGTCCGGTATTCTGCCCAGAGGTTTGTTTATTGTGGAGCTTTTTTCATCTTTCTAACCCATAAGGGTAAAGTTCCTGGCGTTTATCAGTCCATCTGAGGATGCATCACACATTCGACGCCCACTCACTGTCGTAGAGTTTTTTGAATGTTTTATTTTTGGCCCATAAAATTACTTGCGGTGGCCAGACGATGTTCAAATCACTTTTCTTATTCTATTAGACAAGTATAACAATGCCCGACACCGAAGGGATAGCAGGGTTGGCTAACCATGGGTGAGGATCGATCACTCGACCACGTGGGCGACAGTGGCGTCTTTTGCCACTGCGCCGCTGAGTTTGAACATTCCCTTGTATTTTACAATATCGTTTTCAGTGCGCATATTGAGATAGCTCGTCGAAGGTGCTCATCTCTTCCACCAGATATTGACTCTCCGTTCATGTCGAAGGACCAGACCGATGAAAAGTCCGAGTTTTGTCCTGGTGGAGTACCTCTAATCTATCGTGATTTTGACATGGTAAGTTCGAATGACGGTTGGGAGTGCATTTGGATCAGTATATGGTTTTAATCGTTTTTGTTTCAGAAGTTTCTCAAAAAGATGAAGCGATTTCCATCTCGTCGCCATACACTTATACCTGAGTGCAGTGCTGTGCGTTCAAGTTTTGACCTTCAATCACTTCGATCACGCCCAAGCTCTCCTGTAAGTTTTCCCTCTACTTATCTTCTGCATTCATGTGACGACAGCTTTATTTCGACGTCATAGAAACTTCTATGCGTAAAACTGATCTTTCATATGGGATACCTCCAATTGATCCAACTACACAAATATGCCTTTATAATGTTTTGAATTCTTAATGTCTTTCAAGGGCATGGCTAATTATCCCAAGGTAGCTGAGTTGTACGCAAAACTGCTTGACACAGGTAGGACTCGAACCTGCATCACCTAATTTGTTGGCGAGCATGTTACGACCTTCCGGTATCAAGAGGGGTGGCGTCTTCGCGACACAACGGGGTAGTGAGGGTGGTCGTAAAACTTTCGGCCCGAAATAGAATAGGACCCCAGCGGAGTTGCGATCCGCTTTTCAGTGACAAAAAAATTGGAAAATTTTTCCCGGCACCTCTGTCAAATTTTCGTTTTTCGGCCGAATTTTTAACGATTCACACATGGAATTTTGATTTTGGGCTAGCATTTTTACGACCACGACCGCTCTTTCATTCATTCATTGAAAATTTATTTATTCAAAAAAAATTAAATAATTCCAAATTAACAGCACACTGGAAACCTGACTGAAAAAAATAGGAGGGCAAAACAAACTACTGTTATAACCTGCTACTCTTGAACGGACCGATTTCTCACTTGTAAGCTGTGTCCATGTACTTGCAATTGATTAAATAGCTCGAAGAATTAGTAATTGCAATTGATTGAATAGCTCGAATAATTAGCGCGAAGACTATTAAAGTTGGTTTCTCTGTCTAGTTCAAGAACGCAAACTGTTCGATTTTGTGTAGAACAACCCCGCACACAATCTGAGATATATTCTCGCTCAAGCGCGCAACTGGCCGCGGCTCTTGATCCTGGTTTGATGAGGAAGTTTTTTTTGGAGTGCTGATCACAGATCCGTTGTCCGCCTAACGATTTTCGAATGATTGTGGTGGGCTCCGGTAGTCGAATTACAAGAAATCTCCTGTGTTTCAACGTATTGCTTTTAAAATCGAAATAGGTTTTATATAATAGTACTAATATTTTCTCACTAATTTGTTATATCGTCAAATACCGAAAATTCCCGTGCAGTCTGTGGGGCTGCGGCCCCCTACACACCTTGGCGCACAAGGTTGCGGCCATTTTGTGATAATCCCACCCAAAACGATGTCCGGTGGGGAACAAATTCTCCGACCACTTGAATCCGGAAAGTGGTACTGTCGTTCCCTGGGCCATATTCCGGTCCGCACTTGCGGACTACGGCTATTGCATCATGCGAGACGTGTTAATCGTGCTGGGACCACTTGGTCCCGGCACGATTCACCCTTCTCTCAGCACGATTATCGCGTGTCGCATGATGCAACAGCCGTAGTCCGCAAATGCGGACCTGAATTTGGCCCAGAGAACGACAGAATAGTGCCCAAATGTCTCTCATTTGAGTATGTTTAGAGTTTCTCACACTCCCCTACCCCCATGTCATCTGGTTCTGACACTCGAAGCGCGCCAATTGAACACTATCCCGAGGTAGTAGTTGTCGTTGAACTAGTTTTTTTTGTCGTTTTTCTCTACAATGTAATATTATGTTTTGTCTGCAGATCCATCCTGAACCAGTTTTATCGACGGACCAACTCATAGCCTGTTACCCGAACTTACTTTCTGAGTTCTCTCCTAATACAGGTATGATCTTTGGGCACTCTAAGTGCTGTATTTTGGTACATCGTTCTTCAACTTTTGTTTCAGTTAACCGCCTCAACAACAACCAAAGTGATGTAAGCGATTCCGAGTGTGGAAAGTCGCACATCAAAGGTGCTACAGTGGTTGTGGACACTGTTGTTCGAAGTCCTTCGACTCTATCCGGTACCATGTGCGTTGCTCAGTGTGATACGCGTACTCATGGAAAACACCATAGATGTGTTATTCTGTAGTATTTCAGTGCGATTGTCAGTGATTCAGGGAAGGATCACAAGTGAAGGTAACTGTTTTTGATAAGGTATAAATGAAGTTGTTTTGAAGGTTGGCTTCAGCTCAGTAGATTATTCAATCCTTATCAAAACAGCTGCGCTCATTTATCATCTTTTATTGGTGAGTAGATAGTCTATGATTGAAATGTGCAGCTGGCTGTGATGTTTGGACATACTCCTATTTTATGTGCTCATAATCAAGTTTTTCATCCTTTCTCTACATGTATTTTGTCTTAGCGATGTCGCCTACTCGGTTCTACGAATCGTCAACTTCTCAGGAGTTCGTCATATAGTTAAGAAGCGTGATTAATGTTCTATAATTATAGTATGCCTCAGATTTCATAATTTAAAACTGTGAAGCTTTATGGCACAAGCGGAGTGTGCTTGTGTGTTCTACTTGTCACTTGGATATCCGATGGGTCTCAGTCTCTCTCTCTCTGTCTTTTTGTTTATCCATATTTGTTTATACTGCTGTACTATGTAGTATTCGCACCTTATGATATGAAGTTGCTAGAGAGTAGGTGCGCCGATACTTTCTTTGTCTACGAGAGTTGTGCCTCATCAGTTATGGTGGAGGTGTTCAGCGAGTGTAGCATAGGCACGTCGAAGTTTATGCATGTTTTATACGAGTTATGTATAAAAACTTGGTAAACCTATAGATATGAGATGTACGGCGGCAAAATGCCGCGAGTGTCGGAGATTCTTCGAATGAGTTCAACCATATGAGAAAGACCTGACGAGGTAAGGGACGGCTGGAATGAAGCCGATGGCAGAAGAGGATTTATCGATTGTGAGATCTGTAACATATTTTGATAATACTCTGGAAACGTTGCTGCAGCGAGGGAACTCCTTCTAGTGAAACAGGTCCGGTGAAACGCTAGTTACTAAAATTATTCTTGAACGTGAGACCCGAATAGTCCACCGTTTGCCTAGAATTTTTACTGAGTCTATGGATTTCTCATCGTCGGTTGAGCGATTTCCTGATGAGGTAGGTAATGAAGTGGTTCTTATTTGGGGGTGCTAGTAACGAATCTGAGGTGCAACTTCCGGTTTTCGTTCCGTTTAAAGCCTTTTGTGAAGGAAATTTCGGGGGCAAAACACTAGTTTTGACGCAGTGTTCACGATGAGTCTCGTTTTTTTCAGTTTTGAGTTTTTACGATCGCGGATGCTGGAGCGAATAGGGTCGAGGAAAGTAGCGAAAGCTAACCAGAAATCGATAAAAACGGCCGCGAAGTGAACATTGCGAAGTGAAGATTTCTTCAGCCCAGAGCGCCTGCCTGGCCCGCCCCCTTCTGACGAGCTTGTGGCGCCGTGGCCGTTTTCGATGGCAAAGTGCCAAGTAACTGCCACGTCCAGCCTGATCTATTCGCGCACATTTTGCCATTAGCGCGCGCTTGCGGAAATTAGTAAGACACGTAAGCTCGTCCGCGCCCTGAACCTGTACGTACGCTAGAAATTGCTATTATAGCGCTTTTCCTCTCTGCGTTTCCACTATCCGTTAGCTTAAGACCAAACAACCCCATTTTTGAGTCCAACTAGAATATGATGATATTCATCGTGAGCACTGCTTTTGAGAACATTGTTTGGGATGATGAACAAGACTTTGACATTCGTATGTCAGTTTTCGAAGTATTGGGTAAGTTATGCCAGCTAAGTAGCATTGCACCCAACGTAACTTTAAGCAGCTATCGACAAACGGACCACAGAATCGTGTTCAGCACACTAAAAAACTCATACAAACAATGCCGGGAATTCCTCTCGGAACCCTCAAAAAACGACTCATGGATATGTAACCTAGCCGTGAAAGTTCGAAAATGCGTTTTGCGAAAACTTCTTAAGAGTACGCAGCTGCGGAGGGTACACTCGGACTGAATGTCCAGAATTGGCATTGAAAATGTACATGGTTATGTCTACCTCCACAAAAAAGAATTGTCTTCTAGATGCGGTTCGATATAACCTACCAGAAGGTGAGCGATGCCTTTCGCTTCATGGCCGATCGCAAGTGTGATAGTATCGTCATTCCTCACACATGTGAATGGGAGGTGGACTTCGGAACAGTTGTACTGGACGGTCTGTAAAGGAGTGCGGTTTGTAGGTAAAGATCTCATTTCGACTAGAAAAGAACAGAAGAGACGCCTGCCCAATCAAAGTGGCACACCTCGTACAGATTTTGTTCGTGGTATCCTGCAATGATTGCCTGAAGCGCTTTCCTAAGCTCTAATAGGACTTCAACACTTCTCTCCGAATAAAGGCCTCGGGTTGGAAATGGCTGTGGGAACTCTCGTGTCCCTTCATACTCCTGAGCGGTATCCTATAATATTTAGGCTTCGCCGCAGCAGAAAAAAGTTCGAATTGGTCAGATAACACACCATAGCTTCAGAAGATTTTGGATTCAGACGGTTAATGATAGTATCCAGTAAGGACAATGTCGGATAGGCGGCACTGTACACTTTCAGAACGCGGTTAATCACCGGTGGAAGTGCAGGGCTCAGTGGCTGAAATATGGTACTGGATTTCAGGTTAATAAAAGAGAAATCGTGTCTCACCTCAGCCTTAATCCGGGGAATGGCGTCGCCTAGCAAGGCTCTCACTACCCATTCAAAATCGGCCGCAATCGAATCCAAAAAGTAGCCTCCTTCCAGAATCAAAACCAGAGGAATACCCCACGTCATCAGCTGATGGGTCAGGGTAGCGTAACCAGCAGGGGTCAGTCGCATTTCTCCTTCCGGATCACCTGCACAGATTTGGGTGAATCACATCGTCAATTATAATTAGCGAGATTTATATAACCGTCATGGTATGTTCACTGACGCAGGACTCTCTTCAACCTCCTAAAAGCAGACTTCCGTGAGATAAGAATGTAATATAAGGCCCAGAAGTGTTAATTCTAACTAGGGAACCCCTATTCAAAGCGGCCCTTCATATGAAATATACTTGTCAATAACTAATTTTGAGTGTAGAATCCGAGTAAACCTTCGACAGCTGCCTAGAATCGCTCTGAAAGAAGTTGCGTCTTTGAAAGCTTCGCTGCACGGAAGGATCTCTTGGAAAACTAAAAAAAAACCCCGGATCTCTCTAAAAAAATTTTAAGGAGGGGTAGTTGAACACGAATCTGAATTTCGTTGGTTAGTATTCTGAAATTTACTGTAGATTATGCTGGGTAAGATCTTATGAGCAGATGATACCTACCTGAATATTTCAAAAAAGCGACAAACTAACGCCGATTTCGCGTTCGACCCCCCCCAAATAATGGTTGTCGGAGAACCGTCATAGCGATTCGTGTCTACTCTATGTCCTGTCCCGAATCCGAGAATCGTTCTCGGAACTCTGTCCCTATGAACGTCAATAACCGTACATAAGCATATTGGTAGATGACTGAAAACTAACCAAATGCTGCGTCGAATCCACACGACACAAGAATGAGCTCAGGCTTGAAGTCGTTGATTATGGGATGAACGATGAGTTGGAAAATTGCCAGATAATCCGAATCGCTCATTCCAGTCTGATTAAGTGGCACGTTTATGGTGTTTTTGACTGAAAGTTCTATCATGATTCAATACTTTTTGAACACAAAAAACACTTAATTTTTCGTTGCGACACTCCGGTACCTTTTAAGCAATCCTAACTCACATTTCGTTTTCACGGCACTTTGAGGTAGATTCGGCCAAAAGTGTCCATGTTGAAAACGATGAATGGAAATGAGAAGAATTCTATCATCATCGCTGATACATTCTTGTGTCCCTTGACCAGCGTGAACGTCCCAGTCCACAATAAGAACTCGCGAAAGACCCTTTTTCAAAGCCTAGGAAGAGAAGGAGAGTGGTTGTCAAGTACACATTACACATGACTAGCAAGTGAAATTCAGACGGAAATCTGTCTTACATGTTTTGCAGCGAGAGCGACATTGTTGAAAATACAAAAGCCGCATCCTTGATCGGGAAAAGCATGATGCCCAGGTGGACGAATGGCGGCAAATCCAGATTTCCTGATACTGTGAAACATTTGTCACAAAGTGGAGTGTTCGCGTATTCTAAAGATCTTAGTCAGCGAAAATGCAGCTAGATTTGCCGAGGAAGATTCATAAATAAAATTACTCAGAAATTCTGTCCGCATTTCCACATGAACATTTTCAATTTATTAATTTTATCTATTTGTAGGCGATGATGGACATGCCCGCGTCGGTTGAGGTGAAGGGTGCACCAAAAACAAAGCTGAGAACAGCAACAACACGCGTTAAGAACAGAGAATTAACTCCTTCATAAAATGCTCTATCACGAAAAAAAAAGGTAAATCAAAGTAATGATTTCAAGAGAAATAGCGCTTGCGGACATCATCGGCCGGGCGTGATTTTTTGAATTTTTTGCGAATTTGTAAATTTACAAATGCGGTCTATTCCATCGCTGTAGACCACTTACGAGCGCGGAACAACGAAGAATTGTAATGGGCAAGTCTCTACTCAATAGTGTTTTATTTTTGCACTTATCGCTAATTTTTTGGAAAATCGAAAAAAGCCAATAATCGAAACTTCGACGGAAGCATCGATAATTAAGAAAATAAATGCTATTGAGTAGGGACTGCTCACAATACTTACCTTAGAGGTTATGTGACAGAAGGTGGTTGGTAAGGCAGAAAAGACCGCAATTACAAATGCACAAAAAGTGCGAAAAATCAATAATTGCGTCCTGTCAAAAATTTCTGTGAAAGCTATTCTCTAGCACGTATAGATTTCAAATGTCGTATCAACTTTGGCAGCATTTTCGGTTCGCTTGAAAGTAAATAGAAGCAAATGAAGGCGCTCAGTACTGAAGGGTAGCGCTGAATTTCAGCACATAATTCGAGAACCACTGGGTTCTTTTTCCGAAGCTGAAGTATGTATTAGACAGAAGACGATTTCCGCTTTCGGACGACGAATCCACTAGGCCAAAATACCAACTTTGATGTTTGAAAAATTGACAAAGTCAGACGGTGGGAAACTTTGCCGACAACTTAATAAAAGAACATGAGAAACTTTCGCGTCCGTAAAGGCCATTCAGAGGTCGGAGGTCAGTTTTATTCATTGAATTTCCCAACAAAAACCAAGCCTTCGATTGGTTTTTGAATAATTCTCAAAAATGATTGAGCAAATGATGGATCGTGTCATTTTTGTAGGAAGCCGCGATGCAGCGAAAAGGCGCGATATCAGTCGATCAATAGTCATCACTTCCTCGTATCCGCGCGTGACGGCTACTTGCGGGGCGGCATCCTTTAGAAAAGGGCGCGAACTATGACCAACAAAATTTGATTTCCTCAATGAATCGAACACTCGGATATTAAAATTATTCGAATAAACGTTCGATTCGGCTCCAAATCTAGTACTGACATTCACAGACCCATGCCTATTCACGAGGAAGTATAGGAGAAATATTTAAAAAACGTATTTACCTTTCGTGAGTTACCGCATCTACGAGCTGAAAGACACATCCGGCTGCCAACATCGATGCATTGAACGTCTGTCTATTCACGTAGATATCCTCATATTGTGAACAGAATGCCTCAAGCTCCTCCTCAAAACTGCCAAATTCAATGGCTGGGGCGATCGATCAAACAAAAAATCTCCTCGATTTTACCTCGTTCATGCTCGTGGTCCGTTTGATCTCAGAAACATAGTGATCAGTATGGACCATTTCAATTTCGTCTTCAGTCGCTGCTCTGGGCTTGAGTCTTTCCACTCTGGACGAGAGATTCGAATTCTGCAGAATAGGCATTCAGGAACGATGAAATGTTATCTGTGTGTCCCTGTGGACAAAATTATTGCGGCTGTGAGGCAGGGAGACAAGGAAATTATTGGTTGTTGCGGCTTAGCTTTTGAAAAATACGACTTCACCGAGGGAGAGCTTATATAACCTCGAAGTTAGGCTCCACCGACTTTTCTGGTTCATGCGGCATGTGAAGTTAGGAACCCAATGAGTTATTCGACGCAAAACTCCACGGAGGTTTTAAAAACAATCTCCACCACGTAATTGTACTCTAAGATTAAAAAGTTGTAGGCAAAAAACCGTTATTTCATGGATAAAAACTGGTTGAATAATTGAGAAAATACTTTTCCAACCTGAAATCACCATTCGCAGCAGAACTGAATCAGAATTTCGGAAACAGCCTTCACCAATGGTCTATCCTTAGAGACAAAAAGGTTGCGAGGAAAAACGTGGTAGCTTGGAGCGAAAAAAATTATTGCATGAATTCAAAGGGGCAGGGAGACGGATGTATTATATGTACAAGGTGCACACCCACGCCGCTTCGCGGCGTACTTGTGGGCGTGCTTTAGGATCTATGGATTATTTGAATTGCAGAGCAGTGCCTCGCTGTGCACAACGGCCTTAAAGGCATCGTACCCGCGAAAAACGGTGTCTTATTTTCCTGTTTTCGAGTAGGCAAGCTCTCGAGGTAAGCGATAGTAGCAAAGAAACCCCAAACCCAAAAAATTTGGATCTAAGACCCTTTTGGGAAATGGATTTTTCGCCCCCTCCGTCGAATTCCGTGTGTCCAGTGCAATAAGTTTTTTGAACGTCTGGAGTGGTTTTACGCTTTAAATTTTCTAGGTGAGAAAATTTGTTTTGCCTTTCTTCTACCTAAATCACTTAAAATAAAAAGCTTCCACTGTGCAAATTCGGATTATAAGATTTTCCGAGATAAGAGTTTGCAATACAGTATATCTTGCGCCCGACATGGCGCTTTTGTTCCTTTTGCTAGATGGCCGGTGAGAACTGGTGGCGGATCCTCATCTTTAACCCCTTCCAACCTCATACCCCTACGTTTTTGACGCGCCAAAGTTTACCGGTTTAGTCTATCGGGCTCATTCATTAAATTTAGCCGAAAAATGGAAAACGGTTTCCAGCGCGAACGATGCCTTTAAGCCCGTACAGTACCGCACAATTTGCTGCAGAAAAAGCATGCGCGGCTTTTTTTGCGCTCACAAAGCGTTGCATCGCCATAACTTGCTTTAAAGTGGTCCGATTTAAATTTTGAAGTAATTTCTGGATTGCGTTCCATTGAATTCTATACGATAGTGTTAGAAAATAATATGTTGAACTCAAGAAATGCATCGAGAAATGCAATATTTGCACCTCATAATCCCTCACTATGAACTGGTCAGACGATCATGATAGCAGAAACCTTTCATGTTCTGATCTGTGGTCGACTTGAATTTTAGAAGGAAATGCACATTTTTCAACAGGATACCAGAGTTGCAATGACTCTCTACATTTGCCTCACTGAGAAGAACACGGAAACTACCCCTGAAATTTATTTCATCAATTTCGCAGCGAGATATGGCGATACGGCGCTTTCTCTGAGAAATATTGCCGCGACTCTTCCGCTACTGCCCCGCGACTCCACCGCTATCCCGGGCTGTCCCGCAACTCCACAGTGACCCTTAACGATTCCGCGGCTTTGCCGCGACTTCTCCGTGGGTCGAGCTTTCGCAAATCTACCGCGACTCCCTCAGGACTCTTCCGCGACCCTACCGCGATTTGGTCAATAAATAATAGTCCGCGGTTTTCCCCGCATCTCCCTCGCGACTCCTCCTGCAGGCGCCAAGCCGAAGGAGTTGCGGCAATATTTTTCAGAGTTTCATGAGCAGAATGACTTACTTGACTTAATCGGTTGGCTTTCGCCTGACGCGGTCATTCCGCATCTTCACCGAGATGTGCCGTCCTAGTAGTCAGCCGTGTCCATTTTTCACGGTCTTCAGCCACAATTTGAACACATTCCATCCAGCTGTCACTATTCCATTTCCTGCGAAACGAAACATCGCGCCTGAACTGTCTTTCGATGCCGAGTGACTTTAAATCCTCTTTAACCACATCCGTCCAGAACTTTCGCCTACGCCCAGGTGGCCGTTTCCAGACAGGATTTGGAAGCATTTTTAAAGCGTGTTGTACGAGACGATCCGGCGTTCTTCTTAGTATATGCCCGAGCAGTCGAAGTCGACTTTCCATTGCTGCTTGAGATGGCGTTAGGAGATGCTGGCACCTCCCTCGTGTCAAGCGTTGATGTACTGCGTCGATTTCCTTGTAAAGGTCTTCGTTATGGCATACACGCGGCCAGAAATATCCAAGCAAACGCCTAAAAGCTTCCTCTCCGTGCAATCCGACCTTTCCATCTGCGTTTTCGGTGCTGCCCACGTCTCCGATCCGTACATCATGATAGGGCGAATAGCGGATAGGTAGACGCGCAACTTGACTTCCTTCGCGATGGTGGTAGACCACAAACACTTGGTTAGAGAATTGAATGCAGACGTAGCTTTCGCACATCGTTGTCGAATATCCGCTGCATAACTACCATCGTTCTTCAGCAAACAGCCCAAATAACAGAAATCGTCCACCAGTTCGATACGTTGTCCGTCCACACAAACTCCAGTTGAAGGCCTCTGAGAGACCCACATCTGCTTGCATTTGTCGGGACGAAGAGGAAGTCCATAGGCTGCGGCATACTTCGAAACGAGGTTCACAATCCTTTGCAGTTTTGCGTTGTTTTCAGCGAATAACACAATGTCGTCGGCGTACTCCAGGTCGACAAGAGAGCGTCCTGATGGTGTTAGGATCACATCCGCAGGAAACTGTTCTGCAACTCTACGCATGATGTCATCAACGGCGAAGTTGAAAAGAAAAGGTCCTGCAACGGCTCCTGGCCTTACTCCTGTTTTCACCTCGAAAGCTGACGTAAATCCGACAGGTGTACGAACTGCTGCTGTTGTTCCTTTGTTCATGTCCTCGATTAACCGAACATACTTTTCCGGGACTCCATCTGCTCGCAGAGCATTGAGCAATCGATCACGATGAGGAGAGTCGAACGCGGCTTCAAAGTCCAAAAAAGCAAGCTGTAAAGGCTTCGAAAACCGCTGCCACGATTCAATTACTCTTCTCACGACGAACACTTGGTCGATGGTCGATCTTCCAGGTCGAAAACCGGCTTGCTCATCTCTGGTCGTTCCTTCACGATGTTTGATAAGTCGCTCGAGAATGATACGTTCTAAAACCTTGTACATGACACGAAGTAGAGAGATTCCTCTGTAGTTCTTAGGATCCGTGACGGATAGCTTCTTGTGAAGAGGTACGATGATCGCATGTCTCCACGAATCGGGTATCCTTTCGCTCATCCATATGGCACGGATGGTGTTGGTCATTTCACGAATCCCAGACGGAGGAAGAGCTTTCAGCATTTCAGCAGTGATGTTGTCATCTCCACCTGCCTTTCCATTCTTCATTTTCCGGACACAATCCAAAACTTCAGACTCAGTCGGCGGTTCCTCACTGACATCGTAATGTGCTCTCTGAACATGCGGGAGCTCAGGTACTGATGGCGCTGGACGATTCAGTAGTGAACTGAAGTAATCCTTCCATATTGGCAGCGTCGCATCACCAACTGCAACTCCATTGGTAGTGTTCAAGACAGGAGAACATCTCTTCATCTTCCCGCTATACTGTCGCAGCAACGTGTAGGCTTTCTTCGGATTCTTCTCCTCCCAAGCCTTCTCGAACTCCTTAGCTCTACACGTCCACTCTCGTTCGCGGTCACTTTGAAGCTGCCGACGCAACTTCCTCCTCAGACGCTTCTCCTCCACGAAGTTTCCTGCAGTTCGGAGAGCACATACTCTGTTGTAGGTAGATGTTGTTTCTTCTGAGACGTAGGCGAACTTCTTCTTAGGCTGTACAACCGGGAGTGCCTCTTTCCGAAGCGTCCTGGATGCACTTGACAAAAGAATCCGCGTCGCAAAGTTTCTTCTTAGTCCGTACTCCGATGTGAATAGAAACGCGTTGTCGGAAATTCCTTCTGCACTCTTCATCTCTGAGACTTGTCATGTCAATCCTCTGGAGAGGCTGAGCCCCTCGCTTCCTCTTACGAATCCTCGCAGTGAAGTTCAACAGAACAGAACGGTGATCCGAATCGAATGCGACATCCCACACAGCTCTAGATCTTCGAATGTCCGATACTGGAATATTCCTCGTCAGGACATAGTCAAGCTGTAGTTTCAAAGTTGTCATCTTCCGCTTGCGCCGCTCTTCTGGAGATAGCCGGGTTGGTCCTGCCACGTAAGCTGATGGCGGCGATGATTCCTCTTGAATGTCGATGCAATAATCAGACCACTGCGTTCACAAAAAGTCGACAAGGCGGTAGCCATTGTCCGATGTTTGCTCCACTGGGTAGAACCATTTACCGAGTACTTCGGATTCCTGATCAAGTCCCATCTTCGCATTTGCGTCAATCCCCACGACAACAGCATGTTGACAAGGTATCCTGGCCAGCAACGTATTGAGTTCCTCATAAAACGCATCCTTCGAATTGTCTTCGGCGGTTTCAGTGGGCGCATGAGCACTCACTATCCACAGATTGAATCCTCTGTGATCCCGCAGTCGTACGAATGCATTCCGACACGACGTTGAGCCGAACTCCTTGACCATACCATTGAAATCCTTCCTTACAGCTATTGCACAGCCTCCCACTCTCCTATCGTCAGCGTTACCGCAGTAGATGGTGTACTCTCCGACGCTGATGACGGGTCTATCCTTGAGGCGGGTTTCCTGCAAAGCAGCAAACGGTGCATGGAAATAGCTCAGAAGTCTGGATAGCGCAGTTTTTGGATATCACTCGACAGCGATCGACAGTTCAGGGTGGCGAAATTGTGGCTTGTGGCCAAAGACTCCATGACTCCTAGGTACGGATCCTAAGGTGTTATGGACCAGAGGCCTTAGTGTGCCGGACGGCGACACCTTTATGCAATGTGCGGGATACTTTCGCGATATAGTTGTGCACGCTATATCGCTCGAACGTTCCCTGTGTACACTCAAACGTCTGCTGGGTTCAGTAGAAGCAGGGGCACCAACGAGCAGGTACCAACAGACTTGTATACACACCCCATGAGCAGAATACGTCAGAATAGCAAAAGCTTCATTTTCAAAAAAAAGACTTGCGCGCTACTGTATGTTTTCACGAAAATCAGTTACACTGCGCTCAATCAAGCTTACGCAGGGAGCTTTCGCAATGCAATACATAACCCTTTACGGTCTGACACATTCGAAAAAAGAGAATCTACGAAGGAAGTTATGACACACTTCTCCATGGATTGGTGAACATTTCGGTTTAGATTGATGATTATGAATGAACACACACACACACACACACACACACACACACACACACACACACACACACACACACACACACACACACACACACACACACACACACACACACACACACACACACACACACACACACACACACACACACCCACAACGCACACACACAACGCACACACGCACACATCAAGCCAAATACAGTTAGTAGGATAGTCTGTCCGAACGAGACTGTTCGTCCCCGTGGTCAGCGTCCATGTCAAGCGGCCGTTGCGAATGCATTTTTTGGACGAGCCTCCTCACGGCTGCGAACAGCTGGCTGGGATATTATTCTCTATTCATCTGATATCCCTTTTAATCAATTTATAAGTCCGAAAAAAGCCTTCGCAACGACAACTCGGCACGCACGCCCACCGCGTGCGCAGACAGTCTGATTAAGATAGACTTTTTATATTTCTGCCACCTCAAAACACTATTCGACTGAACTTCGGAATTTCGAAGACAACCTTACGGAAGAAAAATTGATAGCTATGAGCTGAAAATGGTACTTTGTGAACTGCTTTTTAGCTGAAAAGATGGAAGGTCTGGAGAACATTGCCAATCTGAGACATTATTGAATGCAAAACTTTACGTAGAACCTTGAAGCTACTTTCGAATGATGACCATTGCAAAGGCAAAAAAGTTAGGAGCAAAAAGTAAGTCGTACTCTATAGAAATTCGCTAGCAGCCTCAATGTGTTGCAAAGCAGTACATTTGAACAAAACCTAAAACCAATTCCACTCGATGAAATTTCTTAGTGTTTCATCTGTTTTTTTCTCTCCGAGGAAAACTTGAGAAAAGTACAAAAAGTAGAAAAAACACAAGGCGGAAAAAATGAAAATCGTTCAAAAAGACATCGCATTATCAAGATCAAAAACGAAAAACAGTTTTCTTCACATTTTTGCGCACTGTTACCCTAAACGAATTCGCCTTCAAGATCTTTGTCTCCACTGTCACAAACCTATGCTGTAGCGTGAAAATGTTCACAGAACCTGAGCCCTCAAGTCTCCAAATTCCCCTTTACACTTGTCATACCTTTCGCAATCGCGGATCTGAATGTCTTCCCGAAATGAAGATTATGTACCCCACCAAGGCCGTTTGGAAGAGAAACTCCGACTTTTGAAAGAGGCCCTATTTGTAAACCGATTACTTCTGGAAACGCCAAAGCGGAATTTATAAAAGTAACTTCTAAACTCCATCATGACATCACCATGGCTAGGATCGGTGTCTTTTAACTACTTGTAGCCATATTTGGAATTATTAAGTCTATCCGAATGGAAGTGCCCGCCCACGCGGTTGGCGTGCGTGTGGAGCGGCCGTCAAGAAGATATTATTTCAGACAAGCCTTCCCATGGCTGCAGAGAGCTGATTGGGATATTATTCACTATTCGCCAAATAATCCTGCTAATCCATTTCCAAGATCAAAAATGCCTCCCTGACAGCCGCTTGACACGCACGCCAACCAGGTGAGTGAACAGTCTCTTTCAGACATTCAAAATGAGAACGCCTTTCTGATTTGAGTCGCTCTCCTCATACCACATCGATTTCAGTCCCTTGAAAATAGGAAAATGACCACCGTCGCCGTTGGAACACTTTGGTTTGGAATTCCAGGGTTCGTAGCGCATTTCCGGCAATGACCACTACCCCACAAACTAGTCCTTCCCTTCCCAGACGAAGACGTGTAGCACACTGTTAGCCACCGTTTTCAATTTTTCTCCTATCAAGTTCCCCCTTTTTTTCTTGCGGAGGCTGCGCCTGGGTAAGGTAACAAAAGGTTATAAGTGTTATCGCAGTTACTTCCTTACCTCTAATGTTTGAAATATGCTTTCTAGCCTTTCAGGGACTTCAATGTGATAGCTATTCCAGGGACAATAATGCTCCAGCATAGCACGGTCCGATATGAAGTACATCGTGAAACTGCAGGAGCTGAAACACTGTTGAACGAGGAGAACTTTATTAGTCGCCAACAACTAGAAGACTATTAAAGCTCACTTTTTCAGCAACTTGCTCTAGATGTAGGTTCTCTGAACTGTAGATCACGCGTGTCAACTAGGAATGGGTCATATATTACGTCTGGCGCCTCTCGAGGAACCTCAGAAAGCAGAAACAGCAATTAGTAAGAAATTCAGATACGTTTTTTTCTGAAATCGCCGCCTGGAAATGCATGCGCTCTCATCGAAAGGTACCGTGGCACAAATTCTAGTGATAATTTGAGTTCCCATTGAAGGCTGGCGCAAGCTCGGTGCATCCTTACATATAGCAATGTTAGAGCATACGGCACCAAGTGTGCGCCAACCTTCAATAGGGAACACAAAGTATCACTAGGATCCATGCCAACAATATGAATGATAAGAACAAGGAAACAGTTACTCAATATTCATTATATGTACATTTCAAAAAATCCGATATCTTTGATGACACGAAGACTATTAATACGTATATTATAATATGGAACGACTACACCTCCAGGGCATAAATAAGATCACACTAAGAGAGATAAGAACTTGCAGAAACTGTGTAAAATGCAGGTTGGCCATCGTACTGGGTGTCCTATAAAGCAATACAATGACTACCATGTATGATGGCAGACGCCGATCATTAACTACTCCAAGCCAGTGGGTAAGATAAGAATCGGTACAGGACAATAAAGGCTATCGATCCAAGGCGGATGCACAATGCAAAAACAAACAAAAAAGATCAGTGATCAACACCTTTCTAACATTGCCATAACAGTGCAAAAATCAAATATAGTGCGAGTGTACAGCATGCATTGCAACGTTATCAAATGGCGCTCTATCTATGCACAATGAAAGTTGTGAAATGATTAGTAAACGGAATGAAAGGTATTTAAAAAGTGATAATTATGGGATTCTTTGATAAATGGCATGACACTATTATAAGTGGGGGGTTATCCCACTATGCGCAGTTCTGTTGTAAACTGTGCCAAATGGTTTCCTAGATGTACAGTCGACGCGGAATTGTTCGATGGATCTGTGTCCTCCTGGCAATACAAATATACTGCATAGAAAAACAAGCAGAGATGCAGACTGCTCGAACATACACCGATGCGACGAACCCTTCTGCTTGGACCATATCTACGTGGGCCGCAGAAGAATACGAACAGAGTCAACTGGACAACTCATATTTTCAATGTCAAAGATCTCGGATCTGAGTATAATGAAAATCTGGACTTCTCTTAACATATGGGGATAATAGGATTCACTTGACTTAATCGGCCGGTTTCCGCCTAACTCGGTCAGTCCGCATCTTCGTCAAGGTGTGGCGTCCTAGTAGTCGGTCGTGTCCAATTATCACGGTCCTCAGCCACAAATTGAACACAGTCCATCCACTGGTCGCTACTCCACTTCCTGCGGAATGAAACATTGCGCCTCAACTACCTTTCAATGCCGAGTGATTTTGAATCCTCGTTCACCACATCCGTTGAAAACTTTAGCCTACGTCCAGGCGGAGGTTTCCGAACAGGACACTGAAGCATCCTAAATGTGTTGAACAAAACGATCTGGCGGTCTACTTAAAATAAGCCCAAACAATCGAAGTCGAGTTTCCGTTGCCGCTTGAGATGGCGTTGGGAGATGTTGGCACCTCCCTCGTGCTAACCGGTGATGTACTGCGTCGATTTCGTTTAAAAGGTATTCACGCGCAACTTGACTTCCTGTGCGATGATTTACTATATGAGGACGAGTGTGCAAATTTTCTGCTATTTCAATACTCCTGTCCTGCTAATGTTGGCGGCATAGTAACTGCAGTGTTTCCCAGTAATCATCAAAACCGTTGCTGACCCCTCGTCGTCTTAGGACACGTTCCATGAGTCAGAGCTTCAGCAGCAAGAGCGAGCGTTTCAGCGACATGCTGTTCGAAGCTCCTAGCGAGCAATAGATGAATCCTAGCGAACACGTACAACATAAATCGTCTGAATACTCCCCCCCCCATCCATGCGTAATGCAAGCCAGCTCACGTGTCGTGCCATCGATCAATACGAGCAAGATCGATGGGTAGCGAGCGTGCCGCGGGCGGCTAGCACCGAGGCAGCTTATCACGGAAAGGACGAGAAGGTTGGTTGTCACATTCCAATCAGCCATTAAAAATTTTTCGCCTTGCAGAACTCCTATGTGATCAAGCCTGTTCGCAAACCAAGGGAAGACGTTAAAATTATGGGAAAGATACTGAAATTATGGCCCTAAAACCACTGCGAAGACCAGCTGGTGTGGATTGTGGCGTAGCCCAGCCATATCGTAGTCGACAATCGGATTATTCTTTCAAAAGAAAGCTGGAGTCCTATGCTGAATGCTCGAATGCTGCCGCCATTTGACTGTCGCTCACGTGGTTAGGATGGAGTCCTACAATTTTCATTACGTTGTGCAGAGCATTTAAGAATCTCTGCGCATGTCGCCCTGTTGGCCGCTGGAGCGCCACCATAGCTGCATAGCCGTTTTCGCCATCGAGTGCTTCAGCCCACAGAACGTGTCCATAGGCTCAAGCGAGCTTATCCTCTATCGCACACCTTCGTTCCTTACTCGGTCCTGTCGGGTGAGTCCGTTACTTCAGCATCTGCATTGGCTTATGTCTGTCGCTAGCCTTTCTATCACAGATTACCCCACTCAGTATGAGTCAATCTAGAAATACAACACCGATTCTTGCATCCCGTAATTCCTTAGGCTCGCAGAGACGTTGGACGTTGATCCATGGTATGAAACGCTCTTATTTTTGGTAATTCAGTGTAGACGACTTGGACGGACTTGAATCAATCACCCGGCTTTCGCCTGACGCGGTGAATCCGAATCTTCGCCAGGGTGTGCCGTCCTTGAAGCCGGTCGTGTCCATTTGTCACTGTCGTCAGCCACAGTTTCAACACAATCCATCCATACAACCCTATTCCCTTTCCTGCGAAATAAAACAAAGCGCCTGAATTGCCTTCAAACCCTCCTTCTCCACATCCATCCGAAACTTTCGCCTACGTCCAGGCGGCCGTTTTCAGACAGAATACCCAGAAGTATCCTTAGAACGTGTCGAACAAGACGATTTGGCGGTATTCTTGGACTACGTCCGAACAGTCAAAACCGACCTTCCGTTGCCGCTTGAGATTGCGTTGGGGAGACGCTCGCACCCCACACATGTCAAAGGCCGACGTAGTGCGTCGATTTCGCTGTGGAAACCTTCATTATGGCACAACAGCGATCAAAATTAGCCAAGCAAACGTCTAAGCAGCATCCTCTCCGCGCAATCCAACTTTTCCATTTGTGAGTTCGGTGCTGCCCACGTTCTGATCCGTACAGCATTATAGGATGAATAATGGATCGGTAGACGCGCAACTTGACTTCTTTCGCGATAGGAGTAGACCAAAAGTACTTAGGTACAAAATTGAATGCAGATGCACAAGTTCGATACTTCTGTCTACGTACAGGTAGCCGTTTCCAGACAAGACTCGGAAGCATCCTTAGAGTGTGTTGAAAAAGACGATCTGGGGCCCTTCATAGAATATGCAGACACATCAAAGTCCACCATCCTTGAAACAGTCGAAGTCGACTATCCTTTGCCGCTTGGATGATCCTTCCACAATTCGCCCATTTGCTTGCTGATGCCTTCGATCGTAGAGTTTGCCTAGCCATCCAACAAACCCTATGTCGAACGCGGTATTCAGTCAAGTACTAACGATTTCTCTGAAACGGAGAAGGGAAAAGCACAAGAGATGTTGATAAATAATATCAGTTGCCACTCCTCTTCTATGACGTGCCGGACGGCTCCGCAAGGAAAACAATGATACAGGCTTGGAACGGCGTGCAGAATCATATCAGACCAAGTAGATAAGATTTGGTCATACCAAGTCATTAATTCTGCTTGATGAAGTAGAAAGCATGATAAACTATTCCCATGTTTGAAACCTCGATCGAAGACCTAATCGATTATTTCTATGGTGTTCGTATACTTCTGCTGGGCTTAGTGCAAATAGTGGTTTACATGGTTCTCTAGAAATAAATGCTGTCGAGACAGCGCTTCTTAACCGATCAACGGCAAGGACCAAACGCTGCCATAAAATTAGTCTACTGAAAAGACATTCGCGGTTAGCCAACTAATCACAAACTGCGGCTTCTTACCTAGAGAATATAAAACTTTGCAATATACATAGGGAAGTAAGGAATTTCAATGCATAAAATGCTTATAAAACTGCAGTAGCAGGAACTGAGCTGAAATCTCCTGAATCACTGCGTCTGGCGCGTTCGTCCGTACAATGTGGGCAATACCATCGACCTTTTGGAGTGGACGAGATGTTGACACATGGATAATGGAACCATTGGTAAGGACACTGAAAACTGAGTATTTCTGAAAACATCTATTAACACCATTCTCCGAAAGACAACATGAAATCTGCAGATCCAGGTTGAAAATAGGGCAACACAGAGGGCTGCCTAGAAGGGGTACATTAACGGCCTCAATTATGTCTACAGAATGAACAATTTTTGCATGATAACGAATAAAATGGTTAGCTGCAGAGCAACCTGAACGCCCAAAGGTTTGAATTAAAGGGGAAATGGGAGCTCTACACGCCAAACATTACTTTATTTAGTCTTGTTATATCGTTCAACAAACCGCTTATTCTTAGCCATTTTTTTTGAGATTTTTTAAAACTCAATTTCACCGTATCAACACCAGCGAGGAAGCATTACACATGAGGCAAGCATATATTTCATACAAATAAAAGGCTTTACGGAAATTTAACGTCAACTCTTTTTTTTTGTTTTTAATCTGTACTCTATGAATACATTAGGCTTTTACGTGGTTATATGGTCTCCTAAACTTCCAAAAAAAGTTGATTCAGTCCAGAGTCATGCTTCTTAGAAGAAATTCAAATATTCCTTTCACTTCTTCCGTCCTGACTCTCACCATCGATCATCTTGATTTACCCACTCCTTCTCCAAATTTCTACTCACAGCTTTATTATCGCACGCTACCATATCGCCATAGCTCTTCTCATTACAGAAGCACCACTTCCGCTTCGAGTCGTCAGCTTCGTCCTCTTCCTCTTCAGATACAGCAACTACAAGATAGAGTATAACATTTCATTGAGAACAAAACAACTTTTCAAATAATACCCTCTTCATCGTCCTCTGTGCTGACGTCATTGGTAGGAACAGCATCAATACTCCGTTGATAGTGATGTCTTTGTCGCTGCACAGCTTCTTTGAACATCTCTTGTACTCGAGAAGTTAACCTGAAGGATTGTAAGTGAAATGACAAAGACATAAAACAAGGGTGCACACAGATATGATTCAGTGGCCGAATGCAGTCTACAAATCGCTAAGCCACAAACCATATTGACACAAATTTCGAACAAGATCGGCTTTCGACTTTGGAAGAACTACGGTGGATTGCGGTGTGTTTAACGAGGCTTGACAACCAGAACCTACCACAGTCCACAAAAAAATGGTATAAAGCCCCCTTAGCGGTTTCAACCTCGAATAAAAATAAGGGTACACCGGATAAACCCCAAGAGCAATGCTTGGGTGAAAATTTCTTCGACCTCTGGAGTTTGAGAAGTAGATTCGTGAACTTGAAGAACCGATTGTGGACTAGAGCGCGACTGTCCATGGAATCATGATTTTTAGGGCAACTCTCAGATATAACCAAACACGTTGAATTTCAACGATAACTATAAGTATGGGAAACATGCTTACTTCCTCGGTCTTCCATGGCGGCTCTCCGGACCTACGAATGTAGGCATAGTGGTTGGCGTAGGAGTCATTTGCGTATTCGAACATGAGCTCTGAACCATATAAAAGATTTTTTATGCGACTGCCAAATCTCAAGGTTGCGGAACGGCATTGGTACAGGAAAGTTAATGATACTGTCGCAGAATAGTCTAAAAGCGACAAAGAACACTACCGTAGGTGTCAACGCTGTAGATGGGGGCAGTTCATCCAAAGCAGGAATGGACGAGAGCGGAGTCCAACCTGGAATTTTTTTTCAACTTTTCAAAATGAACAGCAGGTAAAGAAAATCTCACTTTTCTCACTCGCAGCCGGAGAGACGACGTTCGTGTTCATCGCGGAAGGAACAGACAACGAAGTCTTCATGGCTACAGAAGTAGACCGACGCTGCAACAAGGCAATATTTCCATACTACACACTTTCCAAAATGTCATAGCTTAACACTATGGATACGAAATCGCAAAAACCTACCCTTGCAACATTGTACTCATCTACAGGAGTCTTCCTGCTCCTGATTTGTCCAACCCCTGAGACCATAGGCGACTCCACCTGTAAATGGTTTAGGATTATCGTTTTCACAAAATATTCTGCTGGCTCTGCCGTGTAACAAATCAAATCAAATCTCTCATTCCAGTCGACGAGCTCGATAACGAAGGCAAAAGTCTCACCTCATCCTCACCAATAGTGAATTCACTGCGGATCAGGTTGCTCAACGAATGACCCTCGCTCGAAATCCTCAAAATAGAACACGACATTAACCTCCCATAGAGGACAGCTCATAGTCAGCAGCAACTATAGTTGGGTCGATGGCTTGCGTCCTCAAAAAAAGAAACATTTAAACTTCACCCGCGGCTGGCGCGGGCGGTCGCGTGCGTCGGCCCTCTAATCGATTCAGCTTGAGAGAAGAGCGCAGCTGATCGGCTTGCCATTTTATTACGTTTTAATGTTTCTATTCCTTCCTTCTCATCAAACCGTCAGCCGCCGGGGAGATTTAAACCGCCGGCGCTAGCCGCGGGTGGGGTTTAAATGTTTTTTCTTGAGGACGCAAGCCACGGACGTAACTGTATATGCAATATAGTTGTACAATTTCGAAAAAATGTCGAACGAACGAAAATCGAAACTTTTTCGTTCGTGATCTTTTCGAACGAACGAAAATTGAAAAAATTTCGTTCGAAAGAATTTCGAACGAATGAATTTCGAAAAACTTTCGAAATTTCGGAGGTCGAACGAACGAAATTCGAAACAAATCTAAATTTCGATTTTTTTTCGAAATTGCGTATTTTTTTAAATCGTCGAAAATTTCGAAATATTTTCGAAATTTGTCAAAAATTTCGATTTTTTTTTCGAAATTTGTTCGAAAAAAATTCCGAACGAACGAATTTCGAAAAACTTTCGAAAAATCGGATTTCGAACGAACGAAAACTGAAAAATTTTCGTTCGAAAAAATTTTGAACGAACGAAATTTGAAAAAAAAATCGTTCCACGAAATTTCGAACGAACGAAAATTGGAAAATTTTCGTTCGAAAAAATTTCGAACGAACGAAATTTGAAAAAAATTCGTTCGACGAAATTTCTAACGAACGAAAATTGAAAAATTTTCGTTCGAAATAATTTCGAACGAACGAAATTTGAAAAAATTTCGTTCGGCGAAATTTCGAACGAACGAAAACGAACAAAAAAATTTCGAAAAATCTTTCGAAAATTTCGTTCGTGTACAACTATAATATGCACAGGAAAAACGGAGGAGCAAATTCATCTCTCAAAGAAATGGATGATCTTTTATACAACTCATGTCTTGAAATCACATTGTCACAACATCATATGCGACGACTTCTTGACATTTCATAGAAGACAATTCACAAACACCTACTTTGAAAGCTTTGGCTGAGGTTCGCTGCTATTATCCACTGATCCATTGACGACTTTCCTCTTCCTCTCCTTCCTAAGGGCAATCAATGACTCACAGTAATTTGCGAAACCTAAAGCAAACAGCGCAATGGCCAGAAACAAATGCTCTAAAACATTTCAGTAAAGTATGCAAAAAACAAATGCTAAGTACAAAATGTCATACACATACGTGTCTCAATGACTTCCGTAATCCCAGGATTGTCAGCCTCCAATTCGTACTTGAAATGAGTCTTCTCCTTATCCAAATACTGCATGTAAGTTTCCAACACTTCTTGCATTCGTTCTGCGAGTGCAACCTTCATCTCTCCCAAAACACGCAGTCGATTGTACTCCTTGAAACAATGATGACTTGATACTGGCGAACAACTATCAAGGTACCACAATGATTTTCATTGCCGCGGTTAAAGGATGGAACTAGCATTGCGTACTGCAGACCATAACTGTGGCACCTTCAAAGCATGCCCATTGACTAGAAAAAGTTATTTAAAGCCCAAGTCCGGTCAAATGTTGACGCTACCGAAATTCAGGTTGGAAAGATTGTGCTGACGTAGCTGAACACCGTATGGACGTTTCACAAACTATAGGTCCTTCCTTCAAGAGAAAACAGCCTCAAAGTCAGGGGTTACGGTATTCACAGCATGATAATCATGGCCAGAATGATCGATATTTACACGACACTTTTGAAGAATGAGTGGACGATGACTTGAACTTGAACGATGGATACACTTTTCTGACACACTGGTTGGCGGAAATGGCTGTAATAACTTGAGGAAGACTGACTTTCACGCAGTTTTCGCACATTCCTTGGGACTACCTGTAACATACTCTCGGATTCAGCTAGAAAACTCGAGATCGAAATTCTGCCCGGACCCTGCCTTTTACGAGAAAAGATGCGGGGTATGACATGTTCTCACATAACCTGTGTGTTGTACAGTAACGGAAAACCAGAAAAGAATCGTTCGGGCACCGTATCCTCTATAAAAAAAAACGTGGCGCGTGCGGCACAAGAGATGCTGCAGCCTCCGTCGGCCCTAAGCTCTCTCGCTGTCTCTAACCGCCGCTCCGCACCAGCACGCGTAGGAAGCGTGAGAAGTCCGCGGCCCAACAGCCTGTACTCAGCACTCACCAGAATCAACACCGAACACTCCAAAACTTCGAAAGGGCTCAAACCGTTGAAAGGCTCGGCTGAAGATTTTTCCACGAGCGCAAAACATTCTGATTTCTTCAGAAAGTTAAGAGAAGGTCAGATTCAATTTTAGGTGCATAAGTCCCGAAAGAGGAGGGAATCCTAATCTGGGTTGTATCGCGGTGGTGTGAAATGAACTTAATGGACGAGTTGTCCGTCACCACGAATGGGCGCAAGACGAACAAGTATTTGTATTTGTTTTTGTTTTTTTATTACAGGTCATGCCTGCATAATTAAGTTACATAGAAAAACAGGTGAAAACACTGACTATAAAAAGATAGGAAACGGGTATAATAGCAATATGAATTGAAACAGGCTCAATCATCTTCAGTCAACAAGTACTGATCCAAGCAGCTGGAGTTGTAGAGAGATTGCCCCTCTTGAGCAACTTTTCGAACATACTTCCTGCTCTATTAACAAAGAAGTGGTGCCTCAAACTCGTCCTGGCTCTGTTGCGGACGAGCTTGAAACGGCTGCCTCTTGTGGTAGAACCCCAGAGTTGGAGGAAATCGTTTGGTTTGAGTCCTACATGGGCAAAGAAGATCTTATAAATCATCAGAAGATCGAACCTTTTCCTTCTGCGGTCCAGCGATTAAAATTGTAGCTCCTTATTCCTAGCAATGCTGCTGGGCATTTGACTATAGCTGAGACCCCTGACCCTGATCATCACCTTGCGTGTGAAGCTGTTTTGGAGTTTTTCCAACACACCCCTGGTCGAGACCTTGTGAGGGTTGAAAATTACAGTTCCATATTCAAGGTGGGGTCTTACATACGTTTTATAAGCATTAAGAAGCACCCTTTCGTTATTGCTGCCTTTTTATTGTAGCCGTGAAAACACCACTACTCCGAATTCTTAAAAACTAGGCCTGAAAAATGTCACTAATTTCCGGCCAGTGGCGGTGGGATAACGTGCATCCGAAAAAAGTAGTATGCCAATGACCAAAACATACGAGTAGCAAGCTAATATCTTACGGCATACCGCATCCGTCGTGATGATTTGCTTAGTGTCTCATTCCCAAAAAAGAATGAAAATCTGTGAAATACGGATTCCTCACACAAACAGTCTGTGACTTGATGAAAAGACTACGACGTAGTAATGTAGTGAAAACAGAGAACCAATATAAACCGTGGCATGAGGTGAAATATATTTCTTCCCTACTTTATGAGCGAAGACTAAATACAACTTTTCGACGCTAGGTCCTTCAAATACAATTCATTTCTTGCTAAAGCTAGTGCGCTGCAAAGAAGGTCGAATTAGCCGTCGTAATGAACGCTTTCCCGTCTACTGGAAGACGGACGCTTATCCTTTCACCCGCTTTCATTACTCGCTGCCTCCAACTTCTCCTGTCTTGCAACCTCGGCATTGTGAGTTGATCTTGTTTTGTTTTCTGTATGCCTTCGAGGTTTTTAGATGGCAAAATTTATTCGTCGGCCTTACGTTTCGACAGGGTCGTCGTCATCAGAGGCCTAAATGTAGTGGAAGGTTTACCTTGTGTTCTACACCATCAAACACCTCCACAGCTCTAGCATTTTCGACGTTATGCTAAGGTCACAACGAGAAACACATTTTGACGTAGAAAACTCACACATCGGACCACCAAACGAGCAGAGCGCAGTCTGCTTTGCACGAGACCAGTAGAGCGAATGAGTCATACAGCGCAGTGCGCCGCTTTCGAAGAGCTGACTCATTAAGCAGCCCACTGAATGTGCTAGAGGTCGCAACGGGGAATGAAGGGCAAAAAGTCATTTGTCACAGATGGACTCTCGAAACGGCTGTTCATGCGTGGATTTCTCGAGAATATCCAGAAAGCCTCCAACGCTTTACGTGCTGAGATGTCCACCTCCACTGCCAGAATGGTACAATTGACATCAAAATCTTCGTCACTATGGTCTTCAACTCTGTTTGTCAAGAGGTGTCGCTATGACACTGCGCCTTTTGCCGGCTAGGTGCTTTTTTCATACGTGTACTCAACATCCTTCCAGTTTCTCCAATGTAGATAGCGTTGCATGACTGGCATTCAATCTTATAGATTACACCCATCTTTGCACAGTCTCCAACTTTACCATTCGGGCAAACAACACAATTTCCTGATACGCATTCAGTATCATACAGTCTATTCCGAATCAAATTTTGCCAACTAAAAACCTCGAAGGCATGCAGAAAACAAAACAAGGTTACTCACTTCATCAGTTAAAGTCGGCACGGATCGTACTGATACTTTGAGTTCCTTGTTAAGCGTTGGCGCAAACTCGGTGCGCACACGTTATAACATACATGTAACGAGTTTGCGCCAACGCACAATAAGGAACCCAAAGTATCAGTGTCGGATGTACCTTCACTCTAACACATCTTGTCTCCATAATCACTGCTCCATTTTCCCCAGATTTTTCCTAGGAACAGAACATCAATGAATAAAATAGGTTAACTGGATATAATAAAAATATATATGGGATCGGAGAATACTACCACCGAGCTACTGCCATTCAAGTCTAATTGAGGTCAATAAAAAGTGAAGGAAAAGCAATTACGGATAGACATTGGGAGACGGAGAGAATTGCGGAAAGAAGGTGAGGCCACCGCCGGCCGCGTGCCCAGAATCAGTCGGGGAAGGAGACTGTCCGCCAGCATGGTCCTTAGAGGCGGAGCAGCATCTGCTCGATAGGTATTCGTGGGGCTTGTATCCAACTTTGAGTCTCTACGATCAAGCCCTGGCTCTATTTCTGCACTACAGCGTGAATTAGGACAATTTGGTTGGTTTGGTGCACTTGCACACAACGGTCTTAATTGACGGCTGAGTTTTAACACGGTGCTCGAACGCTTCTCACTGTTTCCGTTAGGGGTTTCTTAACCACTTCAGATTTATTTTACCCCACGATTCCAACCCCTTCGGGAGAATCGGGAAACTTTTTTTTGCCTCCTGGAAAATAGCCATTTTCGAAGTTTTCCAGTGCATGGGAAATTTCAACGTCGAACCCGAGGTGGTCGAAAAATGCAACACCGAAGCACTTCAAAAATAACAAAAAAAAATTAAGAAGCAAAATATAGATGATTCCCATGAGTATCAACAAAAAAAGTCGGCATTTCTATAGGAATAAACGACCCGACTGATAGTATTTAGCAAACTATTTGCTGGTAAGCCTCGCAACGAAAAGTATACGGTGCTACGTCAAACAAAATTGCTGGAAGCGGCTCTCCACGCGTCTTTGCCCATGCAAGTGTTCCTTTTGGGGATGGAGGTAGTGGCACAAGCAGGGTCAAGCGGGGTTGCGAAATTTCGCAACGGGGGGTCGCGAAAATTTGGTTCCGAGAGTGAATGTCAGTGGGGGGATCGCGAAAGTTTCGGTCCAAAAATGAGAATCTCATGGATATCCCATAAATTCTCGATTACTTCTGGTCCCTAAGGGAAGGATCGTAGCATTCGGTGTTAGGCGCTTGGGCTCGACTACTTAACCAATTTTCGGCGTCTGACACTTTTAGTAATCAACTATAAACTGGCCGGACTCGGGGAGGAGGAATCGCGAATATCGCGCCTCGGGGAGGGGGATCGCAAAATTTTTGGATTCTGGAAAAAAAATGTGACAAGGAGTCGCTCCGATTTCGAGAAATTACGCAACGCTCCGCTTGACCCTGGGCACAAGTCTTTTCAATTAGCCCTATTAAAAGTAAAGATTTTGCCTGAAATCTTTACGATCCCAAAACGAAATAAAGAATATTGAGAAATTTCTTCCCTTGGTCTTTTTCTACGGAGCCTCACCGTCCCCCCGTGTCCGGTCATAACCTCGCTAAAACCTGCCTACTCAAATACTGGGGAGGCCCGATTCGACTACGGTAGGCTTTCTAATCGGATACCTCCTCGAGTTGAAAGGAACTCTCGTAGCAGCCAGTGCTGCTCCGAGGAGCACGTGGTCTGTTTAAAGGGACTACGTAGCGCAGAGAAGCAAAACTCTTGCCACACCCCGGTTTCTTATGCGGCGGCAACTCGTCCTATTATGAAATCACGTGACGCAGCGAGATAAAACTTTTGCCGCACCCCGTGTCCCACACGGCAGCACGTCGTCCTATAATAGAAGCACGCGGCGCTAGGGGCGGGGTCCCACCCTTTTCATAGAAGCGGGTCTCCCTTAACAACGATACGGTCCATGTCACGGCACGTGCTTCTCACTTCGACGACGATTAGGCTACGTGACGCTCGAAAAGTACGGTGCCGTATAGTCGTCCAAGCGCTTTGTAGTCGTTTTGAAAGCCTATCGTGGCAGGCCAAATCGGAACCCCCAGTTGTCTGTATACAAACCACAAAACGCTTAATCTTTTAGAACCTTTGATAATTAATTTTAAAAAACCAAGATATTCACAATAGCAACAACGAAATACCTTTTGGAGTTCCTGATAGCGATGCTGTTTTTGCTCTTCGGACAGCTGAACTCCAGCCTCGAAAAATTCAATCAGGGCTTGTCGATTTTGGGCTAGACCAGCTAAAACAGTTACTGACTACTACAAGCTACATCACAACAAAGATCAATGTATACATTATAAAAACATTTAACATTTCTGAAGCATCTTACATTCAACTTGCATGTCCAATTGACGCATTTCCGTACATCGTTCACGCAACTCTGCCGGAAGTTCATCAAGCACTGAAAATGTTTCCACATGGAAACAACTAGGAGACAGTTGCTGTTAAGCAAAACCACTCACTTTCCAAAAAGTCATCGAGGAAGAGCATCTTCGCCCCGCTTTCTTCGATTGGGGACCACCAACTTGGCTGATTTCAACTAGAAGAAACAATCTCACGCGAATACCCACACGATGATGAATTATAGTTGAGGTATTCTTCAATGGAACGAAAACCATAATTAATCATTGACTCACAAAACAGGTTTTAAACAATTTATTGGAAACCACCGACACTATGATTCTGCAGCAACGTACTAAATTAATCTACTAGACCTCTCAATCACATAACTCGAATGAATAGTTTGTTATGGGAAACTTTTTGGGATCATCGTAAGGAAAAGCTCGGTAGAAATCGTAGGGATATTGCTTCGGCATCTGAAAGAATTCAATGTCAGTAGAGGAAAGAAAACAATTACACTGTAGGAAATTGTTTCGGAAAAATGGAAACACCTACAGCAGGATTTTTCCATCGTAGTGCATTAGGATCGTCGTTGCAGAATAACCACGACAATAGAGCCATCGGCACCAAGACCCTTAGGCACATGATAATTGAGCCCCATCTGAAATAGCATGGGATAATGAAAGAGCACATGTAATCCATGGGCAGGCAGAGATTGAAGAAAAGCAACAAATTGTAGGAAAACCGATTCGGAATTACAGAAGTTATACTCTATCCCAAACGAGATGGCAAGCGAAGAGTCCAAAGAAGCAGCGCTCCTTCTGCGTCTCTGACGTCTGCATTACGGCAAGACGTCGCGTACGCAAATCACGTGCGCGCCACACCATCTGTCTTGCCGTAACCCAAAACAGAATTCATCGAGTTTTTCACGTTCTCATTTCTTTTTTCCACATACTTCATTTTTTGCGTTATTTTCGCTGAAAACGCCCGTGATACTCACTATTGATGTAGCTACACTTATTTACGTGGCAGTTAGGCCCCCGTCATAGTCGGTGGATCTACTGAGTCCCACCGGGTCGATACGCATCGAATTCGTGGAAGACGGGTGCAAAAAAATCAACCCACTGAGTCCGACTGCGACCGTTTGATGCCCACCGCAATCCCCCCGGTCGATACTGATATTTCTCATGCGTACAAGGGCGGGGCCAGTGCACCGACTGAGTCCGACTGAGTCCCACCGAAATCATCCTCACCCCACCCGGTCGATATAGGTGTTTTTCACGTGATTTGGGTGCATTTTTTTTCGGCCGACGGCGACCTGCCGAGTCCCGCCGCATCTCGACTCTCGCCGTCTGCGCTCTGCCCCACGTACTGCTGATACGGAAATCAGATTCAGACATGTTGAAAACAAGAAAAATTAGCCACCAAACACGTTTCGATTCACAGCTGAAGTGATAATCGTCACTATCAATTGCGTGTTTCGCAGAGGAGTTGGTTGGCGCTGGGGGCAACCGGACTCAGTCGGACTCAGCAGGTTTTTCGACGAAGTCTGACCGGGGCCATAGGGTGTTTCAGGGTATGGATTCTGTTTTTGAATTACGGTAAGAGAGATGCTGCGTCGCGCACGTGATTTGCATACGCGGCGTCTTACCGGAATCCGGAAACGTCAGAGACGCAGAGGGAGAGCTGCTTCTTTAAACTCTTCGCTTGCCACCTCGATTGGGATAGAGTATACCGCCTACGCAATATGAAAAGGAATTAATTTTTTAAATCAAAACTTTGCGAATTGAAAGCTCTTTTGAAGAGTCCGTCGACAAGATCCAAAATGGATTTGGGCCATGGTACGCACTCCACTCTTAAACAGATCCAGTAGCTGGCTCTGCTTGATTTAACTTCGACGGATCGCTTCGGTTACTAAGGGACTGCTCAGTCCCCTACATGAATATAGATCCCGTGAGAAAAGGACGTATTCTACCGCTTTAAATGGTTTCAGAAACAACTCGTTCGGAAAATCCTAATCGTTGCTGGGAGTGACACAATGGCCACTTCGTTTCGAAAAGGGGCAATAAAAAAGATTATAGATATGCTACAGTGCAGACAGCAAAATGATCACAAAGGGTCGCCCTGAAAAATTGAAGGGGTCGAGATTTACAGTCTTCACTCGCGCTGGCGTAATGATCGTAATTTTGAGACATCCAGTACTTTCAAGGAAAGTATACAAAGCGTAGATCGCATCTGCGAAAACGAATTGTATTCCCAGTTTCTCATGGAAACCTACAGTAAAATTGTGCAGTATCCCAACCAGAACGCTTGGTTCCGAGAAGTTTTAAGCGTTTTTGAAGCTTCGCGGAAACGTACGAATCATCGGACATTTTCAGGGTACGTTGAAATATTTTCGAGTCTCGGATTTTGCTCAAAACTCATAAGTACGGGTAACCTATAGTGCTGAAAATGAATCCTGGTTTCGTTTGCCAAAATTCTGAGGGCTATTCTAGGTTACGGTACCATGCCATTCAGGGAAAACCCTACTTTGTCTTTCGAAAATCGGCAAATGGACATCAAATTCGTATTCACCACCCCGAATATCCCCGCATACAAATTTTGGATCAACTCTGAGACTTTGACCAAATTACCGTACACCCACCGTAATCTGCAGGCACCGAAACCGCGAAATTCTCATGATTTCTGCATGTGCTGGTGCTGAGGTTAGGGACAACGAGAGATCGTACGACAAACGGGGGGAGCATCATCGTGTGTGCCGCTCGCGTCATGAGTTATGAGCATTGCGATTTTTTACAGAGGATACCATTGTTGTCTCAATCTCTGTCAAAAATCGGCAGACGGACCTCGGATTCGTGTTAAGCACTCTAAATAACCCCCGATAATGATTTTGAGCCACATCTAGAGTAGAAATCTGGAAAAAAAGTCGCGGTTTGTCCCGAACTTTCTCGCCCGCTAGGGTTCTTTCAACGAATTCGGTAAAGAACTTTAGAAAATCGACAAATAAACCTCAGATTCGTGATCAGCGCCCCAAAAAAAAGCTACTTGAAGAATTTTGAGTTGAATGAGGAACATTTTTTCTGAAGCGCTTTCGGAATACCCTCATTGAGATAGCAAACGCTTAACCAAAAACCCATACAAATGGAAAACGCTATCAGTCTATGCAGTTGGAAAAATTTGGTTCCACCCAAACTTCGCTCACAGAGTGGTTTGGGCGCTGAAATATCGAGGATCGGGCGCATCTTTCCAAATTCTAAAAAGGATGTCCAATTTCGGAATTTGGAAAAACTACTGCGCATTTTTGAAGGTACAAAAAGTACAGAAAACGACCGTCTCAAGCTTGAAAATTCTCGGAGCCAGCATCTCGGGACAGGGTACCGCGCAGTTTTGCTATATATGCACCAGCAATGCTAACAGTGCCATTCTTTTCAGCAGAAGCGGCCTACGCCTAGTATACTTCCGTTTTTGAAGTCGCTCAATGGCGCTATTCCCAACACAGGAGTATAATATCTACGATAGAAGAACCAACACTATTCATGGCCAACTTCGGGCACTTCTAAAGAATATAGAGCTAACGGGACTAAATGAAATGAAGTATGTGAGGAGAAAAATAGTTCACGAAAACAAAATTGAACAAACGTGGTGAAATCTTCAGCTTCCAGACCGGTAAAGGTAAGACGGTCACCTCGGTAGCGCATCATGTCGATTGGTACCTGAAAACAACAAAAAAAGGCAACTCGTTTACGTTGAGACTGCAAGCGGTAGCAATACCATCTCTCCCCAATTCCGTCTATGTTGCCGATCAGTCCACGCCTCATAAGGGTCCTTGTGATCGTAGGTAATGATACCCAAGTCAGGGTAGTCACCTGCATACCGAACAACGTCATCCTTGTTCATAGGTTTGTAGTCTTCCGGACGAAGCCCATACCTTGAGCATGCAAAATGAAATTGTGATTGGAAAACAACACATGCTGGAAACTCAAAAGAGGGGATTAAAACATACTTTATAGCGGCAGCACGCCTTTCTTCCTCTGTAGTGGGGTATTGCCCGGGCTTGTGGTCACGTGGATACCATCCTTCAAATGTGAGAGGACCACGAACTAAAACCGAAAAGAATGAAAAATTATTAAAAAAAACAATTCAAGAAGAAATAAGAAAAGATAGGAATGAAAAAAAAATTCGGAAAAATATACAAAAAAAGGAACACATGAACACTTCACCTGAACAGAATCGAATGGTTGAAAAATCGTTCAATTGAAGAAATTCGACTTCGATCAAACCGATTTAGTCGATTATTTAAAAAATCGATCGTTTGAAGAAGGAGAATTTCGGATAAGCCGAGAAGTCGATCATTCGAAAAAGCGCGAGCTTCGAATTATTCGAAGAAGTCGATCAATCAAAAAACGCAATTTTTAATGAGAAAACCTGATTTTCGACTAATTCAAAATGTCGAGCATTCGACAAAAATTTCAGTCTGCCCAATTATGATGGAATGTTAATCCACTTTCCAGGTTTCAGAGGTCGTATAAAAATTCTCGCCCAATTTTGCCAGGGGGTGGGGGTGCTATTTGGAGAGGTGAATACGAATACGACATTATATTTTAGTTTTACGGAGGATTATGATAGAAAAGCAGTGATTTCGTCAAGATCTCCGAACTTTGCACAGAGAGGGTTCCTGAGTTCTAACCACGAATCCGTCGCTTGCTTTCTGAAGGGCTAGGCCTCTTTCAGAATACGATGGCTGTGCGACGCGACCGAATGAAAACCATACGTATCAATCTGGTTGAGCCTCAGATCTATTTTACACCTCCATCGCTGATCGCCGCGATGGTATGTTTTGAATACAGATCGACGTGCGACGCGATCTGGGGCCGTATGCATGAACGACTTACCCGCGAGGTAAGGGTAAATGTTATCTTCCTGTGCTCTATGCGTCTGTCTCGCTTCTCCGCGGGGCGCATAGAGCACAGGAAATGCAGAGATTCTTCCCGTGACATTTACCCTTACCTCTCGGGTAAGTCGTTCTTGCATACGGCGCCTGGTTATCATCACATCGCGTCGCGCGGCGATCGAAATCTGGAAGAAGCCTTACATCAGGTCGCAGCACGTTCAGACAAAATTGCGGGGTTACATTGAGACACAGCTAGCCGTCACGGCGACTGCAACTCGTTCAAGAGCGCGCGCTTCTCGTGGATTTTGGGCAGAGAGTTGAAACCTCTGAGTGTGTTAGACTTCTCAAGGAGTGTGAAGGACCTTACAGCACTAAAAGAAAAGCGAAATTAAATTCGGATTGCTTGGGAATGCTGTGAAGCTAGAAAGGTGGACAATTCCGAAACAATGACCCGCCTTAAGTATGCAACCAAGCAGGCTTCTTTTAGACAGGACCAAGACGAGGTTTCGTTCTCATGAGTACGAGGCCAATCGCGAAAGCACAACACGCACAACACGAGCTTTTATAAAAACTAGGAGAAAATGAAAAAGGAGGGGTGATAGGACGAGTTATCCTAGAAGCCGCCACGAGGGTCAACTTCGAGGTGAAGTGAGGTACGGAAGCCATACGATAATAAACCAACATTAATCCTTCTGAACTCGTGAACAGATTATTGGAATCGTGACAAGCACATCAAGAAACCCCCTTGACGAAGTTTTACACAAAGCTAAAATGCCGACCTACTACGGTTTAAGTGTCGTAACCTACCATAATCTCCCACAATGAAAACGAATTCAAATTCGAGTTCAGCACCTCAAATAACCCCCCACCCCTTAACAAAGTTTAGATCAAGTAAACCAATCGACCACAGCACCCCGGACGGTGGAAAAGTGCCAATATATTTTTTCGCAGAACTTACGTGAAAGGATTCGTGAGACGTGAAGAGATCTTCTTGAAACCGCCCGCAAAGGAGGGGCTAACATACCTAAACATTATTGTCTTACTAATAATATGCATATACGGAGAACTTGGGATGAATTTTCATTGGATGAAATGGCTCGCTTTCTATGGCTCAATACATATATGTAGGTATGATTCACTGAACAGTGGCGAGGAGTAAATGTTTACTTATTGTTACTAGAACTACTATTCCCTTCCTGATTTAAAAGTCCATAAACACCTATTACTAATAATTGTTCTCGAACTTCGTTAATGCACTCAGAAGTTTCGGAATAAAAAAAAACCGGCCGAACGTTAAATTGCCCATTACAAACTCTGTAACTCCTATATTCTTGCAGAGAATGGCTTTCACCTCTCTACCGGAGCGTTTCATAGAGACAACATGGAATGGGAAAAGAAAAGAAAAGAGAAACAGAAAAAAATGGCAACGGAAGGGTGTGCGAAAATCGATCGATTACCTACTTTTACGCAGTTGCAGGCAATGTGTGCAACTTCACGTCTATTGACTTATTGGCAACGGGGCGCGATTTCAGCATTGGAGCACCTTATTTCAATGTTCCTGAAATAAGGGGAGAGGTGCATTTCTAAAATCGTGAGACCAAAACAACGTTGAGATTTGATCCATAAAGCCGTCTACTCGACTGATAATTAGAAAAAATAGCCTCTGCAGGGTGCCTAGCTAATCTAGGTTGACGCCATCTACAGAGCCATGAATGGCTGAAAGAGCTTAGATATGACTCTGTTTCAATACAAATGAACTCTTGTTTTCGATCATCATAGCGGTGGCTTTTTCGTCGGAGCCTCCTTATCACTAATTTTATTTCACCGAGGCTCACCGCTCCGCCGCTGGTGGTAATCGAAACCGACAAGTCACTAGGGATTTATCAGAGCTTACTTAGTAGGTAGGTTGTTTCATTCCAAGTGAACTCATGTTTTCGGTTATCACAGCGCGGAGCTGTGGCTTTTTCGTCGAAACCCATTTATCACTAGTTATATTTCACCGAGGCCCACCGCTCCGCTGCCGGTGATAATCGAATTCAACTGGTCACTAGGGATGTATAGTTCAGTTCCGCAATCGCGTTCAGTCCTCATTATCACAATCGTGTAGAAGCGAAGCGGTTGTTTTTGAAAAAATCAGCTCGAATCATTCTCAAAACAACCGCTTTGCTTCTACGATTGTGATAATGAGACTGCGGACTGAACGCGATTGCGGAACTAGATCATACCAGAGCTTAGGTACCTTGCTACACAAATTTTGCAGACATGCCTGCACCTCAAACAACACAGTGGTAAGCAGAAGAGAAAATTAAATTCGAGAAAAAAAATGTGAGGATCACGAAGTGAGAAGGAAAAGATAGTCACAGTCAAAACCTATCGCAGCATTTCATCCAAATATTCAAGTTTTCAAATGCCCAACTTATTCGAGGACTTGACTTTTTCGTTCTCTTTTCAGATATTCGATTAAGTTGAATTATTGATTTTTTCCGAGAATCTGACTACTCGGTTAATTTGGAACTCTCGATACATTCGTTCTTCGAATACTGAATCCATTCGAAGATCCAATTCATACTGTGTTTCGAATATTTGACTTTTCAGGAAACCAAATCAATCGATGATTCGAATACGGTGCCCGCTTTGGTTGGCACTATTTGACTATTAAACTACCGACGAAAAATTTGTTTATCCCTCTATGTGAAGTTTTTCAAAATTGTTCAAATATTCGTATGTGAAGTTCGGACCAGTTTTCGATAAATTGAAGGCAGTGTTCACTATAAATTTCACTCCTTTCAACATTCTATTGTTTTTGCGGGTCACTTCAATGCTCACACGTTGTGCATGTTTCTCAGTTCTGATGTTAGAGGAAAAGACGTCGAAGAATAGGTAGAGAATTGTGATCTGGCTAACCAAAATGATTATCAGGCCCCCTCGTCTCTCTGCCACTGGCCGATCTTCTAGCTAAGTTATCTCCTTTGTTTCTTCCAATTATTCTGATGTTTTCTCTTGGACCACATCCACGAATCTTTCCCGTGATCACCTTTCTGTCTCAGGCAGCGTCCATACGTCGCGAGAGCGCCCGCTCCCTCTCTTCAGCGCTCGCTCCTCAAGCCTAGTTTTGACTGCAGGTGGTCGCTGCGGCCATGCGAGGGGACAACTGTTCCTTTTCATCGCGCGTAATGGAAAGCCGCTCCAATTGTGATCGCTTCGTGGCAAACGTCCTACATCCCTGGGTCGCGGCGACGAAACTTATGTTTTTACTGCATCGCTGCTTGAATGGTCGCTGACCATCGCTTCATCGCTGCCATTTTCTGGCAGCGATGGAGCGATTGCCAGCGAATGTCACGTTTCTTCTAATGAACGTTGACCCTTTCACATGACAAGATCAGTGTTTTCGAGTCGAAATGCGTTATTGATGAATACCGGCCATTAATTTCACTGATTGATTGAATTTCATTTATCATCCGTGGGCCTATGCACTATGACCAGAATCGCTGCCGCTGCTACATCGCTGCAGCAGCGGGTGAAAAATCGCTGCGATGAAAAACAGCAGCGATGCAGTCAAAACTAGGCTTCAGAGCTCTCCAACGCTGATGGGTGCCCGTACCGACAGAAAGACACCCGCAAAGGCATCCTGTCTCGTGTCGATTCGGTTGAAAACGTTTTACCAGGTGATCAAGCATTAGAATCGACTCGTTTGTTGCTTATTTACCACGGTCTGTGATGGTCTTGGTAGGCCTATTAATAATGAGGGCATTGGTTTCCAGGCTTAACTCTTATTGCTCGAGGGATAAAGCAAACGGTCTGAAAGTAATTGCTTCTCTCCCAAAGTGAGCGTGAGCGGGCGAAAGCGGGTGTGAGCTCGCTAGAGCGAGCGTAAGCGGGCGTGAGCGACTGGCAAATCGTGTGCCGTCGATGGCGCCGTTCAACGCTGATAAGGGGTCTGCAGAGTTACACCGACCGGCGACTGGTCGCCGAGCGTCAGCATTGAAGCGGCGACAAAAATGGTTACGAACATTATCGTCGCGGCGTCGGTTGCTGCTTGCTGGCAATGACGCAGGGCCGTCGCGGCGTCGAAGCACTCTGCGCTACCCCGTCGTCGCCATTCACGCCGCGTTCCCCCTCATCGCTGAATGTAATCAAAACTGCTCGGTCCCGAGTGGAATTAGAGCCGCGAAAGGCTCTCTCGGTGTGTAGAGAGGCCCTGTCCCCGAGGGTATTGGTTTTGAGGTAGGTTTGGCTTTTGTTGTTCGAGTAATAAAGCAAATCGCTCGAAAGTGGCTGCATCTCTCCCGAATCAGGCGTGAGCGAGTGAGAGGAGGCGTAAACGCTCGGTAGCGGGCGTGAATGCGCGAGAGCGAACGCAAGTGCCCGCCAGCGGCTAGAAAATCGTGTATTAATGACCATCAATTTTGCGAATTCGCACGCTCTCGCAACGAGCTCTCTAGATGTCTAGCTCCTTATTCAGCGACCGTATTCATGAAACTACGGCAGCCTCCCGAGAGGGTTCAAAGTTTGCTCGCCACATACATCGGCCGGCTCTAAAAGCCTTCCCGGGGGGCTCCAGTAGGGTCATGAATACGGCCACGGGTGTTGGCCATGTGGTCTTATCCTAATCTTTGTTCTGCAAAGTGGCGCTTGTTTAGTGATGTTGCACTTCGTTTTCCGCCTGATTACCTATTGAGTGGAGATGTGCACCAGAAAGAACGTCTTCTGATCGATGCCACTCGCAAGGCCATGGAAGCTACTATTTCTGAAGATCGCTACAGGACCTTTTTCCCCAGTGTCGCCAGGGAAATATTGCAGATGATTAGGACGAGAGACAGACAAAAAGCCGCAGACCATCTGGATCGATATATCGCGCAGTTTTTTCATGACCGGCCACTTCGCTGTTTGCTCCGCCTGGACTCATATGAACGGTACAGCCTTCAGATTTAGAGAACCTCGACAGGTACAAGGATTGTTGGGAAAAGTACACTGAGAAGATCAATTCAAGAGTAATGGGGCAACGGCACGAAAACTGCTAAGGGAAATCCTCGGCAGAAGCAACCCCGCCAACAAGTCAACGATTAAATCCGAGGTTGGGGATTCCAAACCAGGAAAGGAGGCTGGAAATTCTCAGCGCAACGAATCTCTCCATTATTCCCTTTAAACGAATTAGGGGCAGTGGTTACGATGAAAAACGTTATCGAGAAAACTACGAGAATCAGCTTAGATCAAAACAGCTGAAAAGTTATGAAGGTAGAGCGGTGAAAAACGGGCTAGAATTGGAGTTTCTAGGGCTCAAACAAGCCAGTTCGTGCACACATGCACAGCGCCGACCAAAAAGATCGCACTCTCATGCAAAGTAGTCAAAAATCATCGACATTCAGAGGAAGAAATAAATGCAAATTTACCTAATAAAAACAGTTGAACAATTAAAGAAAGCTCTCCAGTCAATGTTTTTGACTAGATGTGTACATAAAATCGAAGGTCCATTGATTGAAATTCAATCTCAAGCCAGCTGATGTTCTTGATATGAGAAGTCATCGATGCCGATGATGTGGAGTGGGCTCGTCCATCGTCAAAAGACAAGAAAGTTCAGGCTTCAATATTCGCCTAAAACAGTGGTTTTTTCGCGATTTTTTCTTATAGGTTCTTCTACTCGAGCTCCAGAAAAGGGTTTAGAGAGAAAAAGACGACAAGCATATTTGATCGCGACCACTGCCTTTAAGTGCCAAGATACTGTAAGGAAGCTCTTCAAGCTGCCACTCGTGGATGAAATTGTTGCAGTTACGATCTTGCTTGCTTGCCTGCCGTCCGGTTCCCTAAGCTATTCGGTCTCGGCTTGGATCCTTCACTGAGGTTTCAGAAGAAATCTGAGCATAAGCAAGGTGAAGTAAGAACAAGTCTCTATGTGCTGTGGGTGGGAAGTTCTGAGGAAAAAATAAAAAACGCTCCCGAACACGTACAAGTATAACCTACAGCCGGCTTTGGAGCATAGCTTCGTTGGGTGGAGCCATGTACTCCACCGACCTTCACCTCTGGGCAGGTGAATGGGGGAACCTTCACCATTGGGAAAACCGGTGACAACCGGTAAAACGTCCCGAAAAGGAATGAATGTGATCCAACACTAATGTAAGTCATTTTCAAGATTGGGTGGGTGTCACTGCCGGTTTTTCTTCCATAACGTTTTTACCTTAGAATATAGCATTTTGGTTAAGGTTGTTTTTGGAATCCCCATGAAATTCTGCATCGAATAGCGTTTTCAGTTTCAAAAAATACGTTCCCATTCTACCAGCCGATTTCAGTTTATAAAAATCATTTTTTCGCCTGAAATTATCGGTTTTTCGTCCATAACTTTTTTGTGCTTAGAGATAGACCTTTGGTAAAGGTTGTTTCCGGAATTTTGATCAAATTCTACTTCGACTAGTGTCTGCAGTTTGGAAAATATTTTCTCGATCTTTCAGCGTAATTGATTTTACGAAACACCGGTTTTTCGCCTATAACTCTTCAACCGCTGAAAATAGGGTTCTGGTGAAAGTAGTTTTTGAAATCGTCGTGAAATTCTGCGTCGAATGATATATCGGGTTTCTAACTTTGCTTGCCCCATAAGTCAGCCAAGCCGGTGGCGCCGAGCCCCGTTGTTGTCTCCAGCAGAACTCTGCGCCTCTCATTTAAACCATTGAGACGAGAGCACCCTATAAAGATAACTTTGGAGATCGGCTCCGCCGACCTGGCTGGCTTATGGGGCGAGCAAAGTTAGGAACCAAATATACAATTCGACGCAGAATTTTACGTTAAATTCAAAAACATTTTTTTCAGATTTCTTTCTACATTTCTTCAACGGTTAAAGACTTATAGGCAAAAAACCGGGGTTTCGCAAAATGAATTAAGCTGAAGGATAGAGAAAATATTTTTTCCAAACTGGAAACGCTATTCGATGCAGAATTTTATGTGGATTTCGAAAACAACCTTCACTAAAGGGCTGTCTCTTGGGGTAAAAAAAGTTATGGACGAAAAACTGATTGCTTTTAGTGAGAGAAATGTTACTTCATAAATTGAAATTGGCTGAGAGACCGGAAACGTATTTTTCTCAACATGAAAACATTATTCGACGCCAAATTCGATGGAGATTTTGGAAACAGCTTCGTTCAAAGATCCATCTTGAGGGGCAAAAATGTAATGAGCGAAGAACAGGGGAGTTTTTCAAAAATGGCTTAAAAAATTTTGCCAAAAATTTTACCTCCAACACAGCTCAAAGAAAATTCTTCATGACCTAGGCATCTTCGCATCTTTCGCATCAATAGTGAATTTCTGAAGAAGGTGATGTAACTAAAAAAATGTTTCAAAATTGATAATTAAAAATAAAAATATATTGGGTGCAAGAAAAAGAGGATTAAGAAAGCTTTAATTTTTGAAGTTGCAAGTCTATAGGGAACCTTCACCATTCCACACTCAGGTATTCTAAATAACCTTCACCTCTCGGACCCCTGTTTCCACCCCAACGAACCTATGCTTTGGAGTGCGCTGCTGCAGTCTGGCCGCTCATCATGTCGGACACATTCTGATCTAAAATGCAGCGTACAGTCTACAGCAGCGAGGATAAGCGATTGTGCAGTTGCGTAATTCCACTAAACATACTGTAGACAGCGCCATAATCGGCGGGAAAGCTGTAATTTTTTCCTGAATCTCAAAAGAAAAAACATCGGAAATGTTGAAAGCCGTGTGCTTTTCCATAGACAAACATTATTATTAGAACTAAATACGTTACCATGGATACACGCAAGAAAAATAAGAAATTTTTTTGTGTAATTTCCAACTTTTTTGTGATTCTTCCTTTTTTCTTGTTATTGCTGCGTATCTATGATAAAGATTTCAGGTGTAATGATAATGTCTGAGGAGGAGAACTTAGAGTTTCTCAACGTACTCTGAGAGTTTTGGGCGCGAAATAGCTGCGATATAACCCACCAGGCTCCCTGCGGGCTCCTGGTGGGCTTTTTTCAGCTATTTCGCGGCTATTTCTCGGGTTCTCAAGAAACGGACAAGAAGTAGGCTAAATATAATAGATAAATACTTAGAAGAAACAAAATTAACCAATACGCAACCGTCACCGCCGTATATCCACCTGGAGAGCATTATTTCTCGGCTATTTTGCTGCGAGCGTTATTTGGCGGCTATTTGGCGGCTATTACGCGGCAAACAGGCATTTCGCGGCTATTTCTCGGCCAAAACTCTCAAAGTATCTATTGTTTTTTCTTCAGAAATGAGAAAATTATAACTTTGCCGCCCACTATGGCGCAACCTACGCATGTTTAGTGGAAACTCGCAATCGCAGACCCCTTACTGTGTTGTCGTGAACCGTATCCAAAACGCTCTTTTGCGAATTGCCAAAGGCAGTAGTAGAGGATTCTCAATAGAACACTTGCATGCCTAAGCCCAACTTTGTACTACGAAACACTTTGGTGGTACCAGCATTTCATGCAGTGCAAGATAGTTCTTACAATCACTACTAAAACCATGTTGTTTCGTCACGTCGTCATCGATTGCGTTCAAGTATAAATTCAACAGCCTGAGGCATGTGAACAGTGTACGGTTTTTACCTCAAAACTTTATCAAATGCATTTTGCATGACAGAAACCTAGTTTTCCTGAGTTATTGACAGAAAGCAGAGGTAGCAGTAAGGCTAGCTTTCTAGTGATACGCAATGTTTTATCATCGGTCCGCCCACCCGGTGATTTCCTCATCCGCTGTCATCCACGTATAGCATGGATATCGACCGCGTCGGATACACCGAGTGATTTTTCTTCAACCTCACTCTCCATCATTTTAAACATACGTGTATCGACCGGGTGGGTGTTGGGGGGTGCGGGGGATACACCGAGTGATTTTTGCATCCCATTTCCAATGAATTCTGTGTGTATCGACCGGGCTGGAGACGTCGGCTCATCCAACTATGACCGGGGCCTTACGTCGGGAGCGTCAAGGTTGATGTGATATGGATGAAGCATGTGTAACTAGCAATCTGGGGTGCGTTCCAAGAAGATTCCCATGGGAGGAAAATGGGTCTGATAAGATATAACGAATGATAATCTAACAGATAAGCTCATTTCATGCAGTCTCTCAATCTATAATTGGTCGGCTCTTGTCAGATTCATTTTTCCTCCCGTGGAAATCTTCTTGGAACGCACCCCTGGGTGGTTCATTTGCTCATTCGCCCTCTTACTCGTCAGTCTTCAAGATTCTAGCGTGGTTCGTCCCTTGAAAGAGACTAGCCTACACCACATGTCTTTATCAGAACTGATCGTTTCACTCGAACTCGATAAACTACACCATAGGTCGAAGCGAAATTCATGCTGGGGTGCGTTCCAAGAACATAACCATGGCAAAACGCGTCCATAGAAACGTAGCCACGGCCACGTGGGAGCAATTTTCAGTCATAATTCGCATCCATGGAAAACAAAGTTGTCCATGGGAAGGTTGTTTTGCCTCCCACAGCGTCGTGGAAAGTTCTTGGAACGCACCCCTGGTTAATCGCTTGCTTGCAGTGTGATGGGCGTGCAGACCAGAGAGAAAGGCCAAACAGCGCTATTGGTTTGAAACTAGTTGGGGGGGGACACTTAAGATTTTTAATGAATTAATTGATATGAAACCTTTTTAACATGTTTCAAACACGTGATACGACACGTTTAACACGTTTCTAACACGATTAACATGTTTTTTTAATACGTGTTGCCGTGGAGAAAATCTCCATTTCTCTGAATGAGTCTTGAGTGCCCTCCTCCCAACTAGTTTCAATCCGCGCTATTGACCGCCAAACTGGCGTCGACCAGCGATGCTTACTCAGAACGCGATGCTTAGCGATGCTTTCTCAGAACCTCAACGGGTCCGACGCTTCCAACTGAGACGACGGGGGGGGGGGAAGAAGAAAAACTAATTCTCCCCGCATCTCTTCTCACATGCCCTTCCCTCTGATCTGCCTGCCCTCCTCACTGTTTGGCGCCATAAGACGACCAACCAGGTCGGCATGCGTGTTAAAGACACAGTACACCTTCAAACATGAATTTCGTGGTTTCTGTTTGGTTGTGTAGCAGACTTCTTTACATATATCACTTGCCAAGTGCAAGAACTCGATTCCTCCAAGTAAGCGAGATATAAGCGACCATCACAGGCCCGACCTCCTTCGTTCACCACAACGGGCCACACCCCCTACCAGATTTCCGAACTTGATAGCGGCTAGATGGATGGATGAATCCTCAACAAGTCGTCGTTCTTCAGTCCATTGCCAGACTGTTTCCATCTCCTGACTCGCTCTCGCGCAACGATTGCGAATGAAGAGAAATACAGGCCTGAGACAATTCGTTCACCAATTTTCCACCCTCACAATATAGACATTTTTAAGAAGCCATAACTCTGTTCATAGAAGGTGTTGGACGATTTCAGTGATACCACTGTGATCAGCGTACGACTCTCTCCAAGATCAGCACAAAAACTAAAAAAATAATTTTCTGGGTGTTCTGTGCCTCGTTAAAGCAAGGTCCGGTCAGATTTTGACACCACTGAAATTCGGATTAGATAGATTGGGCTGGTCTAGCTGGCCACCGTCCTAAATTTTCACAAACTCTAAGTCCGTATTTCTGGAGAAAACAGCCTGAAAGTCAGGGATTACGCTATTCGAAGCATGATTATCATGGCTGGAATGACCGATAATTACACAGCACTTTTGAAGAATGCGTGGACAACCGCTAAAATATGGACGATGGCCACACTTTTCTGACTTTCCTGGATCATCGGCTAACGGAAGTGGCTGGAATATTTTGGAGAAGACCGGTTTTAACGCAGTTTTCGCATTCTTCTTCGGACTACCTGTACCATGAGCACAGATTCAGCGGAAAATCTCAGAATCGAAATTCTGCCCGGACCCTGCTTTTAAAGGCAGCAGGCACGCTCAAAAATGGCATCGATTTTATGACATAAATCAAAGGTTTAGAGCTGGTTGCATTGGGAACCGACGAAAAAACGAACGAAAACTGTGTGGTAATAGAGGAATAATGGTTATTTTGTTATCCGGTGAAAGTGGACGAGTTTTACGGCGCGCGGTTGAAACTGCGAATATTAGCAACACAACGGTTGAGATAGAGAAGCCGATATACTCTTACAGCCTGTACTGGAACGTTAACCTCGTTGGAAGCATCAAAAACCAGCCAAAGGGACCGTATTAGTACGGTACTCTTTCGGAATAGACGACCCAGTAGAGAAATTTCATGAGAAATGATCATCTCACTAACGCAGTCGAATGAACACTGAACTGTTTGATGTGACCAACCGAGCGGTAGGTCATGCACGAACAATTGCTGACTTCATTGTAATCTTGAGTGGGTCGTCTATTCCGAAAGAGCACCATTAGTACTATCAATCTGGACGAGTTTGTATTTTGGGACGGGGTTGCAGAAGCTCAGGGGCGGGGTTGCAGAAAGTTTTCGATTTGCATCGCTGAAATTTAGTGGTTTTGACTCGTTCTTGACGCTTCCAACGGCGTGAGCAGTCTACTAGGAGCCATACGACTTCAGAAACGTAATTATCTCAACAACTTTTTCGAGCGTGTCTGCTGCCTTTAAGGCAAAGTACACCCTCAGATTTCGTACCAATCATTTCATTATGAATCCTGAGTCCCCCCCCCTCCCAACAAGTTTCATGCCAGTGTGTCCATCGTCCACTCGTCTCTCAATACTGCAGTGTAAGGCGCTGTTCATACTACTCAACGCAAGCGCGGCATGCGCGTGTCGCGCTGGCGTGGCGTTTGTGTATGAATGGCATGACGCCCCACAAGCGCGGCACGCGCGTCACGCTACGCCCGCTCCGCCATGGCGTCGCCGCTGCAGTATTCATACTGCCACCCGGAACGCCTTGGCGTTTTCATCCACTGATACTATTTATCGATCGTCTCATTCATTTCAGCTTCACCACTCCGCCATGGCGTCGCCGCTGGAGTATTCATAGTCCCCGAAAGCGCGGCACGCGCGTCACGCGCGTAGAAAGTATTCATTCACAAACGCCACGCCAGCGCGGCATGCGCGTGCCGCGCTGGCGTTGAGTAGTATGATTAGCGCCTAAATATCAGTCATTCTGGCCATGTAAACCACTCAAACGCTAACGTCGGACAGGGAACGAGATTCTCATGATGTAAAATAACGTGTTTTGATGTGTCGATTTCGTCCAACACTACATCCTACGACATCACGGAAATTTTTGCTACCTCGGGGAATTCATTCATGGACTTCCTTGTTTTATTTTAGCATGAGAATTTCGTTCCCTGTCCGACGTTAGCGTTCGAGTATGAAAACCTAGTTCGGGGAGAGGAACTTCTAGATCTCGTTAAGAATGAATGATACCGCTTTCGGAAATCGAGTGTTTCATGGGATTCCCTAGGAAAACAGTGACAGATACTGCTATCAGATATCGGTTAACGGAAGAAATTCTTGTTTTTATAAAAGTATCTCGAATCCCCCCCCCATTTAGATTGGCACCTAGAAAAACACCTAAAAATGACCGCAACCCGATGTCGATGCTGTGTAGGCATCCATTTGAAGGGAATTTTCGGAATGCTTCCACGAGTTTATCTCACCTCGAAACTGGAGGGCAGGGATAATATTCGAATCTAATAAATTAGTATGTACTTAGACGAAAATTTCGGATCTCCCGAGAGGGGAAACGGGGGTACTCCGCCGGCACACCACCCCGGCAGCTCCGAACAAATCAGCGGGAAAGTCCCGATTGAAAGGTGGTTCAGCCGCGATACTATCTCAGGTGTCCCCCTTTCCCCATTAGCGGCATGGGCTCTGTCCTCGACACGATCGGGGTGACTGCATTTTTTCATACCCACGGAGTGGGGGTGGTTCCACCGCCACGTTCCACGGTGGGGTGCACCCCACTGTGGACCGTGGGGATATCGACCCACAGCTGGGAACTACCCCCCCTCCCGCCGTGAAGAGATCCCCCTTCCCCTCGGCAACCAAAATTATCCTCCGTCATCTGCATCTTCTGGTGAAATACTCAAGGCCACCTTCCAGGTCCGGCTCCGAAAAGCCGACTGAGACACACTTTGAGGTGAGAAGCCTTTTATACCAGCAACATTGTTGAAGCCTTTGTCCAAACATGTTGATGATCCTGATATCGCCCAAAAACAACGGGGGAGATCCGAAATTTTTCGTCTGAGTACATTCAGCTGCTCAGCTGCCTAAAATGCTCGGTGCGATGGCCGCTCGACGCGCACGCCCACCGGGTGGGCGAGCATCCGCATTCGGATGCACTTGAAGTTTCTCTCTAATATTGAAATTTTCTTACGGTCGATGGAAATTGCGAGTCGACATATTTAGTATGAATAATCATTTCACACGGCCTACTGTTTTGGGAATGAAGAACTTGAAGGAAAAATATAAAAAGTGGTACGGGTGAAACAGTCGTGTTAAGATGTTTTGATAGCTCGATTAATCGAATAAAAAAATTTTGAGTTGCCGAACCATGTCGGCAACGGAGCCGTTCATCTAGTTCCAAGCTTTAATCAATCGCGGCCCTATAGTTGAGGGATATTTTTTTGTTCAAATTTAGTGTCGAAGCTTGCATGAGTCCTGCAGCTCCTATTTATATCCCGCCGGATCTGGAGCCGCAGATACGTCGCCTGTACTTCAGAAATCTTTCAGCAGTCGATGTGGTAGTTAAGGTTGGAGTTCAGTATTTGTGCTCCAGGGAAATCGAGAAAATCTAAAAGTACCTAAAGACTTTTAGCTGGTGAGTTCAAAACCGCATGTGCTTGAATTGGCCAGAGATCGTATACGATGTGAACCGGAATCTTATCTATTGATTGAAGCGAAGTTCATTTATTCAAAACTTAGCTCCTTTGATGTGAGTTCATTTCCTGTTCATGTCAGAAACCCAATAGGAAAAAAGTTTTCAGTACGCTCCTCTCAAACTCACGGGATACGCCATGCCTATGTATGCTCACAATCTGGCGGCTATAACGTAGGTTTTTAGAAAATATTCGAAACGTTTGATTTTTCAATGGAAAATGTTTGCAGAAAATGGTTGAACACCCCTGGGATGGAAACCCAAAAACAACTAGCATTTGAGAAGCAAATTGTATTTAGCAGGAATTTCTTCTCAGCACGAGATGTGTGTTTTTATGACCTTCATTGACCATTTGCAATGAATGCAATGGGTCTGACTGTTCTACCAGTTTCAGATCATAATTGATCTTCCTGGAACAGCATGTCTGGTGGAGTCCGTTCCAAGAGCAATCCCATCCCTGAATGGCTCATCACCAGCTGCTGAAGCTGATGCAGGTTCGGAGCAGGCCAGAGAACAAGCACGCTCGTACCGATCGCGGACGTTGTCACATATCTTACAGCGATGCTCCAATTTTCCGACCAGCCTAGTTTTTCACCATTAGCCAGTTCATCGCGATTGTAAAGAAGTATGACTCGGTCGCGATAAAGAAACCGACATGAGTCGCATGAGATCGAAAAATGATCAGCGAATTAAAGAGATTTTTCGAAAGTTATGAAACTCTTGTTCACAGAAGGATGATTTGATCTATACAATCTTCACACCTTAGAAGAGACAGACATTCTTTTTTACGGCAAAAAAGTATCTTAGGTAAAGGGCGATCAACACATTCCGACAGTTATCCCCTTGCAGCCGTATAACAAGAATCAACCTCGGCTGCTATTTCATTAAACCGCCGAAAAAAACCAATTTTCGACATTTCTAGTGTTACTCCGATTGAAAAGTGCCGTCAGGGGGCGATGATCTGTTAATATTTTTGTCGGCACCTCATAAATAAATAATATCCTCCGTTTCCTAGTGAAATTTATTTCCGTTCATCGCGTGCGTCTGCGCGCGCACGCTGCGTCTCCTTCTCCCACACTTTTTCGCTTTCTCTACCCTCGCTCCGCACAAGCGTGCGAGGGAACAGAGTAAATTTGGCTCGGAACCAGAGGATATGTGAGAAGTCCGCAGCCATGCAGCCGGGGCTTTTTGAATTACGCACAGGATTACGGTAGCCCTGCGTCCATTATCAGTACGAGCTTGCTTGTGGCCAGGAACACTTGGTGTCTAGTTGGAGGCTTGTCAATGCATGGAAGTAGAGAGAAACTGCATAGTCCAATTCGGGGGAGGGGGTGGAATACTCACGATTTTCTCTCCATTAGGTCATAAGTAGGATCAAAGGTGACCGTTTCTTGAAAAACATTTTTTCTCTGCACATCTGAGCTCTTTTTGCAAAATGTGGTATAGCATTCGTAGCGCATTCCTTCCTCTACAAATCTAATGCTCTTTGGAGCATCCCACAAAACTCAACGACTTTTTCACCGCTGTCTCTCCCCTGAGGAGAGTCTCCTCACCCCGCACAAGCACGCGAAGGAACACAGTGAATTTGGCTCCGAAACAGAGGACAAGTGATACTTCACTAGAAAAGTTTCGACCCTAGTTCTGTATGAATCGGTGTGCAATTTTATTTTCTCTGAAGACCCGTCTTGATCCTTTCCGACTTGTGTCGGCGCGTCAGGCGGCGTCTAGAGTTCATTCGCGGCGCGACGCGACGTTATGATTAGCCTACGTATCGATCAAACGACGTCGCGTCGCGTCATCGCTAGGTGTTCACAGTGAAGAGGCGCGATACATCGAATCTTACGCGCAAATTATAATCGCTCCGCGAACATCGCGTCGCGTTGCAAAGCAACGCGACGCGATAATCGCAAGCGATTGTCAATAATCTTTCAACTTCCATCATCAGAGGGACTCAAGGGGCGTTTTTGATTTTCTCACGCCTTTTCCAAGACTAGGTTGATTGAAATTGTCATGGGTTATTGTATTGTTCTCAGATGATACTGGAAGCAATTTTGTCTGCGTATTCAAAGGCAGTGTTCACGATGAAAAATGTTTGCAAAATTCCACTAGGATTGGGTGGTGGAGGGACACTCTGTAACGTTAACATCGAAAGAACGCATGAAAACAAGCCAGGGAGAGCCCCAAAAGAGCCCGAAGTTTGCAAATTCGAGCGCATTAGAAAACCCCAAAAGCGCATCACACGCTTACCGACGTATTGAACAAATGAATGCTCGAGATCGTTATGAGATGAGCGATGATTTTCAATCATTAGCCCCGTTCTTCCCTTCACTCTCAGCTTCTCTCTTTACTCAGGTCAGCTCCGCATAGATCGGCTGCAAAAGACGGAAGTTACAAGTCTCGGATAACTTTCGTCCACCATGCATCCTTGGCTCAACTTTCGAAGGACCACCACCTGCGTTCACAGAAGGTCTTGTATGATTTCAGAGACAAAAAATTGGAATCAGCATGGGGCCGTTTTCAAGATAGGCGGAAAAACAGAAAAACGATTTTCATCGTGAACACTGCCTTTAAGGACAGTGTGATGAGGGCGATAGTTTCAAAGAGTTGACAAGCTAAAATTTTTTTTACGGTTCACAAACGAAATAAGCATATTCGGTCTCATTTCACCGAAACATCCCTATTCTGTACTATCAACTCCAAAAAAATCTAAGCATCATTCGCTTCCGATGTCTTTTTGATTGTTTCGTCATTAAAGAAGCAAGTTGTCGCAACGAAAACAAAAATGTGCCATAATAATACAGATAAAAGATAAAAAAGGTACATTACACTTAAATAGACAGAAAAAGATCAAATATTGAGTTTTGCTTAGTATTGCTTGAATACGGAAAATTGCGGAAATTACGCAATTGCGCGTAGTCGCCAAGCGTTGGCGCGCCGTTCACACTTTGATTTCCGCGCGACGCGATTTTCGCGTCGCGCTGACATGTGCCATCGCACATGTCAGCGAACACCAAAACTCTGAACACCGCCTCACGCCACCTGCGCCATGGCCGCGACGCTCGCACCAACTTCTTCATTGTTTTGATCGCTGATTCGTCATCGATTTTGAGCCAGTTTTATTCCGCCTCGCCATCGCGCCGCAGCTTTAGTATTAATAGCCACTCGCATGGAAACTGTTCATACCTCAACGCGACGCCCGCGCGTCACGCGCGTGACGCGCTGGCTTGAGGAGAATGAATAGCCCTCAAGGAAGCGTCCATATCTGGCGGCACACCGAATCGATATGTATCATTTGCTTAACCGCTACCGCCCGCCACGGCACGCTGACTCCCTTCATGTCTCGCTCATGATGAGCAGCTTCGATAACAGAAGAAGAGCGGCAATAAGCCGTCACGAGCGGCAGCGTCCCGCTAGCTATGGACGCTACTTAACCGCCGGTACGTATCGCTCGAAGGCTGTAGGTCGAATTTCAAAAAGGTTCCATCATAATACAGTCGTTCTGGGAACCAGATTCCGGTCCTCCATTGCGGACTACTCGTCCTGTGACTACTTGGTCCCTGCACGATTCACCCCTCCCCCAGCACGATTATCGTCGTGTTGCGTAATGCAAAAGCCGTTGTCCGCAAATGCGGACCGGAGTTTGGCTCCCAGACCATCAGTACACTAGATTTTTTGCACCGCAGTTAAAGTTTGGAATAATCAGTAATTAGAGAGTAATGTTCGCCCCGATATCTTTGATCACCTTTACTGCGCGGAACTTTTGAATGTGCATCAGCTCTGCTAGGATAGCCCTTGAGGTATGCTTGCTCTAGATACAAAAACAGCCGTCCCATTCACCATGCAGGAAGATATCGTCAGTGAGGTGCTCGACGCGGAGGGGTAGGTTTTTCATGCTGTGATCGAACAAAACACCAAAAAAAAATTGGAGCACTTATAGTTGCAGCTGCTGGTGGTCCGATATAGTTGGCACGAAGAAGGTGCGGACGAAGGGAGTGAAATCGACATCACACGAGACCACACAAGTCAGTACTAGCTAAGAGGATATCGGCCTGCTGCTAGTAGCATAATAGCATCTGGTAAAATACTTTCAGAAGGAAACACCCGTGCCGAATGTGCTGCCTACAACATCTGATTTATCCAGCAAGCAAGCAATGGAGTAAGCATTTCCTCATGTGGGAAGGTTCTCGGGACACAACTTAAAGGCAGTGTTCACGATAATCTTCGATTTTGAGATTAACCGCTAAATCGATTGTTTGGCCTCCGGGTAGAACTGAAATGACGAAGAAATCGAGAAAAACGCCCTAGAAAGGACCCAAATCCTTTACTCTCACTCCACCTTTTTACTCTCACTGGAACTGTTCATTGTGACAATGAAATCTTTTGTGGACCCGTCCCCTTGCGATTCTTCTTACTCTCTACTGCTCCGCCCTTTTCTTCGGACCCCTAACTAATACTCGCTTTGCCTAAAATATTAATCCATTTTTGATTAGCCCCGCTTTTTACTGGTGACAACCACCGGGAACGTGTGCATCCAGTCGGACAACTACTCCACGCCAGAGAATAGTGTCACGGAAATAATAAGACGGTTCTTGTTTTATGTGCAAGAAACTCGGGAACGAAAATCACTTTCATGAACACTGCCTTAATAGAGGCGGCAGCATACACGCTGCAAAGCATAGTCGAGATAACAGCATGGGCCGGCCCGCACGGCCCGTACTATGTCGTCAACGACGTTTGAAGCGCTGGAAAACTGTCCAGGATGACAGTATTTGACAATGTTTAGCGAGCAATCTTGCCTTCCACGCCCGTATTTTCACACCTTTGAGTAACAAGAATGAGAATCGATACATGTGAAAACGTGTGATAGTAGAGAGTGATAGCACTATCAAATGGAAGTGCACGAGGAGAAATGGCTTGGTTTACTTGAGTATAACATGTCTGCATGCCTAATGACTTATCGTCCACTTTCGAGGAATGCCGCTCTACTTTGGCTGACCTCTTGAAATGGAGGATTTTTTATCAGTGCACAAACATGTTATATTGAGGAAAAATCGAGTTTTTTCTCTACTGCACTCCCTTTTATAATTGCTATCATTCTAAGTTATCACACACATGTTTTCTCAAGTATCGATTCTCATTCTGTTACTCGAAGGGGTGTGAAAAATGCGGGCGTGGAAGATTGTCGATTGTCAAATACTGTCATCCTGGACGGTTTTCAGCGCTTCAAACGTCGTTGACGACATAGTGCAGGCCGTGCTGATTTCTACCTATGCTGTTATCTCGACTATGCTTACGAGCGTGTATGCTGCCTTTAAAGCGACCTTTGGCCCCGAGTCGCGCGTCAGTTCAGCTCGTATTACCAATCAGCGGTTCTGCTTCCGTTGCTGTTCGGGCCGCTGCTGCTGCTCTCCGGGCTCCTACAGCTCGCCCGAACCCAACAGCAGTGGCCTAGAGATTGGAAGAACGAGCGAGCCGTCAGGAAGCCGATTCATGTTCGGTGCTGCTCGTGGCCGAGAATTGCCTGAAAGATTAGAACTTTGCCGTAATACCATTACACTGTCAAGATAGTCTCAAATTTTCAGATCACAAGGAGATGAGGTATCCAGTGGGTATGTGAACGTCGAGCAGCACCCAACACCATGTGGAGGAAATTAATAGACCACTGTTGAAACGAAGTCAAATTGTAGCATATTAACAATAGGGTTACTGTGAATTGTGTGCTTTTGTGAAATAGCGGTGACAAATGAAACGTTGCTGTGGAATGAGTTAACGTGCAAAGGATTTTCTTTTCCTGACCTAAGGGCACGGTCCAACTTCAGGAACGAAATCTGTGATTTCCATATTATTGTGAGGTAGACACATCCTATATAACACCTGCCAAGTCCGAGCTCTCAAATCCTCCGAATGAGCGAAAATTAGGAAGATGCGTCTGGGCGGCATCAGCCACTTCGGCATAGAACCAAATCGAAGCGTGACGCGATTCTGATTGATAATCAGTGGGAGTTCGCAGTCGCTCCTTGTATCGTGGGAAGCTTGAGAAAGGTTTCTGGATTCCTATAAAAAACTCCTTTCCGCATCAAATTCAGAAATTCGGATGCGGTTAACGATTGCTTACACCCTTTTCATACTTCTGCCGCCGCGGCAAACGCCGCACTTCCACCTACGGTGAGATCAGAGCGCCGGAACGTTACGAAGTCAGATGGAAGTGTGCACATGACTTAGTTGTACATGGGAGTGCCAGCAAAGAGCCTAGTTGGACAATGGATCCCTTTTTGAAAGTTGCAGCCCTACCTCAAAGCGAGGCAATAGTCGCGATGGCGGTGGAACGTTTTTGATCATTTTTGCAGCGTTGGAGGCTTTAGCCGCGTTTTGCTTCTTGCGCACCAGCATCAAAATTTCTGAAAATTTCGCCAGCACCCTCTTGGGCAACGATGTCACCTGTTCACTTCCACTTACAAGGGAAACCTTTGCGAATTGAGCAAAATGAAGAAGCTGGCGGGGATGTCCATGCTAAAAGTGGTAATAACTGTGAGCGCCTCTTGTCCCAACCCATATTCCAAAAAGTTATCAGCTCAAAACGGTTGGTCATAGTACTGAATTCAAGTTTGCCTTACCGCAAGTTCAAAAAACCGGAAATGATCTTATATTCGTGTTCAGCGCCCGAAATAAACCCCATGAGCACAACTTGAACGAATTATGAAAGAAATCATAGGCTAGAAGTTACGGGAGCAAAGCACTAAGCAGCCAGCTGGTACCCGCCTTGTTTACGGAGCATCAGGCAGGAGCATCGTGGCGCTGTGGTAGTGCGCCGGACCTCCCATGCACTACTGTGGTTCGAATCCACCCGGTGGCAATCCTTTTGCAAATTCTATAACTTTGAAGTTTTTTCCTGAAATCTCATGCTGAATGTTATTTGAACATTTTACCGTGTATTATGACCTTGCGGTCAAGACATAGATCAAAGTAATATGTATCCCCAACAAATATTTCTCTTGAACTTCTGGATAAATTGCGCATTTCGCTCAAAATTTGTCCGATACAAATTTTTCCGAACGCTTTGAGTATTTTTTTAGAACCTGTTCGCTAACTTCTTTTCTTCCCTCGATGAGACGGCAGCGACACTGGTACGCCATTGAAATGTGAGTAGATGGATGACTGCATGAGAGTTGGTCGACATCCATGGCTAATGGCGGTCGGGACTGTGAGATGATTTTAGCTATCAGCCAAATGCAACTATTGATTAGAAATCGATATGTCAGTTAAGGCGCAGCCGCTCGTTAAAGGCAGCATACACGCTCGTAAACGTGGTTGAGATAACTACGGAAATAGAATGGTATGGCCCAGATTACAACGCCTTCGCATTTTGAAGTGTCAAAAACGGTCCACAATGCCGCTACATGAGTTAGAAGTAGGCCCCGCCCTGTATTTTCACGCCCCCTGTATTTATCCCTTTCCTGCAACGCAAGGTTGCTGGGTCATATTCGCCGTCGGTTCTGTTAGTGGATTGCCTAACAAGTGAACCACACACGTCACTGACGGCAAAGATGACCCAGCAACCCTGCTATGGAGCGAAAGAGCAAATACAGGGGGCGTGAAAATACAGGGCGAATAACTCATGTAACGGCGATTAATGAGTCATTACGACACCTCAAACTGCGTAGGCGATATGTTAATAAGCCATACGGTTCCTGCATTGTTATCCAAACCACGTTTACGAGCGTGTGTGCTGCCTTTAAGCAAAGTTTTAAGCAGCATGGCTCTGGCACATAGTCGAACATGCTAGCCTCCATTTTTCTGATCCCAAAACCCTGATTTCGCCGTAGCTCAAGGTGCGGCATTCGGCGCGGCTACAAAAGTATGAAATGGGCTTCATAGACGGAGGATGTGAACGCAACCGCTGCGAGACAAGCAGTATTCGTTGTATTGCCTAATGGTTGAAGCACTAGTAATACCATTGAATCGCAGCGCGTTGCGGCTCCGATTATCCGCAACTGCTGGTATGAAGTGCTCCTCGAGTTGTAGGGTATGACAACATCTGTCAACTGATGATTAGAAGACAGAGTAAACCACTCTTCTTTTTGGAAGTTGAAGTCATGGTCATGTGTGCGTTGTTCACCTTTGGTGTGTGATTTTATGGGTCGCCGCCCTCTGCAGCATATGTAAAGAATGCAATGCAATTATTGTTCAGGAAGTTCTTGTCCGAAATTCAAAGTGACACAAACACATTGTAAATCACGTTCCATGCAAAGATAATTTAGCGATGTTGACGACGTAAGCGATACGTCGTCATTGCCCTGACTGACAATACCGGTTCGGGCATCCAATAAACACACGCTACGTTTCACTCCTGTCTCTCACCTCTGCAAATTACATCTGCATATTTGTAACAAGTTGAGACGTTTCTTGTACAACCTCCTCGGCAACAAAAGGAGTCTGACTTGCTGTTTTCTCAGAGAGGACAAGGAAAGCATGGGTCTGTGCTACATTAAAGGTGGTGTTCACTATAAAAAATAGTATTCTAGTTTTCAATGTTTTTAAGTGGGTATGTCTACGAAGTAGAGGGTAATATGGAAATGTTCCCACAGGACGCTCAAATACTGAAAAATAACTGTTCAAAGGAATCTCTGAAACATTCAACTACGCCTGTTTGGTGTGTTTCGGGAGACTGCGGACACAGCGTGAAACCTAACTTCGGAAATGGTTTTGCGCTTAGAAAGTCTTAGGTAGGTGACTTCGTTTTCTATTTCTTGTACCGAAAACTGTTTAAAAATGAGCGAGTCCATTTCACATGTTTGGATTTTAGAATCTTTCGCGACATAGGGTATTCAAAAATCCGGCATTTGTTCTTCTGGTGGAACGAGCGAAAGACAACTGATATATGACGTGGGCGGGGTGATAAAGGGGTCGGCTGGCTCATGAGAGTTTAACCCAATTCCTGGCCGTTTTTCGTCGTCTTCCGTTCTTAATAATCTTGGAGGGACCCGAAACATACGTTTCTGCAAAAATCGGGAAACTTTACCATCTTGAACACTGCCTTTAATTCAGTAAATTAGGTGTGCGTACAAATAAGTTTTGAGGGACTCACGAAGTATGGCGCAACTTGCGTGTTGACTTGCTTAGCGTGTCAACTGTGTGTACAGCATGTTGAAGCTCCATCGATTCTCTGTGAAAATTTATATTTGCATTTCCGCTGACGTGTAGACGACATCCATTATTCGGGCTATAACCATGTCAACCTTGGTGCAAAAAACACATTTCGTGGAAGTTGCTGCTTGGCTCGGCTGGGAGAAAAGAGCACATGATAGACACAGATTTTCGCGTCAAAAACATATAACACCAGTTGCCAAGAATGAAAGACTTTTATCGATTCTTTCATTCCCAACAATATTCCAGAAAAGAACCAAAGAAACCTTTGGAATGCTCAAACAAAAAACTACGTTTCTAGCATGTAGATTCTTTTTTATTTGATATTTCATAATTTGATAATGTTATCGAAAACATCTGACACTATTGAGTCAAACCTTTAGGGTTAACGCTCCAGACTGTAAAAAGCACGAAAAGAAGAACTTTCGGCACACTTTGACGACATGTTACGAAAATCGTCGAGAAAGCTCTAGGGGCTTTTCAGTGGAATGCCCTACACTACCCTCGTTATCCAGTGGTCATTGCTCCTGAGTGGCACTTGTTACGGTAGATGAGGCTTAACGAGATACCTATCCATGGATCAATTCAAAAAGAGAAAATTTCTCAACGCGGAATCCGTAGGCTGCTAAAAAGATGGGAAGAAGTGGTCGCCAACGCTGGACGGCAGTTTTAACAATTTTTTTGTGAAATGATAGAATGGGGCCATCCATATCTGAGTCTCAGTAGGTTCATTCCGCAAGGGTCGATTCGAGAAGATTCGCATGTTGCGGGCAGGGTCGAGCAATGTTGGAAATTCTCTGAAGAGGGGCGTCGCACAGCCGGATTTTTTCGTTTTGTTTTTTTGGTTTTAACTCAGCTCCAACACAGAATGTTTCTTACACAACCAAGAGTTAGAAAAAAGCGAAGCCTCTCATGTAGAATGAGAAATAGAAAAAATCGGCCGTTGGAAAAAGTGGTGTAATAAGGTCGTTTTTTTTTCAAATGACCTTTACAGCCTTGGTTTCCACTTGTAGAAGGCGGTACAGTCGAACAGAAGGTGTATCTGCTGATTGATTATGTAAAACATCACACCTGGTTTTTTCCTAGAATTTTTTCTGTGGCTTCTCACCTTACTGTTCATACGGTGAGGTGGAAAATCACGAAGAAAGATTCTTTAGAAAAAATCCTGCTGATGTAGTTTTCGATGACCATTTAGCAGATTCATCATGTGTTCGGTAGCCGCCTTCTAAAAGTAAAATCCAAGGCTGAAAAAGCCATTTGAGAAAAAGGCAGCCTTTTCACACCACTTTTTCAACGAGCGAATCCTTCTATTTTTCACTTTACACAAGCGGCGTTATGGCACTGGAACGCACCCAAAAACCATTTTCACGCTATTGGGACAATTGTAAATTCGACGAGAATTCAAGTGTCAAAGGCAGCTATCACAATGAGAAACGTTATCGAAAAAATTACGAAAATCAGCTTAGATCAAAAACAGCTGAAAAACTATGGTAGTAGCGCGCTGAAAAACGGGCTAGAATTAGAGTTTTTAGGGCCTAAAAAAGCCAGTTCGTGCACACGTGCAGAGCGACGACCAAAAAAATCGCAGTCTCATACCGAGAAAATCATCGACACCCAGAGAAAAAAATAATTGCAAACTTACCTAATAAAAACATTTTAGCATTGAATGAAAGAATTCAGTCAATGTTTTTGACTAGATGTAACCATAAATTCGAAGGTTCATTGATTGAAATTCAATTCCGAGCCAGCTGATGTTGATATTAGAGATCAGCGATGCCGATGATGATCTGGAGTAGGCTCGTCCACCATCAAAAGACCAGAAAGTTCAGGCTTCAAATTTGACCCAAAACAGTGGATTTTTCGCGATTTTTTCTTATAGGTCCTACTACTCGAGACCAAGAAAAGGGTGTAGAATGGAAAAGACGACAAGCATATTTGATCGCGACCACTGCGAGCGAATGTACCTAAAGTGGGCGGATAGACCTACAGTTCAGCGGTGCAATGGTTAGGAAGGGGGTCGCAAAGCTTTGCCATGAAAGGAGGGGAGTCGCAACAACGAACACACTTTGCCTAACGGATTGCTTGACCCTGGTTGTTGGCAGCCTATCTTACAAGTTGCTCAGGAGGTAGAAGACGTTATGGGAAAAAATAACAATGATGGCATTGAAAGCTCGTCTCGGTGAACTCCTGGAAGAGTTCGGGAACCCCCACGGCACGCGCATGACCAATCTTCCGTGTTCGACTATCCCCGTTATTTGCCACTTGCAACCACCTCGTTCTTCTTGCCGAACGAGTTGTCCCAGCGTAATGATTCTGGAAGCGATTCAGAATAACGTTTCATATCTGACTTGTATTTACCCCACGGGATTTTTTTGAGGTGGTGATCACGAAATTTATGCCCATTTGACAGCTTTCGAAAGTATTCAATGTATTGTGATCAGACGTTCCCATTCGGGAAAAAATTTTGAACAGTAGGTCACGGTGGGAATACGGTAGTCTGATCAAAGTCTCGAACTTCCTTAGAGGCACAGTACACCCTCAGACATGAATTTGGTGGTTTTTGTTTGATTGTGTAGCAGTCCCCTCCTGAATAACACGTGCCAAATGCGAGATCTCAATTCCTTTAAATAAGCGAGATATAGACGACCACCACAGGCCCGACCTCCTTCGCTAACCACCGCAGGCCCGGCCCCCTACCAGATTCACGAATTCGATAGCTGCTAAATGGATGGATGAATTCTCAACATGTCGCCTTTCTTCAGTTCATTGCCGGTCTATCTCCTGTGCGCCGGTTGGGGCAGGGGCAGTGCAGTCGGCGCCTTTGAAGATCGCCGTTGCTCACAAGACAGGACACGTCTATCGTGGTAGGTCACAAGTCAAGACAGGGATGGCGTGCCCGTCACTGTGCCCTAGCTGTGCCAGCTGGGAGATTGGATCGGCTGGGGCGGCAAGAAATGCCTGCTAAGGGCACGACATACGTGTCTCGACCTGTGATAACCGCGATGAACTTGTCCTGGCTTGTGAGCTGGCACATTCCCTCAAAGGCGACGACTGCACTGCCCTACCCAACCGACACTGCATACGACCCCAGCAGCGATTTCGAATGAAGAGAAATACAGGCCTGGAAGAACTCGTCCACGAGAATTTCGCCCTCAAAATGCAGGCATTTTCAAGGAGCCACATCTCCATTCGTGGGGGTCTTGGACGATTTCAGAGACACCATTGTGTTCTGAGAGTGGCTCTCTCTAAGATAAACATGGAATCTGAAAAATAATTTTCTGGGTGTCCCGTGCCTTCAATACTTCGTCGTGGTGGTTATTTTGGGGCTGAGCACGTTTGTATCTGAGGTGCCTTT